>NMRB01000074.1:395963-424075 GCA_002633025.1 Notospermus geniculatus
GTCAATGACGTTTTCAACATCGCAGTACATGCACTTTTTTGTTCCCCAGTGCCTTCTTTGGGCACGCCGGTTCCCCATTACATACTTGTGGTTCAGTCATCCCAAAACAAGAGCGAATCTTCCCTTCAAGTAGCGGAGTCAACCATGTCCTCTTCTGTTCTTCACTTCCATATCTTAGTAGCACCTCCATGTTGCCTGTGTCAGGGGCAGAGCAGTTAAACACCTGAAATACCAAATCAAAAATAGCAGAAAAAAAGGTCATTTTATTGTTGGTATGTGTGTACCGGTAAGCCAGCAGCACACCAGGCGATGTCACAAGCGATCTAATCGCCACCGATTTTTTCGCCAGCCACCGCAGACAAGGCTATATGGGACCCTTCGCCACAAAACCAGTGTAAAGTCGCACGGAAAATGAGCCTAAACGTACCGACATGACACAAGGAGATAAAGAGAGAAACAGGATCACTCAGATTTCACAATAGACAGACAACACTGAAATTGACAAATGTTACCCTCCACCACAAAACCAGTCGTCAGACACTCTGAGGTTGGCAAGTTCAGACCAATGTATTTGTCAATTTCAGTATTGACTGCGTGTCTGTTGTGAAGTCTCAACGATTCTATTTCAGTCTTTATCTCCTGGTGTCATGTCGGTACGTTCAGGCTCATTTTCCATGCGACTTTACACTGGTTTTGTAGTAGAGGGTCACATATTGGTTTTGGTATTGTTTGATATTGGGCAAGCATCACAGGTGACAAGAATCCACACATCACTGTCCAGCGCACACCTGGCGTCAACAGCCAATTTTGCTCCGTGGCAAACAGATCGTTTGCAATATCACCTGGCGTGCTGCTGACTTTACTTACTTACCTCAGGAGCATATACTGTCTTCCCCATTTCCTCGCACACAAATGAATATTCAACGTTTGTCAGGCCAGCACCATATTTCATGTCAGGATCCAACTCGAGGGGAATGAAGAGATTCCACAGGCCCTCTGATTTCGCTTTTGCCTGGAAGAAATGAAAATGGTCTGTGCCGTAAATAAAGAAAACAGGGTTGGTTCGTAGGCACCTAATGAAGCAATAAAATAAACATGACACCCTACATTACAAGGAACAGAATAAGTAATGCAGAAAAATTCACCCCAGTATGCTAGTATTTGCTTCATCACATATCAGAAAACAGCACATGAACACTGACACAAAAAAACGCAAATAAAAAGGTTGGTTTTACCTTTTTACTTTTACATGTTGTACCAGTATTACTTTTACTTTTTACACGTTGTACACGTACACGTATTTAAGTCAAAATACCTCTCCGAGCAAGTTACAGGAACAGCCAGTTTACATGGCTGTAGCTAGCTTTTTATGCTGGGGGGGCATTTTAAGCAGAAGAGCTCAACGGACGTGGGCTTCACTTTTGGTGCCGAAGGGGCCGGATTTGCCAGGGTCTGAGGCACCTCCCCCCAAAAATTTTGAAAATTAGAAGCTCTGAGATTATGATTTGAGGTCAATTTCCTGCACTCTGAGACACGGACAATAATGATCTTATCCCATTTGATTTTGCTAAAAAAAAATTTTTTTGCACAATTTGCCGGGGGGCAAATTTGCTTGTCCCTATGCTAGCTACGGGCCTGGTTTACAGAAACAAGCAATGGGAGTTAAGAAAACTGTCCAAGCTGTTATTTATTCCAAGAGGTGATGAAGAGGCTCAGCCTTTTGATTTGCATGCAGGGAGTTCAGCCCTCACCTTTAATTCTTCCATCTTGGCAGGAACACTCCATCTATCCTCCGCATTCTGATGTTCCATGAACTCTTGCTCCAGAGGCATGACATGGTCCTTGATAAATTTCTTCACCCTGGCATGATAGTCCTGGGCTTTTGGTGACAGTGCAGACACAGAAACTGGCAGCAACCCTGCAGACAATGACATTATCTTAAATCAAATTTCTGTTCATACGGGAGTGGAAGAAAATGACGCTAAGTGGAAATTAACTTCACTTAAGACAACATACTAGGCCTACGATACCATATTTTGATTCAAAACTCAAGTATTCTTACACAGTTGTCCCAGAAGTACACTAAACGTGGAAGGCTTATCTCACAAATAAATGTATATCGAGGTCACCCGTCTGATATTGACGTCTGACCTAAATACCGACCTTACGACACACGACCAACAAGGTATCATTATCAAAACTGACCATACATTGCTTTTCGCAATGTTTATGTATTACATTTTTCCATCAGGGCTGAAGTCATAAAATTACTGGCCCTGGTAAATACGGTGGAGGCCATCGCGAGCTGCTTATGGGGTCTTTTACTTACCATTGCAAATGTACCCCGGTAGATGATCTAAGGCACCACGTCTTACTGTCCCATGCGACAGACGAGAAGAGCCAGGGATGATTTATCCCTGAAGGAGCTGTCATCAGTTGACCAATAAGTGTCACTACTGCTCAATTCAATGCCAAGTGGACCCATTTATGGTTGAGTGAGCACCAATTGGGAGAATGTCCTTTTGTATTGGTCCGCTAGAACTTTGCTGCCATCTTTTGGCAGTATGCAGGGCAAGGCTGACTGCTCCAAATGCAATGGCTGGTATTTACATGTATAAAAGTTAGCAAATGCTTTTTCTTAAGATTTTCACAGCAAGGTCCAATGTAAATGTACTGCAAAACTTGAGGAAAAAGCATTTGCTACCTTTTATGAATATCAGCCAATGGGTCATATGAATAAAGACAAGCAAGTGCTTTTATTTCAGATTTGTACAGCATTGCCTAGTGCATTTGTACTGCAAAATTCAAGTAAAAGCATTTACTAGTCTTTATTCATATGACCCATTGTATGTGCACTTTTACTTGTGCTAAAACATATTTTAGGAGATGTACTTAACCATGACACACCTTAGTTGTCAGGAAGTTGATATTCATATACTAAACAAATCATTCTTACCAAATTTGTTTCCTGCTGAATGGCTGTCCCGGTTATTTTCAGACGGAGGAGCATTTTGAGATATCTCTGAAGTAGGTGGGAGAGAACTCTTCCTAGCTATGCTCAAAGCAATATTCGATAGCACGTCAACCAGCACGCCCATGGATTCAGCATTGGTTGAACTTGCCTGTCCTGAGAAGAGAGATTATTAAATCCATACTGTATTGAATTTAGAAAGGATGGAGAATCTTCTTAGAAGCTAAATAAGACCAAGATTGTACGATTTGGTTCAGTTGTTTTGATTCTAGAGCCATTTTTGTGAGGCAAAGTCAGCACGTCCCATTGCATGACTTGCCAGTCAATTCCTCGCACTGATTGTGATGAATACACAAAGAAAGACCCTCTTACTGTACTGAGGCCAGGCCATAACTGCACCCCGTACTGTCACCTACACATTTTTACTTGCGCCCTTCATTACATAGCACTTAGAACCCTTTTACCTGACCTGATGTAATTTGCCATTCAAAACAACGTCACAGTTTTAACCCGCTTAGGTCAGATCGCAAAAATTTTTGGTTCTGTTTCGAGCCCTCCCTAGGGACTACGGCTCCACCAACTTTCATGACCCTGGGGCTTGCGGTTGCGAAACGTGCCAGTTTACAGACTACAGACACACACACAGACAGACGCCACTCAGTATACATATGAATAGCTCTGCTAACTACTGATCCGAAACAGACAATCTTGGTCTCATTTTGCTCCTAAGAAAATTCTCCATCCAAAAGTACCAATGATGTTGGTGCAAGTTTAGAAGAAGTATGCGGTTGCGTTTTTTGGGGGCCACCCTGTATAACTGGGCAAACTGGAGGTGACCTGACAATCACATTACGGTGCATCTTTCCAATGATTGGATTGTGTATTTTATAATAAACCCTTGGTGGAGCAAAAAACCAAACAACTTTACCTGCTAAAGCTCGTTTGTATACTCCTTGTACAATAGCAGCAAAACGGAAACAGACAAACACGAGGTAGAAATCGAAGTTGGCAATCCCCGAGAGACCCCGTCTTTGACAATACTGACCGACGTATTCCTTCACTGTGGGTAGGCCTAGTTCCTTCAAGTTGAAGCCAGCCATACCTGGGGAAGGAGAAAAACACTGAGTAACTCAAAGAGATTCGTCACATCGTGATGCCCTTCAAAAAGACAAAGGATTTTTTGCCAACTATGGGAAGCCAAGCACTTTTTGACCAACTTCCTCTCGAGCAGAAAACATCCGTTTATGACAGTTCTCTTTTTCTCTCTATCTATTTTTTTAAAAATTTCATTTACCTGGCAAAGGTTTTATTTCGTTTGGAAAATAATACTGAATACAGTTTGTGGCTAGGTCGCAGAGAGGGTCACCCAGGGTAGACAACTCCCAATCTAGCACAGCAACAACCTCAGGGCGTTCAGGATGGAAGATGAGATTGTCTAGTCTGAAACATTACAGACATGTACGTACATTACACATGAGGTATTTACTTGTTTATTACACCAAAATTGCAGTTGTAAGGTCACAAAACCTGGCTTTGCCACTGAGATCGAGCTCCTCCAACATTATCATTATGTGACCCTCCACCACAAGACCAGTCATCATTTCAGTACTATTGTCTCTCTATTGTGAAGTGTGAGTGATTCTATTTCTTTCTTTATCTCCTGGTGTCATGTCAGTATGTTTAGGCTCATTTCCGTGCGACTTAGCACTGGTTTTGTCGCGGAGAGTCACATACCATGTCAGCGTCAGGATTTCGAATCAAGATATCAGCCTGCTGTGTGGTCGGCAATGCCGACCATCACCAACAGGCGAGGCTGGATCCCAGCAATGCCAGACCACTCTGACCTTACAACTGCTATTTTGGTGTACCGCTAAAATTTTCTGAAGTATTGCCCTTAAAAACATATAAGAGATACCATTTCATTTGGGACTCAAACCGATTCTACCACCATGAAACAAACAGGTGCAGTCCCGACTACGGCACACTAAAAACAGTACCAAGTCCAATGAATGTCAACTAGTGCAAGCACAAAGCTCTGATATGAATTTTCCTTGGTCACAGCAAACTGCACAAGATTTTGAATAGGGAATCTCCATTGTTGAATTTGGCATACCGGTAGGCCTACTTACCGAAAATCTCCGTGGACAACTGTACATGCTTCAGTGGCAGGCAGTCTCTCCTCCAGCCATGTTGCTAGTTGATCCATCGCTGGGACGTCCTGGGTTTGACTCGCCTTGTACTGCTTAATCCATCGGGAAAGATTTCGCTTCATATAGTCACCTACAACAAGGCAGAGTATGGTATATGGTTATTTCTGACCTATTCCCAAAGCCTTAATTAAAAGGACTCTTTCAGTGCCCAAATCCCACTATACCACCTACCTACACCAGGGGCCTGTTTCATAAAGTGACTTTAAGCTAATGGTACCTTTAACCAAATGGAAAATGCATTGAGTTAATGGTACCATTATCTTAAAGTCACTTTTTGAAACAGGCTCCAGGACAGTGCATTTTGTTGCAGAAGGTTTATGAAGCAAAAGACGTCATGGCACTCTGTTTATGGAAAAATGTGTTACAAAATTTGTCGCGGTATGACATCGATGTCACAGTTCATGGACACTCTTCGTAATATGCCAAAATATGGCTGGATACTCGTTCCTAAAACCTAGAATTCATGTTGAATATAGTTTGGCAGCCATGGTAAACAAGGGGCATATATTCATGTATTCTTGGATTACAGACATTGGGTGATATGAATAAAAGCTAGCAAATGCTTTTACTTCAGATTTGTACAGCATAACATATTGCATATGTACTGCAAAATCCAAGTAAAGCATTTGCTAGTCTTTATTCATATGACCCAATATCATCAACATTTTGAGGTAAAGCACTCTTCACTTTCCTCACTCTTCACTTTCACGATGCATAGGGTTCAAAACAGACTGGAAAAAATTTTCTCCTCCAGTTACCTTTCTTTCCATAATCTTCTAACTTAGCATCTTCAATGCTTATGCTGTGAATCTTGGCCAATGCTTCATTCATTGCTGCGAAGACTAAGGCCCTTTCTTTTGGGTCCATCCCAGGGATGGTGGGATTTTTGAAGATTCGGCCAGGCACATATTCCATGATGTAAAATTCTGTCCCAATCAAGCTGAAAAAGATAGAAATACAAAACGCAATAGGGAACCCGCATGACTGCAGATGGCGCAGTCAGTATAAGACCCGAATGACGTACTGACGTCACTTTTCTCGCTGTTGACGTCACGTCGTCAAAGCATGTGTACATTTTACTACACAATTTTCCGTGGAAATTTCCCCAAAAGACGTTGTCAGTATTGGCATCCTGTGGCATTTCTGACGAAACAAAGCAGTGATATATGGAGAACTTTGAACATGAAACAGGAGAGTGTACCGGTAATTTAATCAAAATTGAACCAAAGAGAGTGGTTTATTTTGGGGCAAGAAGTACCGGTAAATGGAAATACTGTTAGAAAATAGGACTTCCGGGTCTTACACTGACAGCGCCACGTCGTGGCGTAGTTCTGCGGGTTCCTCATTGCTATCATCTGTCTCAAACATTTGAAGGCAGTTGAAAATATTGAATTGACATCAGCACATTCAGCTTGTCAGTGCTCACTTGATCCTTTTTAAATCTTAGCCAAGCTTCATTAGGCCAGCAGCACACCAGGTGATATCGCAAGCGATCTGGGGCAGGCCTTTATATCCCCCCAAATTAACGACGTTTAACGTTGGAGCCCAAATTAAGGGCGCCCAAATTTGAGTCTTGTTTTACATGTACCGGTAAATGGGAATCTCAGATGCCTGGAAATGGCATCTTTTATCCTCTATTTTCAAAAAAATTTCTAACGAGGGGGGAACCCCCCCCCCCTCGTGCTCCCCCCTGATAGCGCCTTCGGCGCTCTGATGGGGGCTTTCGCCCAATACCACCGTCAACAGAAATAGCCCAAATTAGGGAATATAAAGGCCTGTGGGGACATATTCATGTAGCCTTCGCAACTCTGTGTGTTTGTTGTTTGGCTGTCTATTAGTCAATCAGAGCTGCCAACCCCTGATTCATGCCTTCCAGAATTTTTCCTGAAATTTCACAATTTTTGTGAACTTTTAGGGGGCCTTTCAGTCCTCTCATTTTGGATTCCTTAATTGTCATTTTTACATGCTATCAAGCCGCATGTACACTTCACTTGAGAAAGCAATTTTCTGTCTTAATTTTTGTAGTATATGGTCCGTATGATGGTCTGATCCATCTTGATTTTCATTAGCAGAAGCCTTGCGCAGTGAAAAGCAACCTACCAACCTGTACTGAGTGCCATGCAACAATAGCGAAGCCTTCTAGCCCTAGGGGCAGCTTCGGGAACCAAAATGTGTTGGCATGAGGAAGACTACCGTACATGTAGTTGAATGAGGCGAGGATCGGTGGGAAATGGGCGCTGAGACAAGGATTGGCGGAAAAATGGGCGCCGAGAAATATAAACGGCGGAAACCGTACTTTTGAAGGATACATACATATTTTCCGTACTGGGGGCAATTTTATCGATTTTCCGGACTAAACACGGAAAATACGGGAGGGTTGGTAGCTCTGGTCTATTGTTTGGCTGCACATGCCCCATTGTTCACTGACTACCTTACAATAGATTTGGATGCACGTAAAGTTGCGAAGGCTTCATGAATATGGCCCCTGATCGCAAGATCGGCTGTCCAATACCAAACAGTTACAAAACTGATATCGCCTAGTCTGCGGTGGCTGCTGAGAAGATCCGTGGCATTGGGTACTTACTCTGCGTCATCACAGAAGTGAATCATCTTTGGCATCGGCAATCCTTGCTCACCAAGCGCCTTCATGACACGGAACTCTCGGTCGACAGCATGAGCCGAGGGCAGCAATTTACCAGGCTAGAAGTGAATGTTTTACAAGGTAAACAGCTTTTTAAATCAAAATATTGAATGAACTACATTTACTAAGGAGACAATTTCCTAATTTCATTCATAGTCAGTCAGTGGTTAAAATTCCTTTCTTAAAGGGACAAAGTATTTCTTCCCAATCCTGCGCTAAACATACAGGCGTTAAGGGAGACCTCTATTGACAATATTGTTGAACTACCGCTTATCAACCTCGCCCCATGTGGAGTAACTCTCGTTCCTGAGGTATCAATGTATACATTGTATTGTAATCATACATAGAGATTCTCCAACACTGGGGTGGAAGGCAAGACTGCGGTATTGGAGAACGATGCAATCACCGCAGGTGACCCCGGCTATCGACAGAAAGTGGCGATATCGTGACCCTTTAAATCCTTCAATCGCCAAATCAACGGAGCAGTTTCCATGAGTTGAAGGGTTTGAGGGGCATCTCACGCCGTTTTTGTAGGCTACAGACTTTCATTTTTGACAAAATTGGCAAATTGACAGTGAAGGGGCCATACTTCAAAGAACTCACAGGCTTCTTACGCAGAACAATCTTCTTCCCCGCATACGTAATGAAGTAAGTTGGATTTGATTGGCCGTGCTTGAAGCATCTTATAGTGGGCTCCTCTAAAAAACAAATGGTTCAAAAAATGAAGTGAAACTGCCATAGCCTTTAGTGTTAGTTGAAAACTGACACCTCTGGGATCTCTTCTACATAGCACCTGAGGAAGACCCCGATTGGGGTCGAAAATTTGCGAACTATTCGGAGACAACTTCCCGATTTATTTTATACTGTGTCAGGGCTTGTCCTTTGAAAAACCCAGGCGCACAAAAATTTACTCGCCTAATTTATCCTAGGCGAGCACTTTTTTTGTGCACCTGGATTTTGCCCAATAAAATAATGTTGAAAGGGTTTCCTTTTGTAGAACAATATTCATGCAGAATACTGACCTTTCATATTCAACATTCACATTCTATAATAGTTGGTTACTGTCTAGTGTCATAAATATCATTTTCAGTGTTTTCCCTGGGATTTAGTTGAAACGTGACGGTCGCCTGACGCGCGAAGCGCGGCAGCCGAGGCGCGTAGCGCCGAGGGGGGGGTGTGCGAGGGGGGGTCCCCCCCTCGCGTAGAAAATTTTTGATTCTAGAACACTGCAAGACGCCATTTCCGTGCCCGAAAACGCAACGCAGTACTAACTTTCTTGACGGACCGAAGCGCGCGCAATGAGCCGAGCGCCATCTATGAAATCTCGTTGGCAAGTTTATGAACTAGATAATGCTAGACGGGTGGTGAAGGTAGTATAATTGGACCGATCCATTATCGTTGTTGAAAGGGGTGTGTAACAACCATCTTCCTCTGTTGCGTCCGTATGAAAACAAGCGTTGGGAGTGCTCAGAATGCGTGTCGGCCGATTTTTTTTGCGTGACGGTGGATATTTTAAGCGTGGCGGTTCCACTACGTAGATTTTTTAACGTGGCGCAGGCACAGACGTTTGCATTCTAAACGTGACGGGCCGTCACGTGTTTTTTAATCAGGGAAAACACTGATTTTAGTGATCAAGGGGTTAAAACGTGTGGGTCAGGTTGGCAAAGGGTTAAAGAGGACGATTTCCAACTACAGCTAATGCCTATCCCCTGAAAGATCCCAATACCAACAGGTCAACTTCATTTTGCATAAGACCTGTCACAGCCCAAAGGCTAGCCATCTACTAAAGTATAAGATCACTCCAGTGCATCACAGGAAAAAATAATGTAGTTTTTCACTCTCCTAAATTTGCTAGGAGTGTGAACTGCACCCCCTAAAATCACACCCCTTAAATGTGGTAGGAGTGCAGTCAAGTTTAACAGGCCTGTATTCATTAGACTCCACAAGTGAATTCAAATTTCCCACACATTTCACCATATTAATCCAGGTATTTTCTGATTGGCTGCAGCATGAATTCTCAGCTTCCAACTCAGAGTCAAACGAACTTGAAAACTTGGCCCCAAAATGATTAATCCAAATAAAGCTTGCAATGATGAATGAAATCAACAGAGTATTGAACAAAACACCCAATTTGAGCCTCTCATAGTGTCCATCATAGCATATTTCTGTTTAATTAGTCAGACCAGCTGACAGAAACATCGTAGGCACACACTCATGGTGTCTGTCTGCAAGGAGTTGGCGCGAAGCCAACTCACACAAATCAAGTAAACTGGTAAATATCTCTTCATAACAATGACCAAGACGGGCAAGCTTTATGTCATTGGAAAGGAAATTTCAGTGGGAATCCATCCAAACAGTTTTTGAGGCGATTTCTTTACATCCGAGAGAAATAAAACCAAAACTTCCGGACACTGTGGAAGTGAAAGCTATCCTCAAGTCGGGATCGTCGGCAAACTGTTGTGAGGAACATCGTCGACAGACAGATTTGCATGGCGCGCAGAATTTCAACTTTTTTGAGTGCTACAATGTAGGTGCGCGTTTTTTTGCGCCCCTCGGCGTGATTTTAGGCGCGCCATGGTGCGCGAGCGCAATTGCGCGCCTTAAAAGACAAGCCCTGCACTGTGTGTTGTTTTTGTGCTGTTTTTTGGATATAGAAAACTGACAGAATACTTGATACCAGTATCTATCTTCCTTCTGTTTCATCGAGGAAATTTCAAAATTCAATAATTTTTTCACAAGAATTATTACAGCAAGACAGTGGCTCATGCAGATGGTTTGTGAAGATTTTTACCTTTGGAATGCACCTTTAAGACCCAATTGAGATATTTTTGGAACTTAACACGATTCGCAAGCGTAAGTCGCTCGGGCACAGAAATAGTCCCGGGAGCAAATCCCCGTAAAGGAACGCGAAGTTCTCTTTCAAGTTCACTGATAGCTTTCTTGTAATCAGAATCAACCTGAAAAAATGTATCGAGAATTTTTCAGGCATTTACCTTCAGAATTGACTTGCAGAACCCAATTCAGATATTCGACAAATTTGCCAATGTTTGGAAGTTTTAGCCTTTCAGGCACAGCTACAGTCCCCGGCGCAAAGCCCCTGAGTTGCATTCCCACTTCTTTTTCAAGCTCCTCAATGGCTGCATGGTAGTCGTCACGATTGACCTGAACATGGTTGCCACAGCAATCACAACAACACATTTAATGACTTTTAATGCCTTTTTAATGCCACGTCTAGGCATAATTTAATGCCAGTTCACAACATCTTCGGGCTTCATATTCATTCAAATTGCACACCCGAGTCAAACATAACAAAACATTTTTGAACTTCCATTATTGATGACATGATTGAGTACAAGCCAAGCACTAAGTCAACCTACCTAGTACCTGCTCAGGGATGCATGATTGCCCTGCAGTGCAATCAATGCTCTGTCACCCATTGCTGAAGCAATGGCTTCCACCTTAGAAACCCGATTTCCACTTCATATTCACCCATTGCTTAATTGGCTTCGTCTAAAAGTGATTAGGCCTAAGGACCTAACAGCGCGCTTGAGCAATGCTGTTTTGACACAACACCTACTATAGGCCTAATTTAAGACCTTTTTAATGCCTCTGTTTGCTTTGCAGTAAAAATAATGCCTTTTTAATGCCTTAAAAAAACACAGAATGGAGATAATGACTTTTAATGCTTTTTAATGCCCTGTGGCAACCATGCTGAAGGATGGTCCAAGAAATAGCTGCGTTTACACCTAATGAAATTGCCGGGTCTGACCCTCCATTTTTGCGTTTACACCTAGGAAAATCGGATCCGGGTTAGAAATTGCCGGGCTAATTTTTTTAATAGCTCACTTTTGAAAGGCAGGTCAGACCCACCGTGGATCCGGGTTATACTTTAGCCCAGCTCTGATCATAGGTGTGGACAGAGAAATGCCGGGTTGAAACGTTTACTGAGCCCACTGACAGGTGTCATTATGCCAAAATTGAATGGGTGGTTTATCTATAAATAGCATAACCAGCGTTAGATAAATGTATCTTAAGAGGAATAATAGGTGTGGACAGAAAAGTCACTGGATGCAGGTTAAATCTGAACTCCCGGGTCTGGAAAAATCGCTTAGGTGTCAACGCAGCTAAAATTATAGTACTAAGTTCTACTGTAAATCTGGGAGTTGAATCATCCTGCTTAATCTTTAGAGTGCCCTCACTGTGTATATTTGGAAACGAATTACCGAGTAAATTTGAGATGTCACTCTGAGGATGATCAAGCATTGAAATCAAATGAATGTACATGTATCACTAACACTAACAGGAATTTATAAGGCCAGGTGCACACTGACGGCAAATCTCAATGCGGTAAGGGTGTTTTTAAAATCGACTGACCCGGCTGAATGACCAGTCCAACAGCGTTGGGACAGTCGACTTTAAAAACACCCCTACCGAATTGATATTTGCTGTCAATGTGTGCCTAGCCTTAGAAAGGCAAAAGTGTTGAAATATGCATCATCATTTTGAATGACTTTGTAGAAATAATAACTGACAATACCCCGTAGTTTCTTACCTTGATAGTCCTCAAACCTAGAGCCTTGGCAGCCTTTAAGTTGCTGCCAAGATCGTCCAAAAAGACCGCATCCTGGGGTTCCACTTTCAACTGATTCAGACATACTTGATAAATTTTTGGCTCTGGTTTTCTGGCACCAACTAGACATGACTCCACAACCTGATGAAAACAAGACAACATGATGAAATCCAGCATAGTCATTAACAGTTGGGAGCCGGGTAAAATACCCGGCTGATAACATCTGTCTACCCTGCTGAAAAAAATAGTTGAACCAAAAAAGTTTTCAGAGTAAACACAATTAGTTTTATTCTATTGATCTGAAAGCCTCACGTGGTCAAGTTTTATGAAATCGGACCACCGCCTCATCTGACATGTCTGATAGAATGTTGGCACCCACGTGGTGTGTACCTCTTTATGAGTCTGATAAGTAGTGTCCTACTAAGCGATCATTGGCTCGACCAGGTGAAATAGTTGAGACTGAATATTCGGTTCCTCCTTTGTTTTTCTTTCAATGAACTCTATATGTACCGGTAAGTGCATTGGTCTGATGGTATGAAGAATGCCGCCTGACATGTCAATCATCCAGACAGAGACTGCTTCTCCGACCTGGCTACATGCTACACATTGGATAGAACATAGATTCAAGGCATTTGAAAGGTGCGAAAAATACCCCAGAAATATCAGGAAATCGCATTTCCTGCCTTCTAGATCTAAAATTTTTCTGGGGTAGGGACCCCTGTAAGAAGTTTAGAAGGGTAGTAAGAATTACAAGATGTAAAGCGAGTTCGCCACCTACCACATCATATAACGATCTATCAACAGGAGCAAAAGTTTCGTGGTGATTAACCTTCCAGTTGTTGGTAAGTAATGCTGTCTTGACTCCCTCAGCTCGTATACACTTGATGGCGTCCACAAAGTCCTCTCTACTGACGACCATCTTCTGATCAAACAGGCTCAGAAGACCGCTCGTGTCAATTGGTCTACCAGCCTGGAAATGAAGAATGCTAACTAGCCATTTCTGTGGAATTGCTACTGCGACAACCTGTAAACTGTCGCAATGGGAGACTTACTGCTGTTAGAGGCCACAACCAGTTCGCGGTCCCAGAACGTCATGGAATTTGACGTCACAGAGATGAAGTGCAGGCCACAACGTCATCCATAATGACGTGGAGGCCATACATGTAGCTTACGTCAGTGACGTCAAATTTTGTGACATTCTAGGACCGCTAAGAGGCGGCCTCTAGCAGCAGTTAAGTCTCTCATTACCGGGCTATGTTCTTGTGTAATAGCAGTACGTGCATGGGTGGAGTGCACGTTTTGTTCTATGGAATATACAAACTAGAGTTTTTGTTCAACAAAACATCAAATTTTGTCTATTTACATGTATTCAACCCTATGTCCAGCCCAGGCACAGGCAATACTACAGATGTACCCTGGAGATGAAAAATCAAAAGCAAAAGGAAAACCTGTTTCTGTAAAACATGAGTCTGTATTCACTGGAAAAATATCCACTAAGACAAATAATTTAGCAATAGGCCTAATATACTTACCTTCTTTGAACACTCCTCAGAGAAGATCGGCTCAAATTCAGATGTGGTGAGCTCTCCTCTCTCTAATCGGTACCACGCTCCATTGGGGGCATTTTCAACGATAACTTGCTGTATCAATCCAAACGGAATACCACTGTCTGCTTCAAAGGCTGTGAATTAGAGCAAAAAAACGTAAATTGTAACTCACACATCTTTTTTCAGGATTCAAAATGGCATAATGCAAGAAAGTAAGATGTCTTGTTTCCCCAAAATAGATCTGCATGCATTTAATCAGAAAAAGAATTACGTGGACAATGTACAAACACCTGGAATAATTGGTGCAGTATAATTAATAGACGATTCTGGAATTCGCAGATCTGCGCACTTCCACCAAAAACTCAAGCTCGATCTGAAACCGGCTGACGTGACGCCATACATGATTCAGCAATGGTCAAGTCTGATGCAACGTCTTTGACGTCAAAGGATTGTCTGCGTTACGTCATTCAGTTTCAAACCGAGGTTGTGGTTGAAATTTCAGCGGAAGTGTGCAGATCTTTGTCATTTACGTTATTTTGAGATTGGTCTATTTGCCGACTCGGTGACGAAACTGTACTACTCCCTGCCGCATGGTACGGCCTGCTTACCCACTGTACATTATGGCCAAGTGGTCAGCCTGCCATGGCCAATTGGTTAGCATGCCATGCCCATCATGCCCATGGCTAGCAAACCAAACTGCCCTTGCTAGATGGGTTCTGGGTTCGAGACCAGCATGGAGCAGTGGAGAAGAATGATACAATGACTGACACTTACTTACTGTACCAGAAGCAGCTCCCATGTCACTTGGATTTAGAATATGTTTAAGGACGGCGTAAAGTATCAAATTGAGATTGATAATGATTTTCTCCACATGATGAGAACAGACAGAAAACACAAAAAGAACCAACTAACCTTGGAATGTTGGCAACGGCGATGGTGTTATCACTCCTCCCATATCAAAGACAACAGCCTTGGGCCTCCCAGTGTTCTGAGACATGTGTCTCATTCCTGCCACGGCAGCCCGAGGCGATGATATCATGGAGTGTTTAAAGTGGTTCAAAGTCGGAAACGTTTCCAATTTTTGAACTTTCCCGAACTGTACTGGTTTGAAGAGAAAAATCTTGGGAGAAATTCCTAGGCAATCTTGATTACACAAATGAACTGAAAATAATGCAACTGAATTTCCTGGAAGTATTTTAACAAGGAGAACCACACGCATACATGTATGGCAAGCCGTTTGTACATTAATGACAAAAACTAGGATTTTGTCTCATAAACTGAGTTTTTGTCATTTCGTTTTCTTTGCCACTGTCTGAATTCCAGTTCTCACCCCGATATGCTCGGCAAATCGGGGTAAGGATTATCAACGCAGTATGTTTACTCAGCCATTAGTTTGTTTACATAGTCCTGACTTGTTCCTTGTTCCTCGTTTCTTGTATTTATTGCTATTAAAGACTGGTACTGTTTTGACCAGCATAAGAGAGGGTGGTCAGGAAAAGAACAGTAGAATTAGGCTCACGCTTGAGTGATCTTTGTTTGAGTAGTGGATTGTTGGGGATTATATTTCCACAAGTTCAGCTCAAAGGCCAAGATTTCCTGATGTGTCTTATAAACTGGGTTTTTGTTAACAAAAACTCAGTTTTTGTCACAGAATCTAAGATTTTGTCCCTAAAACTATCATTTTGTCGACAAAAACTCAGTTTATGTCAAAATGCTAGTTATTTTATACAAAAACTCTGTTTTTGAAGCAAAAACCATGATTTTGTTCATAAACTGAGTTTTTGTCGACAAAATCCTAGATTATGTCAAAAACCCAGTTTTTGTCTCCAAAAAGTGAATTTTGACTCAAATTGCATTTTGTACTCAAAAACCGTGTTTATGACAAAATGATAGTTCAAAATATGAGATGCGCAAAATGACAACTGCGCATCTAGACTTAAGTCTAGTTATTCTGAACAAAAACTGAGTTTTTGTCATAATCAAAGTTTATGACAAAAACTAAGTTTTTGACAAAATATGAGATGCGCAAAATGACAATTGCGCATCTAGACTTAAGTCTAGTTATTCTGAACAAAAACTGAGTTTTTGTCATAATCAAAGTTTATGANTCTGAATTTGAGCCGATCTTCTCTGAGGAGTGTTCAAAGAAGGTAAGTATATTAGGCCTATTGCTAAATTATTTGTCTTAGTGGATATTTTTCCAGTGAATACAGACTCATGTTTTACAGAAACAGGTTTTCCTTTTGCTTTTGATTTTTCATCTCCAGGGTACATCTGTAGTATTGCCTGTGCCTGGGCTGGACATAGGGTTGAATACATGTAAATAGACAAAATTTGATGTTTTGTTGAACAAAAACTCTAGTTTGTATATTCCATAGAACAAAACGTGCACTCCACCCATGCACGTACTGCTATTACACAAGAACATAGCCCGGTAATGAGAGACTTAACTGCTGCTAGAGGCCGCCTCTTAGCGGTCCTAGAATGTCACAAAATTTGACGTCACTGACGTAAGCTACATGTATGGCCTCCACGTCATTATGGATGACGTTGTGGCCTGCACTTCATCTCTGTGACGTCAAATTCCATGACGTTCTGGGACCGCGAACTGGTTGTGGCCTCTAACAGCAGTAAGTCTCCCATTGCGACAGTTTACAGGTTGTCGCAGTAGCAATTCCACAGAAATGGCTAGTTAGCATTCTTCATTTCCAGGCTGGTAGACCAATTGACACGAGCGGTCTTCTGAGCCTGTTTGATCAGAAGATGGTCGTCAGTAGAGAGGACTTTGTGGACGCCATCAAGTGTATACGAGCTGAGGGAGTCAAGACAGCATTACTTACCAACAACTGGAAGGTTAATCACCACGAAACTTTTGCTCCTGTTGATAGATCGTTATATGATGTGGTAGGTGGCGAACTCGCTTTACATCTTGTAATTCTTACCGCCCTTCTAAACTTCTTACAGGGGGCCCTCCCCCAGAAAAATTAGAAATCTAGAAGGCAGGAAATGCGATTTCCTGATATTTCTGGGGTATTTTTCGCACCTTTCAAATGCCTCGAATCTATGTTCTATCCAATGTGTAGCATGTAGCCAGGTCGGAGAAGCAGTCTCTGTCTGGATGATTGACATGTCAGGCGGCGTTGTTCATACCATCAGACCAGTGCACTTACATATACAGTTCATCGAAAGAAATACAAAGGAGGAGCCTAATATTCAGTCTCAACTAGGTCACCTGTTCGAGCCAATGATCGCTTAGTAGGACACTACTTATCAGACTCATAAAGAGGTACGGGTACACACCATGTGGGTGCCAACATTCTATCAGACATGTCAGATCAAGCGGTGGTCTGATTTCATAAAACTTGACCACGTGGGACTTTCAGATCAATAGAATAAAACTAGTTGTGTTTACTCTGAAAACTTTTTTTGGTTCAACTATTTTTTTCAGCTGGGTAGACAGATGTTATCAGCCGGGTATTTTACCCGGCTCCCAGCTGTTAATGACTACGCTGGATTTCATCATGTTGTCTTATTTTCATCAGGTTGTGGAGTCATGTCTAGTTGGTGCCAGAAAACCAGAGCCAAAAATTTATCAAGTATGTCTGAATCAGTTGAAAGTGGAACCCCAGGATGCGGTCTTTTTGGACGATCTCGGCAGCAACTTAAAAGCTGCCAAGGCTCTAGGTTTGAGGACTATCAAGGTAAGAAACTACATGTATTGTCAGTTATTACATGTACAGTGTACCGGTATTTCTACAAAGTCATTCAAAATGATGCAAATTTTGACACTTTACTGGTAGCCTTTCTTATAAATTCCTGTTAGTGTTAGGCTGCTTTTCCATGAGGCGTGTGAGGGCACGGGCGGAAAAAATCGATCCAATGTATTTCCATTTAGCTATTTCTAGATGCGGGTGTGGCTGCGGAGCAGGTGGATGGGCACGGACGCGTTTTTTCGAATCGGTCATGTAGTGACTTTTTTCCGCGCCCTCTTGCTGCCCATGGGGTATTGCGTCATCATTTCCTGGGAACTCCCCTGAATTTCTGGGAATTCCCCTGAAGACCAACTCCCGCGTCTGTGCCCGTTTCGTAGAAACACAATGCCCGCACCCGACCAGCGCCCGTCACCGCCTTCGCGTCCGCACACGCCTAGTAGAAAAGCAGCCTTAGTGCTACATTCATCAGATTAATTCTTGATCATCGTCCTCAGAGTGACGTCTCCAATTTACTCAGTAATTCATTTCCAAATATACATGTAATGGTGATGGCACTCTAAGGATTAAGGAGGATGATTCAACTTCCAGATTTACGACTTAGTACTGTAATATTAGCCGTGTTTACGCCTAAGCGATTTTTCCACACCCGGGTTCAGATTTAACCCGGATCCAGTGACTTTTCTGTCCACACCTATCAAACGCTGGTTATGCTGTTCTAGATAAACCACCCATTCAATTTTAGCATAACGACCTGTCGGTGGGCTCAGTAAACGTTTTAACCCGGCGTTTTTCTGTCCACAGTTATGATCAGAGTCGGGCTAAAGTATAACCCGGCTCCATGGTGTGTCTGACACACCTTTCAAAAGTGAGCTAAATTAGCCCGGCAATTTTTAACCTGGATTTGATTTTCAAAGGTGTAAATGCAAAAATCGAGTGTCAGACCCGGCAATTTCATTAGATGTAAACACAGCTATTTTTTTGACCATCCTTCAGGTCAATCGTGACTACCATGCAGCCATTGAGGAGCTTGAAAAAGAAGTGGGAATGCAACTCAGGGGCTTTGCACCGGGGACTGTAGCTGTGCCTGAAAGGCTAAAACTTCCAAACATGGGCAAATTTGCCGAATATCTGAATTGGGTTCTGCAAGTCAATTCTGAAGGTAAATGCTTGAAAAATTCTCGATACACTTTTTCAGGTTGATTCTGATTACAAGAAAGCTATCAGTGAACTTGAAAGAGAACTTCGCGTTCCTTTACGGGGATTTGCTCCCGGGACTATTTCTGTACCCGAGCGACTTACGCTTGCGAATCGTGTTAAGTTCCAAAAATATCTCAATTGGGTCTTAAAGGTGCATTCCAAAGGTAAAAATCTTCACAAACCATCTGCATGAGCCACTGTCTTGCTGTAATAATTCTTGTGAAAATATTATTGAATTTTGAAATTCCCTTGATGGAACCGAACGAAGATACTGTATTTTGTCAGTTTTCTACTAACACCTGAAGGTTATGGCAGTTTCACTTCATTTTTTGAACCATTTGTTTTTTTAGAGGAGCCCACTATAAGATGCTTCAAGCACGGCCAGTCGAATCCAACTTACTTCATTACGTATGCGGGGAAGAAGATTGTTCTGCGTAAGAAGCCCGTGAGTTGTACTTCTTTGAAGTGTAGCCCCTTAACTGCCAATTTGCCAATGAAAAAATCTGCTGTACATTTTCTACAGGAATAATGAGATAATGACGTTGCCATAATCGCCATCTATCTCTTCATTTTAAGGAAAAAAACACCGCAAAATGCAGATATTTTCATCTGCTACAAGATGGTGTAAATTTTAATGCCAGGCGACCGAAACAAACGGGTGCTTTTCACGCCAGAAATAAATGGAAACAACGTTAGAAAAAAGAAACTTCGGTCGCACTGCTCACAGCGCCACGTCGTGACGTTAGTTCCTCCGGTTCCCCATTAGGAAATTGTCTCCTTAGTACATGTAGTTCATTCAATATTTTGATTAAAAAACTGTTAACCTTGTAAAACATTCACTTCTAGCCTGGTAAATTGCTGCCCTCGGCTCATGCTGTCGACCGAGAGTTCCGTGTCATGAAGGCGCTTGGTGAGCAAGGATTGCCAATGCCAAAGATGATTCACTTCTGTGATGACGCAGAGTAAGTACCCAATGCCACGGATCTTCTCAGCAGCCACCGCAGACTAGGCGATGTCAGTTTTGTAACTGTTTCATATTGGACAGCCGATCTTGCGATCAGGGGCCATATTCATGAAGCCTTCGCAACTTTACGTGCATCCAAATCTATTGTAAGGTAGTCAGTGAATAATGGGGCATGTGCAGCCAAACAATACACCAGAGCTACCAACCCTCCCGTATTTTCCGTGTTTAGTCCGGAAAATCGATAAAATTGCCCCCAGTACGGAAAATACATGTATGTATGTATCCTTCAAAAGTACGGTTTTGGGGTGTCGGGGTGGCGCAGTGGAAACATCGGCACCTGCCACCACTGAGGTCGCGGGTTCGATCCCCGGTCGTGCAAGTGGCTTTATGTGGTAGAGAGAGCGATCTCTCCTCGACATCGTAGGTTTCCTCCGGGGTCTCCGGTTTCCTCCTACATATCATTAATATCGTCCAGTATTGTTTGATGAGTAGCTATAATGCCCTAAGTGGGCGCTTGCACTCCTGAGATAATATTTACGGTTTCCGCCGTTTATATTTCTCAGCGCCCATTTTTCCATCAATCCTTGTCTCAGCGCCCATTTCCCACCGATCCTCGCCTCATTCAACTACGGTAGTCTTCCTCATGCCAACACATTTTGGTTCCCGAAGCCGCCCCTAGGGCTAGATGGCTTCGGTATTGTTGCATGGCACTCAGTACAGGTTGGTAGGTTGCTTTTCACTGCGCAAGGCTTCTGCTAATGAAAATCAAGATGGATCAAACCATCATACGGACCATATACTACAAAAATTAAGACAGAAAATTGCTTTCTCAAGTGAAGTGTACATGCGGCTTGATAGCATGTAAAAATGACAATTAGGAATCCAAAATGAGAGGACTGAAAGGCCCCCTAAAAGTTCGCAAAAATTGTGAAATTTCAGGAAAAATTCTGGAAGGCATGAATCAGGGGTTGGCAGCTCTGATAGACTAATAGACAGCCAAACAACAAACACACAGAGTTGCGAAGGCCACATGAATATGTCCCCACAGGCCTTTATATTCCCTAATTTGGGCTATTTCTGTTGACGGTGGTATTGGGCGAAAGCCCCCATCAGAGCGCCAAAGGCGCTATCAGGGGGGAGCACGAGGGGGGGGTTCCCCCCTCGTTAGAAATTTTTTTGAAAATAGAGGATAAAAGATGCCATTTCCAGGCATCTGAGATTCCCATTTACCGGTACATGTAAAACAAGACTCAAATTTGGGCGCCCTTAATTTGGGCTCCAACGTTAAACGTCGTTAATTTGGGGGGATATAAAGGCCTGCCCCAGATCGCTTGCGATATCACCTGGTGTGCTGCTGGCCTAATGAAGCTTGGCTAAGAATAAAAGGATCAAGTGAGCACTGACAGGCTGAATGTGCTGATGTCAATTCAATATTTTCAACTGCCTTCAAATGTTTGAGACAGATGATAGTATTGTGTTTTGTATTTCTATCTTTTTCAGATTGATTGGGACAGAATTTTACATCATGGAATATGTGCCTGGCCGAATCTTCAAAAATCCCACCATCCCTGGGATGGACCCAAAAGAAAGGGCCGTAGTCTTCGCAGCAATGAATGAAGCATTGGCCAAGATTCACAGCATAAGCATTGAAGATGCTAAGTTAGAAGATTATGGAAAGAAAGGTAACTGGAGGAGAAAATTTTTTCCAGTCTGTTTTGAACCCTATGTATCGTGAAAGTGAAGAGTGAGGAAAGTGAAGAGTGCTTTTACCTCAAAATGTTGATGACATTGTCCGTAATCCAAGAATACATGAATAATATGATGCTTGTTTTACCATGGCTGCCAAACTAAATTCATCATTAATACCCCGGTATGAATTCTAGGTTTTAAGAACGAGTATCCGGCCATATTTTGGCATCATTATGAAGAGTCTCCGTGAACTGTGACGTCGATGTCATGCCATGACAAATGTTGTAACACATTTTCCCATAAACACAGTGCCATGACGTCTTTTGCTTCGTAAACCTTCTGCAACGTAATGCACTGTCCTGGGGCCTGTTTCAAAAAGTGACTTTAAGATAATGGTACCATTACCTTCAATGCATTTTCCATTTGGTTAAAGGTACCATTAGCTTAAAGTCACTTTATGAAACAGGCCCCTGGTGCAGGTACAATGTAGGTGGTATAGCAGGATTTGGGCACTGAAAGAGTCCTTTTAATTAAGGCTTTGGGAATAGGTCAGAAATAACCATATAGGTACCATACTCTGCCTTGTTGTAGGCGACTATATGAAGCGAAATCTTTCCCGATGGATTAAGCAGTACAAGGCGAGTCAAACCCAGGACGTCCCGGCGATGGACCAACTAGCAACATGGCTGGAGGAGAGACTGCCTGCCACTGAAGCATGTACAGTTGTCCACGGAGATTTTCGGTAAGTAGGCCTACCGGTATGCAAAATTCAACAATGGAGACTCTCTATTGAAAATCTTGTGCAGTTTGCTGTGACCAAGGAAAATTCATATCAGAGTTTTGTGTTTGCACTAGTTGACATTCATTGGACTCGGTACTGTTTTTAGTGTGCCGTAGTCGGGACTGCACCTGTTTGTTTCATGGTGGTAGAATCGGTTTGAGTCCCAAATGAAATGGTATCTCTTATATGTTTTTCAGGGCAATACTTCAGAAAATTTTACCGGTACACCAAAATAGCAGTTGTAAGGTCAGAGTGGTCTGGCATTGCTGGGATCCAGCCTCGCCTGTTGGTGATGGTCGGCATTGCCGACCACACAGCAGGCTGATATCTTGATTCGAAATCCTGACGCTGACATGGTATGTGACTCTCCGCGACAAAACCAGTGCTAAGTCGCACGGAAATGAGCCTAAACATACTGACATGACACCAGGAGATAAAGAAAGAAATAGAATCACTCACACTTCACAATAGAGAGACAATAGTACTGAAATGATGACTGGTCTTGTGGTGGAGGGTCACATAATGATAATGTTGGAGGAGCTCGATCTCAGTGGCAAAGCCAGGTTTTGTGACCTTACAACTGCAATTTTGGTGTAATAAACAAGTAAATACCTCATGTGTAATGTACGTACATGTCTGTAATGTTTCAGACTAGACAATCTCATCTTCCATCCTGAACGCCCTGAGGTTGTTGCTGTGCTAGATTGGGAGTTGTCTACCCTGGGTGACCCTCTCTGCGACCTAGCCACAAACTGTATTCAGTATTATTTTCCAAACGAAATAAAACCTTTGCCAGGTAAATGAAATTTTTAAAAAAATAGATAGAGAGAAAAAGAGAACTGTCATAAACGGATGTTTTCTGCTCGAGAGGAAGTTGGTCAAAAAGTGCTTGGCTTCCCATAGTTGGCAAAAAATCCTTTGTCTTTTTGAAGGGCATCACGATGTGACGAATCTCTTTGAGTTACTCAGTGTTTTTCTCCTTCCCCAGGTATGGCTGGCTTCAACTTGAAGGAACTAGGCCTACCCACAGTGAAGGAATACGTCGGTCAGTATTGTCAAAGACGGGGTCTCTCGGGGATTGCCAACTTTGATTTCTACCTCGTGTTTGTCTGTTTCCGTTTTGCTGCTATTGTACAAGGAGTATACAAACGAGCTTTAGCAGGTAAAGTTGTTTGGTTTTTTGCTCCACCAAGGGTTTATTATAAAATACACAATCCAATCATTGGAAAGATGCACCGTAATGTGATTGTCAGGTCACCTCCAGTTTGCCCAGTTATACAGGGTGGCCCCCAAAAAACGCAACCGCATACTTCTTCTAAACTTGCACCAACATCATTGGTACTTTTGGATGGAGAATTTTCTTAGGAGCAAAATGAGACCAAGATTGTCTGTTTCGGATCAGTAGTTAGCAGAGCTATTCATATGTATACTGAGTGGCGTCTGTCTGTGTGTGTGTCTGTAGTCTGTAAACTGGCACGTTTCGCAACCGCAAGCCCCAGGGTCATGAAAGTTGGTGGAGCCGTAGTCCCTAGGAACCAAAAATTTTTGCGATCTGACCTAAGCGGGTTAAAACTGTGACGTTGTTTTGAATGGCAAATTACATCAGGTCAGGTAAAAGGGTTCTAAGTGCTATGAACGGTAATGAATGGCGCAAGTAAAACTATGTAGGTGACAGTACGGGGTGCAGTTATGGCCTGGCCTCAGTACAGTAAGAGGGTCTTTCTTTGTGTATTCATCACAGTCAGTGCGAGCCGCCGAGGAATTGACTGGCAAGCCATGCAATGGGACATGCTGACTTTGCCTCACAAAAATGGCTCTAGAATCCAAACAACTGAACCAAATCGTACAATTTTGGTCTCATTTTGCTTCTAAGAAGTTTCACCATCCATCCATACCAATTATGTGAGTGCTAGCAGTACTGTATCATTAATATCGCCCAGTATTGTTTGACGAGTAGCTATAATACCCTAAGTGGGCGCTTGCACTCCTGAAATAACCAAGCCGTAGTTTTCAGCACACATTGAAAAAACTGCTGGGAGAGCTCTAATGTATTCAGATAGAGCAGAGTACATTTTACAATACATGTACATTATTGTCGGAGGACGTAAGGACTTTCTGAATTCAATACAGTACGGATTTAATCTCTTTTCTCAGGACAGGCAAGTTCAACCAATGCTGAATCCATGGGTGTGCTGGTTGACGTGCTGTCGAATATTGCTTTGAGCATAGCTAGGAAGAGTTCTCTCCCACCTACATCAGAGATATCTCAAAATGCTCCTCCGTCTGAAAATAACCGGGGAAACCATTCAGGAGGAAACAAATTTGGTAAGAATGATTGTGTTTGTTTATGAATATGTGACCTGCTCCACAAAAAGTCGGCGATTGTTACAACCGAGGAAAGGGTTAATGGCCTTAAAACACAATAGCTGAAATGTATGCCTCTGCAGGTTGACAGTACTGAGTAGTAATGTGGACAGCAGTGATATTAGTTGGGTAAACTGGGCCGGTTGCACAAAAGCATACTAAGTTAGAAGCCAACTAGGAGATAGTAGCATTCCAAATGCCTAGTAACATTCTAGTTAGTTGGGTCCTCCAGGGCCCATATTCATAAAACCTTGCTAGCTTAGTTGGTTGCTAGTTGTGTACATCGGCCTGTACAAACTAGGCACTTTAGCAGGCAACTAAGCCTAGCAAGGTTTTATGAATATGGGCCCAGGAGTGTTGCACAAAAGCATGCTAGGCACTCAACTACGTGGTAACATACTTTGTGGGATAGTAAAGTACTAGACCAAGTTGAATGACTTCCACCTGACAGCACAATGTGCACTGGGTGTGACAATCCATTGTTTTGTTGTTATATAAGCCAACATGTTGTCTAGAATGATACCAGACATAGTATAGTTTTGTGCAACCGTACCAACTCCATGCCACTCACTGCATGTGATATGACAATATATTCAAGCCAGGAAAGAACTCAGTAACATAGATGGCAGCACTTAGTAGTACTCTTGAACCCTACCAGACATAGTATGTTGTCTAGAATGATACCAGACATAGTATAGTTCTGTGCAACCGTACCAAGATGGTAGCCAGTTTGGTAACCAACATAGAATGATACTAGGCCTAGTATGCTTTTGTGCAACCGGCCTGATGACCAATGACAAGTGCCTGCTTTGCTGGAGTGGATAGAGATATTAACTTCAAAGAACCAGAGACATCGGCCCGTATTCAATAAGGGCGTTTAGCTAAATCAGCGTACAAATTCTGCATTACACAGGTTATAGGCCTAGAAACTATTGTTCTACGTTCTGTAAGCTGCCTGATCTCTGGCATTTTACCCACACGATGATTACACGCGTCTAACATTCCTGCGTCTTAGTGTGGGAGGACAATAGAAAGTGTTGGAAAAATTCTAGACAAGCCTTCCTGATCGTTCAACATTTCCTTCATGCTCTTTGACTCAGACGCAGGATAGTTAGACGCGTGTGATTATCCTGCGGGTAAACGCCTCTGGTGAACCGCCGTACAGACATCAGACAATAGTTTTCTAGGCCTTTAACCTGTGTAATGCAGAATTTGTACGCTGATTAGGCCAAAACACCCTTAAACGTGCGATGATCACCCTTATTGAATACGGGCCATCATGTTTAAGTACCTCACCTAAATTGAATTTTAAGGGACTAAAAGTGCACACACATTATGTAGCAAAAACAGTGTATGGCCAGTTTTGATATTTTGTTGGTCATATGTCGTAAGGTGGGTATTCAGGTCAGATGTCAATTAGACTTGGCGACCTAGATAATACTTGTGAGATAAGCTTTCCACATTTATATTACATGTACTTGTAGGACTTTTACTTGTACCGGTACTTGCATGTTGAACATGTTGAATCAAAATGGGGTATTGCAGGCCTATGTTGTATATAAAGTCAAGTTAACTCGGCATTCATTGCTGCACCCTGTATGCCAACTTTTTCTTTCACTGCCGTATGAACAGAAATTTGGTTTAAGATAATGTCATTGTCTGCAGGGTTGCTGCCGGTTTCTGTGTCCGCACTGTCACCAAAAGCCCAGGAGTATCATGCCCGGGTGAAGAAATTTATCAAGGACCATGTCATGCCTCTGGAGCAAGAGTTCATGGAACATCAGAATGCGGAGGATAGATGGAGTGTTCCTGCCAAGATGGAAGAATTGAAGGTGAGTGCTGAACTTGCGCAAGCAATCCAAAGGTTGAGCCTCGTCATCACTTCTCGGGATAAATACCAGCTTGGAGAGTTTTCTCAACTCCAGTTGCTTGTTCCCTGACAAGTAAACTGGCCATTTCTGGAACTTGTTCTGAGAGATATTTCGGCTTAAATGCACAACATGTAAAAAGTAAAAGTAAACAAATGCAATACCAGTACAACATGTAAAAATAATTGTAAAAAGTAAAACCAACCTTTTTATTTGCATTTTTTGTTCGTGTGCTGTTTTCTGATATGTGATGAAGCAAATACTAGCATACTGGGGTGAATTTTTTCTGTATTACTTATTCTTTTCCTTCTAGGGTGTCATGTTTATTTTATTGCTTCATTAGTTGCCTACGAACCAACCCCGTTTTCTTTATTTACGGTACATACCATTTTCATTTCTTCCAGGCAAAAGCGAAATCAGAGGGCCTGTGGAATCTCTTCATTCCCCTCGAGTTGGATCCTGACATGAAATATGGTGCTGGCCTCACAAACGTTGAATATTCGTTTGTGTGCGAGGAAATGGGGAAGACAGTATATGCTCCTGAGGTAAGTAAGTAAAGTCAGCAGCACGCCAGGTGATATTGCAAACGATCTGTTTGCCACGGAGCAAAATTGGCTGTTGACGCCAGGTGTGCGCTGGGAGTGATGTGTGGAATCTTGTCACCAGCGATGCTTGCCCAATGTCAAACAATACCAAAACCAATATGTGACCCTCTACTACAAAACCAGTGTAAAGTCGCATGGAAAATGAGCCTGAACGTACCGACATGACACCAGGAGATAAAGACTGAAATAGAATCGCTGAGACTTCACAACAGGCACGAAGGCAATACTGAAATTGACAAATACCTACATTGGTCCAAACTTGCCAACCTCGGAGACTTTGATGACTGGTTTTGTGGTGGAGAGTAACATTTGTCAATTTCAGTATTGTCTGTCTATTGTGAAATCTGAGTGATCCTGTTTCTACCTTTATCTCCTTGTGTCATGTCGGTACGTTTAGGCTCATTTTCCGTGCGACTTTACACTGGTTTTGTGGCGAAGGGTCACATATAGCCTTGTCTGCGGTGGCTGGTGCAAAAATCGGTGGCGATTAGATCGCTTGCGACATCGCCTGGTGTGCTGCTGGCTTACCGGTACACCATACCAACAATTAAAAATGACCTTTTTAGCCCGCTTGGCCGAAGGCCAAAAGGGCTTATGCTGTGCTTAGATGCCTTAGTGGTGGTCTGTCGTGCATGCGTAACATTTTGCCTTGTCTGCACTCTAGCGCCTTCAGTTTTTGACGGATCGTTTTCATATTGCATATGTGTGTATATGGCCCCAAGATCTAGGCCAAGTTCGATTTTGGGCGTGCTGCGACTCCTATTATGGCCACTAGGGGGCGTTTTGTGAAAAACGAAAAATGGCTATTTTACGCAAACGATTTGAGCTAGAATGCTCAAATTTGAACCGTAGGTACATCTAGTCATGTTACATCATATATATAACGGGTTTTTGATTTAACCTAATTTTGATGGGAAAATAGGTCAAATAACGAAAAATTGGCCGATATTTGGACTTTGCCTTGTCTGCGCTCTAGCGTCTTCAGTTTTTGA
>NMRB01000074.1:424352-450928 GCA_002633025.1 Notospermus geniculatus
CCCCCTTCCCTTCCCCGTCATGCACCCCTTCCCTTCCCCATCCTGCACCCCCTCCCTCACATCACCTCTCCTGCCCTGCCCTCTCCTGCCCTGCCCTCCTCTCTTCCCGCTTCCTCCGGCGGAAAAGACCATCCTTGGAGAAGGGAGGTGCTGGACCCTGCAGTAGATAGCCCCACCCACCCAGCCACCCCTATGCAGCTGAATGGACCAGATGCTGTTGGATGCATGCACTCCTCGTATTTGTCAATGGGTAACGAATACGTGTGTGTAGTCATTTGTCTGCCCTCCATTGCCCACCGTGCATGTGTCCTTCACCATGAAGACATTCCAGGAGGATGGGAACCCCACGAACCTGACTGCTGTGCCACAGACTCATACCCCTCCTTGCCCTTTCCTCATTCAATTTCCATTTTCTGATGTAGGGACCATCAAATTTGCTGTCAAGCAAATTTCACAATTCTAGTTCAGAATCACTGACGTTGCTCTTGGATCTGTTGTTTATGTCAAAATAGTCAATTTCATCGATGAAATTCAATATGTTCCTGCATGAATTTTCGTTTGAAAACATTCAGATACATTAAGTCAGTCCTACACTTGATGATAAACGTGTAAAAATCAAAATTCAGTGGATTACTTCGGGTATATTTAGGGCTAGAGGTAGCATGTAGTTTCAGAATTAAATGACAAATAACGTTGGCTTGACTTTGGACGTCATAGTTTTAACTGAGTTGTTCATCAGCGCCACGTCAAGGATTAGTTCCGCCGGTTCCTCATTAATGATAACAGGAAGTATCTGCACATTAAATGTGCAGATACTTCCTGTTATCATTAGGTTTAGCACTCATCTGATTCTCCTGGTGGCCAATCTGGCTAGTGAAGAAAAATAGGAGTCAAGTATCGATGCTTTTGTCGTCTCACGATCAAAACTTTTTCTAAATATGGAGAACATCTACTTACCGTGTTTCATTGACAGGTAGCTTCATCTGATGCAACTAATATAGAATCCTCAATCGTCCGTGATGGTAATAATTATGTCATCAATGGTCGTAAATGGTGGACCTCAGGTAGGCGCAAGTGTTACTAAACTGCCACTACGTGTCGTACACTTGAGTTCCTTATTTATAAAATCTGGAGGACTTGTAAACATCTGTAATATTTGAGTGATACCCTGCCCNTGACAAGATCATGAGTTTGAACCCAGATTATGGAAAATCGGTAAGATTGTGTTGGCCTCTCAGTTACCCAAGAATACTTGCAGAGATTGCACTACATTTCAGATACATCTGAAGCCAAGGGGACATTGCACTTGCGACTGGAGACAACTAGTCACCACTGAGCTACATGTACCTGGTTGTATTCAGTTTTGTTCAGTCACCACAAAAAAAGTGGCAGCCTCATTTGTACTTGGCTGAATCCTAGAGTCTGAAGCTTTCACAGGTTCATGTCTTTATTTTGTGGGTTTTTCATTGGATTCTGCATGAACTTCTCTTTCACAGGAACCAGGACTGACTGGCCTCCGTAACCAAGGCAACACATGTTACATGAACTCCGTAATACAATGTTTGAGTAACACAGTCCCTCTGATATCATACTTTCTCTCGAATAACTACAGATTAGACATAAACAGGTAAGTATTCATCCCAGTTTCAGATCCAGAGAACTTATTTGTGAGGTCCACGGATTATAATTGACTCCTGGTTTCCTCTTCCATCCCTATGGCTGAAGCATAGCGAAAGGATAGGGAATCAGTCAACTCATGGATATGTCGTTACAGCTATCAGTTTTAAGCATGGACCCCTCCCCTCAGTCCTAGTCAGGGACTAACCCTAAATTTCGACAAGTGTCTGAGTTTCATTCTTGTTGTATTTTCTCAAATCCTCGACATATGAAATACAGTCCCCCCTCGCTATTATGAACCCTTCGGGGTCTAACGGTTAAGTTCGTACTAATGCGGAGTTCGTAACAGCGAGGATTTACATACATGTCATGATCGTTTGGGAGCTAGACATTGGGTTCATAATATCCGGGAGTTTGTGAAATCGAGGCTCGTACAAGCGAGGGTGCACTGTACTGGTACATGTAATAGAAAATGTTGAGTTGATGATTAAGTGCATCAGGTTCGAGTGTATTATCTCTAGCTAGATGGCTGCACTAAACTTGCTCCTAAGTTGAAATAGATAGGTTTCCTAGGTTCCAACATGTTATTTGCCGTGGGTAAGAAGTGGTTTACCTGATTAATTACTGTATCGTGAAGGTCTATTTGAGCCTTATTGCTGTGGTCTTCACTTGTTTGAGGGTAGAGTTCCTGCTTCACGTCGCATTATTTCAACTTCAGGGAAAATTTCCTCGGCTGCAAAGGAGAAGTAGCAGAGGAGCTTGCGTTAGTGATGCACGCCCTCTGGTCAACACACTATCGTCATGTCACACCCAGAGACTTCAAGGTACATGTATGAGCAAAGGGTTGATTTTGGGGCAGAGGGAAGCATTTTCTCAATGAGGGGTCCAATGCACATAGAATCTGTTTCTGCTGTCAAATTTTTGATCAAATTTTCTCAAATTCCCAAGTTATTGCATCAAATTATCCCTCAGGGCCGAAGCCATAGCATTATTGACCCTGGTAAGTACGGAAGAGACCATCTCAAGCTACTCATGTTCCTCACTTGGATGGGGTCTTTTACTTGCCCTTGTTCTTCATTTTGAAATTTTCTCTCCCATAGCACACCGTCAGTCGCCATAACCCGATGTTCGCCGGTTACAATCAACACGACTCGCAGGAATTCCTCATCTTTGTTCTGGATGCGCTGCACGAAGACCTTAACATGGTTTGTATCTTATTTCTCACCCCATGACCTGCATAGGTCGTAATACTACATCATTACAAAATCCAGGGAACCCCCAGAAACACTCGAGGATCGTAGCTTGCGTAAGGCTTACTGGTAATAGTGTGCCTTGCAAGGAAATGGTGCTTCACAGTGCATAGGACGTATAGAGCTTGTGCCGCGGCTCATTATGACGTCACGTTTGACCGGCGGTCCACCATGCTGGCGGTCAACGACAAAGTGCGCCACGTGCAGATCGAGTCATGTTGAAGACGCAACACTCCACTTGCGCCGACGACAATCTGCACCACGTGGGTCACCGACGTCATTTGACGTCAGTTTGACCGGCAAGATGGTGGATTTTTTCGTGATGACGTCACCTGCACAAGCTCTATATTACATCTTGAAGCTTGTGTGTCAAATACTAGTTTGGCAATTTTTTTGAGGAACTGAACAAAATTACATGGTTAACAGGTTAAAAGGGACTCTTCTAGGCTCATATCAGTGCGGTCACTTCATCACAGGTGGCGCTAGCAACTGAGAACCTACACATTTTGCCTTAAGTGTTGCCGTTAAGTTTATTTTACATAGCACTTGAAGTAATGTTAAATTGATTTCTTAAGCATCTATCACAATTTATTTTCAGATTAAAACACGTCCCAAGGTGAGGGAACAAAATAACGAGGGTGTCCCAGACCACGTGGCAGCAGAGGTGGCCTGGAAAACACATAAACTCTTGAACGAGTCGATTATTGTGGAACTATTTCAGGTGAGCCTACATCAATCAGTTTCTGTCACTTAAAGCGAACTGGTCATGCCAGTCAAGAGCCCCGTTTACACTGAGCAAAAATAACCAATCTTGGACCGGTCCGAGATCGGATCGCCAAAAAAATAGCAAGGGTAAACAGGACAAGCGTGCCAGGATCGGTTCCAAATCGAACCGTGCCGAGACCACCAGTTGGAGGTGATCTCGGACCGGTCTGAGATCGGATCGGTTCGATAAACTGCTGTGTAAACGGTAACCGATCTCGGCTCGGTTGCTAAATTGTGTTCTGCACATGTGCGAATTATGAATGACGTCATTAGCGGGAATTTTTGAGTGATTTTCCATGGCGGCATCCATTTTGCTGTTGTCATTGTTTGATTTTTCGTTTGATTTTCGCACCTCCGATCGACTGAACTGACTGGAGAGCTCGAGGGACCCGCCAACTGGCTCGGTTCTACTGTGCCAGTGTAAACGGGGCAGATCGCCAGATGATGAACCGTGCCGGTACCGGTCCGAGCACGGATCGCTTTTTCCGTGACCAGTGTAAACGGGGCTAAGGTGTCTGAATAGAGATTCAAACGTCGCCATCTTGAATCTATTAAATACTCACATCAGGAATTTATTGCCTACTAAGAGCATATTTGCACAACTGCTGAGGCTTTGCTGCCTTCGAATAGCATTTAGAACACGGTCAACTGCAAATCTAGGGCTATCTAGGGATGTAATCCGCTAAAATATTAAATTTGTAATTTTCAAATTGTGAATTTCGCGGGCCATGAAATTATTCTTAGTGTCATTCTTGAGTGCAGAATATGAAATAGAAATCGGGTTTCTAAGGTGAAAGACATTGCTTCCTACCAGATTCGAACCCACGGACCCTCGCATGAGGCATCAATCGCCAGCACTCATTCTTGAGTGCCGCGACTAATAGAGCTGTCAGTGAGTTGACCAATAGGTGTCACTACGGCCCAATTCAATGCGTATAGCGGACCCATTCATTCTTGATCGAGCACCAATCACGTGGATTTTCCTGTATATTGGTCAGCTAGAACTTTGCTGCCATCTTTTGGCAATATGCGCGGCTAACTGCTCCTATTCCCTTTAAATCTTGATGGAAATTTATGTCTCATGTTGTATTTTCCATTCTTCGAGTGTTCCAACACGACATTTATCAATATTGGTGTCACATGCCACATCATTCACTTTTTCTCCACCCAGGGCCAGCTTAAGTCTACAGTAATGTGCCTTCGCTGTCATAAAAAATCTGTGACATTTGAAACCGTCATGCATTTGTCGTTGCCTCTGCCGTCATCATCAAGGTGTAATATTCAGGTAAGAAAAGAAGAAATCGCTATGTTTTCCTGCGGGTGATGCAAGGACAAACTGCATGCATGCTGAATACTGTCCCAGGTATGGACCCGGTTCAGTTCGCCATGCATCAGGTTTTAACACAACACATTTGGTTGGGGTACCGTACTCGGTCCGGACTGTGACCACCTTCTGCAGGTCTCGGTACGGTTCACTTGTGGTCTGCACCGGGTACGCTTGGTATTTTTACACTGCCACTTTTTTGCCGTACCATACTCGGTCCGGTTCGAGTTCACTTGATTTTTGGCAGTGTAAATGAGGCTATAGTCCTGGTAGAGGACACATCAGTACCCCTACCTCCGACATCATGGGTTCCATTCCCATTCATTTCGTATTTGCAGGACTGTCTGAACCTGTATCTTAAGGAGGAGAAGCTGAGTGGTTCCAGTAAGTGGTTCTGTCCTCAGTGTAAGGCCAGGAGGGAAGCGTCCAAGAAAACAGAAATTTGGAAATTGCCAGCGATTCTCTTGATCCACTTTAAAAGGTAAGGTGGTGTAGATCTTCGGGTCTCTGACTTACGGTCAGAGGGTCCCAGGTTCGAATCCCACTGTGGCGTGAGACTTTGGGCAAGTCTCTTTGCCTCACTGGCCTCTCTCCACCCAGGTGTATAAATGGGTACCGGTCGGAAATGCTCAGATTGTAGCGCTGAATGAGCAGCTCATCAGAATTCTACTGAAAGGTTTCAGGATAGACTGGGGTTAAAGTGTAAAGTCGGATGAGAACATCTACATGTACCATAGTTGACATCAGACTATTAACCCAAAAGTTTAACTTTTTAACTTTTAAGAGATTGTAGAAGTTGTCAGTGTCAAAAACTGCTATTTGAAAATTTGGCCATGGTGCCTTTGCAAGGGCAAGTAAAAGACTCCATCCAAGTGAGAAACATGAGTAGCTTGAGATGGTCTCTTCCGTACTTACCAGGGCCAATAATAGGGAGTTTGAGATCAGCGACTTATCACGGATCGTTTCACGTATACGGATAGAATTCTGTACAACGCAGACAAATTTTGTGTACATTTCGATCCGTATACGTATAAGGATCCGTGATAAGTTGCTGATCTCAACCTCCCTAATGCTTTGGCTTCAGCCCTGACAGAAAAATTTAGTACAATACAATAGGTGAAGTGATTTGAGATTGTGTATCAGTGGCAAGTGCTATAATTTCACTTGATCATTGGAGTTTACAATATTTTTTATCTCTTTCAGGTTTTCAAGTGATGGTTCCTGGCATCAGAAACTGAACACGGCGGTCGATTTCCCTCTGCACAGTCTTGACCTCAAGGGTTATGTCAGAGGTCATAGAGTGCGTCCTGACTATCGGCTATACGCTGTCTCGGTGAGTATGATGACGGCAGGTTATTCCAAAGTCTGCCTTACTTCCATGAGCCCTGATAGCCTAATGGTTATCACGTCCGCTTACCAAGTGGCAGGTCCTGGGTTCAAATCCCTTGCCATAATTACTTGCCATATGGAATTAATCATCCCTGGCTCTTCAGTCCATTGCATGGGACAGTAAGCCGTGGTGCCTTGTACCTTGTGTCTTTGCAAGGGCAGGTAAGACACCATCCAAGTGAGGAACATGAGTAGCTTGAGATGGCCTCTTCCATACTTACCAGGGCCAATAATGCTTTGGCTTTGGCCCTGACGGAAAAATCTAATTACATGTACAAGCTTCCATGTCGTCCTAAACGGTCAGTTGAACTTAGATAAAAATCTACGCTCTAACTGAATGATGGTCCAAACTTTTTCAGAACCACTATGGGACAATGGATGGAGGCCACTGTAAGTACAGGGTTGGTGAATTATCTTGGAAATAGACACCTAGCTCAAAATTTCGTGCTACATGTATTTTGAAGGACTATCCCACAGAAAACTCTCATGCATATATACTATGTATGTCATATTTGCTAATTGTAGTGCTCAACCTTGCATGGTATGTTTTGTAGTGCCTTGTGCCTTTGCAAGGGCTCTTCGCGTCCACGGCATCACATGGGACAGTAAGCCGTGGTGTCTTGTACCTTGTGCCTTTTCAAGGGCAAGTAAAAGACCCCATCCAAGTGAGGAACATGAGTAGTTTGAGATGGCCTCTTCGGTTCTTACATGTACCAGGGCCAATAATGCTATGGCTTCGGCCTTGATGGAAATATTTAATACAAGAATGTGAAGACTGGCTTATTGTTTCAGACACCGCCTATGCATTCAACTACCTCAGACGGTCGTGGTTCAAGTTTGATGATGCAGATGTGTCACCAATATCAGAGAGAAATATAAAGGTAATACACTACACACAGTAGGCCCACACAGGAGGGGCGTCACTCAGTACATTATGCGCATATTAGGCACTATACAGTGTGTCGCAGTGAAATGGTGCCTGTCTAGACGAACGCCTGTGGTAATAATCAAATATTTGCAATTTTCTCTCTCACTTCAGACATCTGCTGCCTACCTGTTGTTCTACACATCCATTCCTGACCCGGACAGACGGATGTACGGAAACGCTTGAGTGCAATTAGCTGTGGGAATACATGTAAATGTCAGTTTCACCTCCAAACATTTTACCGCAGAGAAAGTGTCATCTTGTCAGGCACCTTGGAGTAACAGGCACTGGATCAGGCATGCTTGCACAGTGTTGGTATGAAAAAGTACTTCCTGCTTGGGACATTGTTACACTACGCTGGTGCATATGGTATAAATTGGAGGTGGTCTAGGAAAACCCATCGGATGTCGCTTTTGAGGAAAGAGTTGGCCGTGGTGTAGGCCTACCCGCACATTTCAATAGCTGAAATATTTAATATACGGTACATTGTAACAGGTAAACAGTAGCAGATCAATGGACAGGCAATCTGACAGCCCTTGTTGATCATTCAGCGACATCCGCCGGGTTTTCCTAGACCACATCATACTTGTAGTAAGATATCCCCAACATAGAGCACAAAAAACGACACACAAAATGATAAGATACCAATACGTATAAAAGTCGTCTCCGAATTTTGCAAATTTTCGACCGCATTTTCAAGCAGATCCCAGAAATGAATTTCACTTCTGGGATCTCTACTAGAAGTGCCTGAGGAACCCGGGTTGGGGTCGAAAATTTGTGAAATTTGAGGACGACAACGTATCTCAACACTTGTAGTAAGAGTACTAAACACAAGGAATGTTCGTTGAGTGACTGAAGACTGATCGGACATTTTTCTCTGCGGTAGGGTTCAGCGGCAATCAAGGACAGAAAAGTGCTATAAGTATTTCACTGTGATCATGTATACATTGTATTTTACATTATGTTGTATATACGGTATCACGTAAGTGGGCAGCACACCGGGTGAGGTGAGGGCGGCATTGCAAGCAATCTGATCGCCAGCCACCCCAAACTACACAGGTCCTGGGTTCGAATTTAGCCCGGGGCTTATGGGATTAAGAGTTCCTGGCTCTTCAGTCCGTCGCATGGGACAGTAAGCCGTGGTGCCTTGTACCTTGTGTCTTTGCAAGGGCAAGTAAAAGACCTCATCCAAGTGAGGAACATGAGTAGCTTGATATGGCCTGTTCCATACTTACCACGGCCAATGATGCTATGGCTTCAGACCGGATGGAAACATACAGATACAAGAACTAGGCAACATTGTGCGAGTGTGTGCAGTGGCTGATGGGTATGCTCGGCAATGAGCAATACAGGATATTCCTCTAAAAGAGTGCAGCACCTGACGGGACAGCGTCCAAGACGTCCCGCACGTCATTCATGATGTTTTGAAGCGAGACGAAAAACAGATTGTTTCACGACGTCATGATCGCTGAAACAACCGGTTTTTTTTCGAGTCGCGTCGTGCGTTCAGAAATGACGTGCGGGACGTCATGACGCTGTCCCGTCAGGTGCTGCGCTCTTTTGGAGTAATAGAGTCCATTCCTCTCGCCATGAAATCCAACCAGTTTGATACTGGGCAATCATCACTGGCAACACCTGTTGTCAACAGCCGATTTAGATAGCTTGCAATGTCATCACCCCGCGCGCCTCGCCTGGTGTGCTGCTCATACTCAAAGGCAACTTTGTTCATTTCTAGATTAGATTTCACTGAGTGCCAATCACCATTTTGTGTTTAATTTCTTGCCTGAACAAAAGATGTCTCTAGTAGCTACAAACTGTGTTCAATCTAGTTGGTGTCAAATTGACCAATCAGCTGACAGGTTTAGTTAGAATATGTGACCCGCTCCAGCAAAAGCGGGAGTGGGTCACATATTGACCATGAGTTGTCAAAATACAGTGCTCCCTCGCTCTTGCAAACCTCAATTTTACGAACTCCCAGATATTACAAACCCAAACAAAGTCTGGCTCCCAAAATTTCATGACATGTATGTAATTTGGCCTGTTCAGTCGGCCGTGTGTACGATACAAACCAAATTATCCAAGCTTGGGTTTGATTAATGCATGTTTGTGGGTTTAATCAGGCAAATATTCAATAAAGTTAATCCTGTAGCCTTAGGCCTACACGGCGTGGTCATCATGCCCCCACAGACGAATCCTCGCTATTACGAACTCCTCGTTTGTACGAACTGAACCCTTGGACCCCGAGGGGTTTGTAACAGCGAGGGAGGACTGTACTTCTGGACCCGTATTCATAAACGAACTTAAGTCAAAGTATGATACTTATCTTTTGTGCTGAACAAAGGATAAGTGTCACACTTAGACTTAAAGCGAATCGATAGCAGATTTTGTTTACATTTTGCTGGTGTTTGTAAACACAAAATTCAGCCAATCAAAATGCACGAAAATTTCTTTTGTTGACATTCTGGAGAAGTTTGTTACATTTTTTCCTGAAAATTCGTCCCCTTTCAAATTCTATTTCTAAATCATTTTTTTTCGCTTTCGATTCGCTTTAAGTAGTTTTATGAATATGGGTCCTGAACTGAAGTCTCAACTCCCTATTGGTTAGCTTTATTTTGAATCAGCTCTTCATTTGGTATTTTCACCAAGTACCGGTAATCAGCTCTTCATTTGGTATTTTCACCAAGTAATCAGCTCTTCATTTGGTATTTTCACCAAGTAATCAGCTCTTCATTTGGTGTTTTCACCAAGTAATCGGCTCTTCATTTGGTATTTTCACCAAGTAATCGGCTCTTCATTTGGTATTTTCACCAAGTAATCGGCTCTTCATTTGGTATTTTCACCAAGTAATCAGCTCTTCATTTGGTATTTTCACCAAGTAAACAACTCTTCATTTGGTATTTTCACCAAGTAATCAGCTCTTCATTTGGTATTTTCACCAAGTAAACAGCTCTTCATTTGGTATTTTCACCAAGTAATCAGCTCTTCATTTGGTATTTTCACCAAGTAATCAGACCAAGTAATCAGCTCTTCATTTGGTATTTTCACCAAGTAATCAGGGCCCAGTTTCACAAAGAATCTTAAGTCTAAAGTTTGACTTAAGTCATCATGTGACCAGGGCCCAGTTTCACAAAGAATCTTAAGTCTAAAGTTTGACTTAAGTCATCATGTGACCAGGTTTCAGCAAATCAGATGACTTCATTTCAGACTTAAGTTTTTTCTTAGACTTAAGATTCTTTGTGCAACCGGCCCCAGCTCTTCATTTGGTATTTTCACCAAGTGTTATGTTATGTAAAAAATTTCGGCAATATTGTATAGGCCTAATACATGTCTAATTTAAAAATTCAGTTCTATTGTGTAAATAAATCTGTTCATCTGAATTGCACTTTAAATTGACTGGCGTGTTTCTTGTATTTTGGGGAGAGGGGTTGTGAAAAATGAAATTACTCCTGACAGGTGCGGATCCAAGGGGCACACCTGACCCGTGCCCTCCTATTTTTTGGTGACCAACGTTCGAAAAATTGACCTTTAAAAATACGAGGGCACGTGCCCCCCTCTAAATCAGGGCCTGTTGAAAGGATGAGGGGGTGACCCAAATGGACAGAAACCATTGGAAAAGAGGATTACTTCTGGATATTGGCAATCCAAAAATTTTGGAACCCAAATGATCGAAGATTTAGAAAAGAGTGATTTTATTGAGGCAATCACCAGAAAAGTGGTCAAAATTCGCATGTGCGGCGGGCGTGACTTTACGTCATCATGGTCATTGGCATCACAACGCAACAGAATCCACAGCGTTCCCCAAGGCAAAACGCGCCGTCTGAAAATAGGTGCCATGTCAGTCTATGTAAACATAGGCCCGTTATTTCTGGGACATATAGGCCTACCGGTAGTGGATGCACGACACTCGACAGGGAAGGGAGAGAGTATGCAACTAGGCCTACACTGTAGGCCTAGTAACTAGGTCTTCATTCATGTAGCTAGGCCTACACAAGACAAGAGCATCGAACGAAGAAGAGAGCGACAAGTAGCCTAGCTGGCAGTGGCTGGTAGGCCTAGGCCTAGGCCTACCGGCACATAGCCTAGGCCTGCCTATGCATGTATGGCCAAACTGCGCTGGTAACTGAGTAGGCCTAGGCCTATAGCCTAAAGGCCATGGGTAGGCCTACACAGATAACCTACCTGACTGACGACTTGCATGATTCGAGAAATTCAGAATTTGCTCGTAATGCGGATGATCCACCGACTTTACGACGAGTTTACGATCAGTTGGCGACTTGTTCACGACGGGTTTGTGACTAGTTGACGACGAAAAATCGTGGCAGGTGGATCAGCATTCACGATTCGTTCACGACGGGTTTGCGACTCATTCACGACTGAAATTTGTTGACGACTAGTTTGCGACGAGTTTACGACGAGATCAAACATGTTTGATTTGGTCGCAAACTAGTCGTCAACTCGTCGTAAAGTTTGCTTTGTAGCAGTACGTATTTTTTCGGTGGATCAGCTTCAACGTCACGTCATTTCTTTACGATCAGTTTGCGACTAGTTGACGACGAGTTGACGACTTGTTCACGACGGAGTCGTCAACTGATCGTAAACTCGTCGTCAAGTCAGTGGATCACCCGCATAAGTTTCGGATAAAAAACACGGAAATCGAAAACGTGACTTCTTTACACACCATGACACGTGACACAGGCATGACAGGGCTGCCAACATGGCCAAGTTTGTTTTGTTCTGTTTCACAGGTGGGCGTTGGATCTATATCCTATTGCGCCACCTTGCCCATCCTCCAGCTTGTGAAATGCCGTGAAGACAGGTTGTAGACGTGTGCAAGTTGGGAGTCTATTTGACAGTGATGATAACAACTTATGAATGCTCTTTTGTCGATCATTTGCGAGGATTTGTGGGATACAGAGTTTAACGCGAAGCTGATTGGTCAATTTGTCCCGTCCCACAAATCCCGCGAATGATCGGCAAAAGAACATTCAATAGTTGTTATCGTCGCTGTGAAATAGACTCCCAACTTGGACATGTCTACAACCTGTCTTCACGGCATTTCACTGATGGAACGTTGGAAGTCTACAGCAGAAACTGCCGAGTTACCTGATCAAATCACGAGGCACCGAGTTTTAACGAAGGATTCTGTCATTTTAGTTCAGATACTCGTGTAATAAACAGACGACAGGCAACGCTGGAGTTGAAGTCCAGTTTCTGCCAACGAGTTGAACCAAGTTCGACTTTACTCAGGCGCGGATCCAGGGGGAGCACACCCGGCCCGTGCCCCCTCTATTTTGCGAAAATCTTTAAAATTGATAGGGAAATTTTGAAAAGATGTTAAAATTTGACCGAGGTTTTCCACGATGCGGACGGGCTATGCCCCCTCTTTCCCATGATTCTGGATCCGCTCCTGTGACTCGTGCCCCTCATTTATGGTGGTTTTTTTGGTGTCGAGGGTGGACAAGTGAGGCAGGGCCCAATAAACAGGAGTAAACGAAATCAACACAGACAACGTTTTAAGTTCATTCCATTCTTCAAACTGTACAGGGTGAGTCAAAAAAAATGGAACCGTGGAACAATGGGCTCTGGTGACCGTGCCTGGTCACACATGGATGATTTTTACACAAGACTTCGTAAACGTCCGTAGGAAAAAGATGACACCATTTATGTTTCAGTACCTGTCATAAACTTTGTATGGCAGGCCAAGAAAATTGGAGGAACATTTTTTTCACTCGCCCTGTATATTATTTCCACATTTTATTTCACCATACAGGTGTAATGTATGAGAATGCCTCCCGTATGGCAATGCCCGCTTTATTGTTCGGCGGACACTCAAATACAGAAAAACATGTTGATCAGTGCCTCCCCCATTGTCACGTCGTGGCTTACAGGGACGGATCCAGGATTTCGGAAAAGGGGGTGCACTGTGCTAGAAACATTGAAATCTGCAGTAAATTTCAATGATTTGCACCAAATTTCAGAATTTCAAAGTCGACTTTAAAGATTTTTGGCCGAAAGGGGGGGCGTGCGGCGGGTCCCTTGGATCCGCGCCTGGCTTATTCCGTCATCAATCTTTTGTTGGGGGGCACTGGCAAATGGGGGGCAGTGAAAAACATTACACCGGTATGTGACATTATTTCACTATAAATCTGGAACAGCATTTTAATAGCATTTGACCATGATTTGAGATAATCTTACAGGTCGAAGGTCAAGGTCAAGGTCATCCAAGGACCAAACACAAGATAAAACAGTAGGCTTCTTTTTGATCTTTCACTGCCAGTGCCACAGGCAGTTTTGAACGACCAGTGTTTCTCCCAGAGGGGGGGGGGAGAGGGGGGATGATCCCCTCCTCAAAAATTTCAAGGAGGGGATATCCCCCTCAAGTTTGCAGACTAACCATTTTCAAACATCACTATTTTCACTTCAGTAGTGTTTTTCTTTAATTTCTTACATTTCAAATGCAATTTTCATGCAGAAGGAAGACTAATTTTGCATTTTGGAGTGTAAAAAATGACTCTGGAGGCCATTTTTAACAAAACAAAAAAAAATTTTTGAAAAAATTTTTCAATCAAAATTTTTTTTCTTTAATTTTTTTTCTCCCCTCCTTGAAAATCCTGGCGGAAACCCGGTCAGGGGTCAAACGGCACTTTTGACCTAATGCTGTGGAGTCACCTTTCATTACTGGTATCAGGAATCAGGGTGGAGGGCCTATTCCAATTTGAGGAGTGTTTGCCCCTCAATTTGAGTCCCTGAAAGCCCTGTGTCAAATTATGATAATTTTATAGAAATCCATTCACAAAGGTATTCACTCGGTACAACCGCTCGCAGCGCTACTGGTTGCCCATTGCTACGCCGTACAGCCATCTTGGAAAATCTGGGCCTTTTATACCGGTTGCATCTTTAAAGATCACTGTAAATTCATTGACACAGACAAAAGTAAGAAATAAGTGTCTCAACGCCCTCTTTTACCCCTCAAAATATGTCCCTCCTGAGGCCAGACCCAAAAATGTCTGTTTGCTGTAACCAGACCCTGCCCTAACAGCTTGGGTAGGTAGGTAGGCATATATTTTTTTTGAGTTGGAGGTGGGAAAAAAATTGCAATAAAATAAAAATATACTAATATTTTAAAACAATGTCTTTTGGGGTTTATGACGCATTGGCATTCAATTTTGAAGTGTAAAAAGTTTTAGGTCGGCATACTTTGTCATTGCCGGTCGGCAAATCGGGTCCTTTGGGGCATAAAAAAAAACATATTGGCTTTCACCCCTATAAAAACTTTTGGGTCGGTACCATTTACATGTTACGGCAAACAGACATATTTTTGGGTCTGGCCTGATTTCAGACCCAGTTCAATTTGATATTATTTACATCCAGTACTGGTACGTAAAAGCTGAAGGCTAGAAAAATACTATGTACAGGCGTATTTTGGGATAGAATCTGAAAACAAGACAAACTAATCACAAACAAACAAATATGCACAGAAATAAACATGATTAGTAACAAACATCTCGCTTAATTAAATCAAACAAAGATGACAGCCTAACAGTTCCTCACTATACAACGTCAGAAGCACCACTGGAGCGCTCAGCTACGCCATGGGCACAAAAGTTTACCGGTAAGTAAAATAATTGTCTGAAAGGATGCGTTTGGTAGTGTTATATCATGCTTGGATAATGAACGGCCACGACGTCATGTGGGAGAACTAGTAGGCCACCATCTTTGTTAGAAAGGTCTATTTTGCGGGACGTTTTTGATGAAGGCTGGTGACACATCAGTTAAACAATCTCAGCTGACTACTTCTAAAACACACAAGTGGGTGCATACCATTACTGACCTAACCTTGACCGAGATTGACTAGTAGGCACTTAAATAACACAAGTGTAACAATTACTGGGTGACTATTTTTTAGATATCTAGAATTATTGCGCAGGCAGCACACATACAAATCATGTCTGTGAAATGGTATTTTAGAACGCTCCTTTATTTTAGGCCTAAGGCTCCAGTTCCATAGAGTTCACGTTTACATTTTTCTCGCATTACACTTCACGTTTTCCTTTCGTTCCTCGGAGAAAGCATGCCACAGGACAGGTAATGTGTGTCTCGTTGTGCGCTGAATCGAGGAACGAAAGGAAAACGTGAAGCATGGCGCGTGAAAAGTGTAAACGTGAACTCTATGGAACTGGAGCCTAAGGCGCCCTTTCGTGAGGTCACCTTTTGCCAGAGGAAATCCTCACTGAGGACGCCTCAGACAAAATCGTTTCAAGAATCGGCCTTATCCGTTTCTTTCGTAAAGGAGTTCCTCTGTTAGGAGCCCTCACGAAATGATTTCCTATGTCAACTGATTACACCAATGGAATATGACGTAAAGGACCTGACCAACCTTTGGAATCAAACTCTACACAACAGCAGGCACGGATCCAGAGGGGGCGGTAGGGACGTATGCCCCCCTATTTTTGGCAGAGCAATGATTTTTTTAGCAAGAAAAATTCAATCACATAAAAAATTTGAGTATTTTGCTCTCAGATGCCAGGAAAATTCATCTAAAAGCTTCCTGCTTTCGTTGTCCGCCGCCTCCGTCGAGCTACGCCCCCTTCTGTCAACCCTGGATCCGTGCCTGCAACAGTGCTGATTTTCTCCACTATGTTACGCAAATCAGACACTGTCAGCGATCAGACGCCGCTATGTTTGACCGCATCACTCCTCCTAATGGAGTTACCATTAGGAGCCTGATCACAATTGGTAGATATTTTTCCATTTAACCTTCCGCTGCACTACTTTTCAAGATGGTAACCTTCGAACGATGCTAGAGGGTGTTGGTTGAACCTCGTTCCAAGACCCTCTAGTGTCAAGATTGCTTTGGAATAAAGGAGATCCTGAGCTAAATTAAGGAGTTCCTTTTCCCAAAGGAGCATTCTAAAATCAGTGGCACCTTCAGCTTGAGGAAGCAATTTTAAGGAGGGCTCTGCAGTCAAATTTTGGCACGTTCTGGAATAACTTGAGGGATCCTCAACTGGACAACAATAGCCGTGAGGAACTCCTTTTGAGGAACATTCTAAAATACGGGCTCACATCACTGACATGCGTTCCTGGTAGAACATAAAAATTCACATCTGCAAAATTGGAAATCCGTATCTGTGTGTCGTGTAGCACGCATGTAAGTGGCAGAGATGAGGTAGCACACATTAACATCGCTCATAGAGCTGATCTTGCTAAGTGTTCCGTACATGAGCGATCAGCTTTACTCATGAGTCTAACAGATGGCAGATTCCAAAGTCCTGCGAAATTGACGTAATCCCTGTACCCAATGTTTCACTTGAGGAGCCTTGATAGGGTAGTGATTATCAGGTTCGTCCACTCAGCAAGCGGCATGTCCCAGGGTTCGAATCCAGCCCAAGCCATATGGGATTTATCACCCCTGGCTCTTCACGTGCATCGCATGGGAAAGTAAGCCGTGGTGCCTTGTACCTTGTGTCTTTGCAAGGGCAAGTAAAAGATCCCATCCAAGTGAGGAACATGAGTAGCTTGAGATGGCCTCTTCCATACTTAACAGGGCCAGTAATGCTTTGGCTTCGACCCTGATGGAAAAATCAAATACACATTGGTAATGTTTCATTTCCCATGAGTGCGTCTTTTCTGGTCTCTCCAACTGAAAAGTGCCTGAGGAAGACCCCGGTTGGGGTCGAAAAATTCGCAAGTTCTGGACGTTGACTTCTTGATATTTATCACGTTGTGTGTCAATTTTTGTGCTTTCTTCTTTGGACATGAGTGCTGCATCCATACTTAAAGAAGATTTTCCTGGTAATACTCTGCTTCAAACAAAATTTTGGAAACTTTTCCGAATTCTGAGTAATTTCAAGATGTCACAAGAATCATCTGTCTTAAGTAGCGATTAATAACATCAAATGTCATAAAGCTTAACCCGACCGCGATGGGTCCTTTGATAAAGTTCATACTGAGGCCTTTATAAAGTCCACGACGGAATCCTTCCTCTCGGATCACAGTTTTGCATGTTTCAATTATTGTTGGGTATTTGGCTTCTAATTTGAAAACTCCTGAAAATTTGAATAGAAGATTGATTAACAGGGAAAGATAAAGTCACAAATTGCAACGAAGCAGAGTTCTATCGGACCGTCCAGAAAAATCAATGTGTAAAGCAATTCTAACAATGTTAGGATTGATTCTGTTTCAGATCGAGGTTCTGGTTAAGGTTTCGGCGGAAGTGCCCAGATCTGCGAATTCAAGAATCGTCTATATGGTTAAAGTTTAAAGTTAAAAATTTGGTTTATAATCTGACATCAACCACCGCAGAGGTGTCATCTGAATTTACACTTTAACCCCAGTCTGTCCTGAAACCTTTCAGTAGAACTCAGATGAGCTGCTCATTCAGCGCTACAATCTGAGCATTTCAACCGGCCACCATTTATACACCTGGGTGGAGAGAGGCAAAGGAGGTGAAGAGACCTGCCAAAAGTATCATGCTGAACGTGGGATTCAAACCAGGGACCTCATGATCGCTAGCCAGAGACCCGACAACTAGACCACCACTGCTCCCATGGTACTAGAAGGACCATGATGGCAATACCAGGAGTTCCAGGTTGGAAAGAGTGTGCCAGTTTTTATTATTATCTGCGGGAAGTTCATCCCAGAGCCGTGGGGCGATGACACTGTAGGCTCTATCTCCGGCCGTTTTCTTCCTGGTCATGCAGGGTGCAAGCCGTGGAGCTGCACCTGCCCTGGTTGTTTTTTGAGCACAGAATAGAGGACTGTCGAAGTTCAAGAGCAAAGATCAACTCTAACTCTTACACAGTACTTTGCATTTTCCAAGAACCCAGCCAACAGGCCAAACAAGCCTCAACACTATCTCTCGCAGATTGACCCCTCTTGTGGCATGGTGAAGGGTCCAAGCAAGAGCACATGAAGAGCAGGTAGAAAAGGGGCACTTCACTCACCTGCTGTTTGCATCCGCCGTCTGACGATATCTAACGGATACGAGGACGTCTGCCCGCAGAGACCAGCGACGGCACCAAAACATAAACGCTCTAATGGAGATGGATTTTTCTTATTGGAGTATTCTGGAAGGAAAATTGAGAGGGGATTAATTAATTATCTAATTCATTCATTTCTTGAATTCTAAGTTAAATGTGACCTATCACCCAAAACCAGTCGTTCTCTCTGAAGTTGGCAGGTTGAGACTAACATTGTCAGTTTCAGTAGGCCTAGGCTTATTGTCCGTCTTTTGTAAAATCTAAGGGTCGTATTCATAAAGCGGTTCTATCATTAGAACCGTATTAGGCCGGTTCCAAGTACAGTGGTTGACCATACTTGGAACCGGCCTAAGACGGTTCTAACGATGGAACCGCTTTATGAATACCACCCTAAAGCGATTTTGGCTTGAGACGCGGTTGCGTTCCCTTGCGGTTACCATATAAGGACTTCCGATTGTCATATAAGGCGATCGCAAGGGACAGCAACCCCGTCTCAAGCCCAAATCGCGACAGTGGATTAGCCGCTTAAGTGATTACCGATACCGTACATTTCTTCCTTATCTCCTGGAGTTATTTTGGTTCATATCTTGAGCGACTAAATACAGGTTTTGCTGTGACGGGACACATAATTATTTGACATGAAATACTTACCAGCGTGTAACTTTTTTAACGTTTCATACGTAAAGAAACCAGTCCCTGAATATGGAATAGCACCTAAGACAGTCGGGTTGAAACCGCGATAGAGTTTCCGTGGGCCCTCTTCACGGTAAATCTTTAGGAAGACACTCGTTAAACTTCGATACCTGAAGCAGAACAGCAAAATACAGTCCAACAGTGATGTTACTGTAAAGCAAGATAATTTCATGGCTGAAAATTTTCGCGAATCAAGAATTATAGACATATTCGCGGCAGGATATTTTCGCCAGTCTCTGCCATTTTGTCAGGTTTTTTTTCACGGACCATATTTTTCACTTGCGTGTATTTATATTCGCGACAGGAAATTTTCGCGACTCATACACTCTCGCGAAATTCGCGAAAATTTCCTGCACGCGAAATTTTCCTGCTTTACAGTAGTTTACAAAGGGCAAACCAACTGATAAATTGTTGACAATGTGAGGCAGTCTAGGAAAACCTGTCAGATATCACGTTTGAGGAAAGGATTACAGGTCAACTCGTAACCAGGTCAACTCGTACCTGGGTCAACTCGTAACCGAGTCAACTCGTAACTCGAGTCAACTCGTACTTCGGTCAACTCGTAACCAGGTAGAATTAGCATTTAGAAGATTTGTCTAAAAATTTTGTCCATGGTCCTTGAAAAGTCACGGAATTGTTGAAATGAAAATTTCAATCATGATTTCTCAAACTGCGTTGAGGATTTCGGCCGGAATCAGCCACCGGCGCGACTGAGTCCAGCATTTCAATCTGACAGCGATCGTTATATCTCCTAAACCTCTGCTCCCGGCCTCTGCTAGGATTCCTCAATAATTTATTTGGCTCAAATCCAGGAAGAATGTTCTTTCCATTCATAACAAATTCGTTTGCCAATACCCTTTCCAGCAAACAGATATTTAGTTGAATGACGAAAACCTTACATCAGACTGCAGGCCTTTCGCCGCATGGTAATGACGATCTTTTGGTGGGAAAATGTATCCACGGGTCTCATACTACAGAAGCTTTATTTTTTATTCTTTTTGCTTATTGTCGCAGATTATTGAAAAAAAAACTTTCCAAATAAAGTCTGAGACAGAAGTGTAAGCAAACACTCCTTTTTATGACAGAAACTTGCTCGAAAGTTATCTTATTTGAATCAGGTTACGAGTTGACCGAAGTACGAGTTGACTCGAGTTACGAGTTGACTCGGTTACGAGTTGACCCAGGTACGAGTCGACCTGGTTACGAGTTGACCTGACACCGAGGAAAGTGTTAATGGCCTTGGTGAACCCACATATTTCAATAGCTGAAATGAATTTTAGTACCGTAGCAGGTAAATCGTAGCAGATCAATGCACCAGCCCGTGTTGAACATCCAACGTTTTTCCTATGCCTCCTCGCATATTGATTGAGAACCTGTATAGTTTTGACCGAAAACAGACTAGGCCTTCAGCCATTTATTATACATTTTAGGCCCCTCGTGTCCTTCAGGAAACTTTCTGAATTCCACAATAGTCCTCACCGTTTCTTCTCCGTCACGGCCATCCTGGCGCGGGCCATGTCGAGGGGGTAGGTCAAGGTCACGGCAGTAACACCAGCTAACGATCCGGCCACAAACCTCGGAAATGGTGTCAACTCCCTGCAAGACAACGACAATGATAAAAGTGGCATCCTGGTTTCGTACACTACCCTTAGACGTAAAATTCCAGGACTTTTCAAGGAATTCCAGGGCCAAATATCCATAAAGTCCAGGACTATTTTGCCAACATTCAAGTTCTCACCTTAGAAACTTGATTTCTATTTCATATTCAAGTTCTTACCAGGCACAATGATTGGCCTAATACCCCCATCACACTTATGCAGCTATCAAGTTTTGCCCGGACCACCCCCCCTCAGGCATCGTCGTTCACTCGACGCCAAAATTTGTCGAGTCCCCAGTATTAAGATTTTATCTTTTGGTCGAATCCCCAACTAGCAATATTTTTGCGGCAGTCGTATTTGCGCCGAGTACCTTCACACACGAATACTTGCGCGCGCGAGTGCCCGACCAAACAGGAACAATGACTTTGTCGAATCGCCGTCGATAGACTGACGATCGATAACTTCCGGCGGCAGGAGATGAACACGTGATCACTCCACAACAAAAATGGCGGACGGAGGATCACATTCGGAACTTCCGAAGGCAACTGCTCGGCAATTTCCGTGACAACTCGCGCTGCCCAGTGGACAGATGAGCAGTTCGCCTCAGGTCGTTCCGAATGGGAGGTTCAGTGAGAAGGTATGGAGTGCGATGAGAGTAAAAAAGTCTGCGTAGGCCTCCACTTATTTAAGGAGCGTGCATGACCAAGAAGGATTGACGATCCATCTTCTTCATTCTGGCGGGTCAGATCTGCATAAATTAGTGACCAGGCATGCAATGAAGGGGCAACTGAGGCCACAATGTCTAACATATAAAATGCAAAAAATCATATTTTTCTAACTTTGGTAGGCCTACGGCAGGCAATGTCGAGTTTGGAGCGAGTCCCGGCCACCTGTGCCACACACTTTTAGGGAACAACTAGTGCCCCACGCATACTATTTTNGCCGGTATTCTGCCGATTTACCACCAGATGGCACCACTACTGTTCCCGCTGCCGTGCTGGAGAAAGTGTTTTAGGATTTTGCTCAGTTGCAGCCTGATGGTGGGCGCTGATTGGTTGGACAGTAGTGGTGCCATCTGGCGGTAAATCGGCAGAATACCGGCCATTCGAAGCAGTGGTTTGTGAAGCGTACATGTAGGTACGGAGCGAAACAAAACACTGTGAGAGGAGTGTAGCACAGCTGGGTTTGAGGCACTTTCAGACTCGACTTCAATCAATGTCATGACGTAATTCCAACAATGACATAGGATTCTAGAATCGGCATGATCTGCGCACTTCCGCCGAAATCTCAACAAGAACCGAGGTTATGGTTTAGGTTTCGGCAGAAGTATGCAGATCCTTGTCGTTTATGTCACTTCGAGATTCGTTTATTGTGAGGTCAAAATAGAGTGCACGACGTATGTGATCCGCCACGGCAAAACCTGGAATAAGTTGCTCTGAGCTTGGCAGGTTGAGACGAAACTTTTGTCAATTTCAATATTGTCTCTCTATTGTGAAATCTGACTGACTCTATTTCAGTCAGATTTCACAATAGACAGACATTAATATTGAAATTGACAAACATTTTGTCTCACCCTGCCAAGCTCAGAGCAATTTATTCCGGGTTTTGCCGTGGCAGGTCACATGTTCCCAGAACAGGCTCGATGTGCAAAAAAGGTCACATATGTGACCAGGTGTAACGTTTTTGAGCGTTCCCTATCTGCGAGTGTTCCCCTGCTATTGTCTGACGGAATAAGCCGCGACTCGACAATGGACATGATGGAGGACACACAGAGAAACGTGTCGATCTATCTGCCAGTGTTTCCAGAACAATAGGGGGAACACTGACACACGGAAACACTGAAAAACTTTACAACTGTACAACAAAATGAGTTGGAATGCGCACAGAAGAAGACCGAAGATGACACTAGAGAACAATTACAGAAATCGACAAAGTCAAATTTCACATGGGTAGACAATCCTGAAATCAACAAACCGTTGGTGTCAACTTGGACATGTTGGGTCTTCTTCTGTGCGTATTCCGACTCATTTTGCTGTGCCGGGTCACATATGGTTGGATCGCATTCAAATTTGTCAATTTGGGATTTGTCTCGCTCAGACCATAACATGATTGAAACCTGGCATATTTTGTCATACTTCCAGAATTTAGAGCTCAATATTAAGGAGTAGATAGCGCCACATTCACAGAAACAGAGGGTTTCTTTTTGGAAAGAGTCCTAATGAGGGTACTGAAATAAAAGCGGGGAAGAACTGAATATGATACAAACATTTACTAGAAGACAGCACGGGGGGGAATGACAGCATGTGGTAGGTAGTGCCCTAGGATACCACTACCAGCAGAACGTAACATGATTGACAGAATTTACATACATGTTTTGAAACGCTAGAATCGGTGCTACCCGGGTCGTGGGTGACGCGATGATCCGGAATACTGACATGGGGTGGGGGTGAGGGAACCGCACTGGGTGAACCTAGGTTTAGGGCTGCCATGTGGCCGTCTTGGTGAAAATGGCTTTGGTCCATCTGGAAGTACATTAACAAGTGAGATTCCCATGCCAACCAATCAGTGTAAAGAGCACATCAAAAGGCTTTTGTGTAGGCTGCCTGTTACACTCAATAATTCAGTGGTATCGGCCTCCGATCGAAGCTGTCACCCTCAACCACTGAAACGCTTGGTGCCAAAGTCCGTTTCTGAACACTAGATGTCACTACCAGTTGTTGATAAACGCGCTCGATAAACCAGCCAATGAGCGATCAGCGAATAAGAAAATGTTTCATGTTTTCCCCTAGTTGCGTGAAATACTGGTCGCTGATTGGTTGATGACAGTTTGCGCCATCTAGCGTTCAGAAACATGATTAGGCCCCATCTGTGCCAGTGGTTGAGAGCGTATAACTGGGGACGAGTGTAGCTGCCTGTAGGGTCCCTTTAATATCTCTACTAGGTCATGGCCTTGACTTATTTGCTCAGATCAATTCCCTCCAACTGAATCTCGTCAATGAGACAGTCACGACCCACATACAGGAATCAACTCAACCTTCATATCATGCTGTAATCATCATGATTAGTTGTAAATGGGTCACCTCATTTTTCATAGTACCATACATGTAGTACATGTTTAATTAAGTTGTTTTATTCTAAATGCCTACCCTACATATCGTCAGCTTAGGATTACCGGGTAACTGGTTCTATGTGCATTTTTAGATTGACCCCAACTCCCTGCCCTGTGCCTATTGTCCTTGTTGTTGGCGCAGGATATCAGGGTCAAAAGTGCCAGGGTTATGAAGTTCCAGGTCACTGGACTCGTGCACGCTGTCGGCTGTGCTTCACCAGCGCCGATTTGGTGGGGGGATCTCCCCCAGGAAAATTCTGAAAATTAGGAGCTCTGAGACGCCATTCCCGGCACAGAGACTGCAGGGCTTGACATAAGCCAAGGCCATTTTCCAAAACACCCTTGCTGGCCCTCTATTCTAATCCAAAGTGATTGTTGTCCAAGGTCATGGATGGTCAATTTCAGCTAGACCCAGTTTATTATCACATTAAAGCTGACGTGAACGAACAAAAAGCCCTCATGCGGCGAGCAAGAGAATTGCAAACGCCCTGCAAATACCTCAAACGAAGGGTCAGAACATGATAGGCCCCACGAGGACAGGAGGGCGCCACCTTATTTGTCATCGAGCTTTCGAGGTGTCAACATCCTATGGTGAGCTCCTGCTGAACACTTTTTTCAAAGAAAAAAGTTTGACCCAGCTGGGAATCGAACCCACGCCTTGTTATCTCTGTCCCGCTGTCTTCCCCATTCGGCCACCGAACTTGTTGGAAGACTTCACATGTTTTCTCTTATTCGTAGCATTATAACAACGTAAGTCGAAGGCCTACTACGTCTATGACAAACATAAATCATGTCTCTGTCAGCTGGCTCGTTGACCGAGTAGATAGAGTGGTGGATTACGAATCAGACGGTCGACGGTTCGAATCCCGTCTAAATGACTACAATTTTTTTTCTTTGAGTAGTGTAAGAGGTATCCGGAGATGTTGACAGCTCTGTTGCCTGAAGGCAAATAAGGTGGCGCCCTCCTGGCGTCGTGGGGTGTATCATGTTCTGAGCCTTCGTTTGAGGTGTTTACAGGGCGTTTGCAATTCTCTTGCTCGTCGCATGGGGGCTTTTTGTTCGTTCACGTCAGCTTTAATCAAATGAAGGCACACAGTACTAGGCCAAGGGTCAGCCAGCCATGGCCCTGGACACTTTAGAGGGCCAGCAAGGGTGTTTTGGAAAATGGCCTCGGCTTACAGGTATGTCAAGCCCTGAGACTGAGAAAGTCCGATGCCATGCCTCCTAGACATTTTGAAACAGCGCAAGCGTACACAATGCAATATGTTGTCCCAAGCAGGGGAATAGAATTTCGCCGAATCATCGACGCAACGATTTCACAATGATTACATCAGCGACACGGGCGGGCGCTACGCTACAAGTGAGATGTTTGATGCCTTAAAAACTGTTATCTTTGGTGGCCAGGGGGTGTTCCAACCCCCAAAACACCCCCTTTATCCTCCACCCCTGCACAACCCTCACATCTCCCCTAAACACAATCCCTACTCAACCTGCATTGTGTACCATTCCACATCCAAACATGAAATGTATCCTTCTACATGTATTTGATTTGTTATCACCCACCTTTTCGTTTATTTTTTGGTCCGGCAGATGCTGTAGCTTCTTATGACCGTCCGCCACCACTTTGACCGTCCCCCCTGAGTCAGGTTCCTCCATGTTACTCGTTATGGAGGCTGGCATCTTATCAAAATCTCTGGTTCTCTCCTGCTATCTCGTAGGCATCTTTACACCAATAATTAACCGATAACTCCCTGAGGATATCCGAATCACAACGTATGAGGTCCTTCAGCTAACTTATTCCGTTAACCCTTTCTGAAACAGAACAAAATTTGGTGTTAACTGACATTGTCAAGGTCCCCCCACGATTTTGGACAAGGGGACAGGTTGTCATGCTGACTGTAGCTAGGCCTAGGCCGCCTTGACTTGTGTGAACATGAAGTAACGTTATACATCTTCTTTGTCACTTTAAGAGTCTTAGATTGGAATGAGTTTATTAAAATCCCTGATCAGTGCCAAAAAAACACAATAATATAAAACATAAAAAAGTTGTTCATGTAATAGCCATTTCAAATGCATTCCATTTCTAACGAACTACAAATTCATTTATTTAACATTGCAGTAGGCCTACAGACAGATGAACTATGGCACCATTTCTAACGACCCACGAATCTACTGCCAGCTCAAGATGGCCACCGCAAGTAGGCCTACAGTGCACCGTTGGGTTGTCGGCGCTAAAACATTAACAAACTAGGGCCTATGGGGCAATCTGTGAATAAAATAGACAAATTGAGTTCGTTTATGTTAGAAAACATGTAGAATATGTAAAGATCTGAAATACAAGTTGAGAATAGCTCGAGTTTTTATTGGGGTTGTCGGCGACTGACGGGGTTGTCGGCTTTTAGTACGACCGGTTCTGATTGGCCTCTTCTTCAAGAGCAGCAGATTCGCCGCGGACCGGTCAGTTTCTCGAAGGGTGATGTGCGTTACATCACACATCACCCTTCGATTATCGAAGATGTCGATCATGGGCATGGCATGATTTATGGCATGGCATGGCATGGATGGATGGGCATGCATGATGATGGGGACTGGGGAGGGCAGGCATGCATGCATGATGTGATGTGGTTCTGTGTCGTGATGTGATGATGACGCAGGCAGACACACACACACACACACACACACACCCCTGTCCCTGACAGCAGTGACAGTCAGTGGCATGACCATGCTGTGAAACTTACTCTAAACAGTCATATGGTTACATACAACATTTAGTTCATTTTCATTTGATTCAGTGACAAAATAAGATGTTTACAAATCGACATGAACGACTTTCGTCAACCTGGCCTTGGCCTCGCTGCAGTACTGCCCCCTAGCGGATGATTATAAAACTAAAGTCAAGCCTGGTTCCCGGTCTCGGTACCTCA
>NMRB01000074.1:467537-491225 GCA_002633025.1 Notospermus geniculatus
GAACCACTGGACATGTACCAGTCAGGAGAGTGCGACGGGATAATGAAGTGTGACTTGGCTCACAATTATCCCACAAAGATTTGTGATATGTGAGTCAACAGGTACAAAAACGATGAAGAAAGCGTCTGGCCGAGCTCGAGAATGACTTGACGAGAAGCGAACTAATTCTTGGTCACATTCTCCGCAACGGCAAGCGTAACATATCACCAAGATATCACCCAAGATGAGTGTGGTACTAGTTGATACCAGTTCACTAAGGATTTGTAACTGGCTTGGCTGGCCTCTCTGGTAATTGGTTTTGTTACTACATTAGCTGACAAAGTAGCATGATCCTATTGACAGGTCTTAACAAGTTCTGGGTGGCTGAGGACATTGGGGGCGAGTCGTAAACAAATACGGACCAACAGAACTGGCTTTTTCCGGAATCTAAAGCAGTGTTAATGTTATATACATTGCTAATATATTCTTGGAAGTATCTAAATCAATTAGAAGGATTGGCCTGATGGCTTGACCAGAGACGGAATTTCCCAAAAGGTCAGTTTCTATTCATGTAATGACTCGAAAATCAATCAGGAGATAATCCTTATGAGAGCAATTTATAAGAGCAATGTCTCTTGTCTTTCGCATTCCGTGGTGTACCCATCAGAGGAATGAAACTGCGTCTTGAAACCAAGACAGCCTATCAGGCTACGGACACTCGATGGCCGATCAGATGTCTTTCCATCAAAAGCTACCTCATGTGGTGCATAGACTGCAAGAAATAACACATTTCGCAGCAACAATGCAAGTAAACAAAGTAGATGCCACCAGATCCTTGGAAACAAACAACACCATACGAGAGAATAAGCGAGCCAGATTCACACTAATGGGAAACTTTCCTGCCATTAGAGGCTACCACCAGTTAGCGATCCTAGAACGTCATGAAATTTGACGTCACAGGGAAGAAATGCACGTCACAATGTCGTCCTGTCCATGACGTGACACCACGTTTATACCTCTGGCGTCAAATTTTGTGACGTTCTAGGACTGCTAATGCCAGTAAAGTCTCCCATTGGGAAGCAATGAACAATAATGTTGACTATGAGTTGATGAAATTATTTTCATCTTGCAGCTAGAAGTCAACAAACAAGTGAAAACTTGAAGCGAGGACGTGCCGTCGCCTGCGTCGCAGATACTGTCTCGAATTGTTTATGACATGATGGATTCTGCATGATCCTTTATATTGATTCCTGATGGTTATTGCTGTGTTTACAATCTGATTCTGGTATACATCCTCGGCCAACTCATGGTAAATCAAATCGATGGCAGGCTCATTACAACAATATTCAGAGAATTGACCTTATAAACGCAGAAGTATTGTCTGCTATTGACTATTTTTGTGATCATTGGGAATGAGCAGTTATCTGGGTGTTTTTGGTGTGGGGTGGGCATGATGAATTTGCAGTCTAGGCTCACTGGAGAATTTTACCAGATTTCAACAGGGCTAAGTACACGGAGAAACCCAAAAGGATCAAGTACAATGAGGAACCCAAAAGGATCAAGTACAATGAGGAACCCAAAAGGATCAAGTACAACGAAGAACCCAAAAGGATCAAGTACAATGAGAAACCCAAAAAGATCAAGTACAACGAAGAACCCAAAAGGATCAAGTACAACAAAGAACCCAAAAGGATCAAGTACAATGAGGAAGGTACAACAAGGACTAAACCCAAAAGGGTCAAGTCCAAGGAGGAACCTCGAACGTCCAGGAAAACAAGGAAACAACTCCAAGGTCAATCTCCATGAACAGGTAAGCCCAAAACTACATCAAAGGTCAAGTTTCAATTGAGCCCTAACACTGGGTTGATCCTTCTTGGATTACTCGTCGGTCACTCAGGACATCAAGTTGGCATGCAACCAGCGAAGACAAGACAGAATCGAGCCAGGATCTTGTAATCAGATGACCACTGGGAGAACACGGTCAGATTAAGTTGTACAAGAGCATCCCCTTAGATCACGAGTAACTGGACATTTTCCGAAATCACCTCTGGGATCTCTCGCCACACCTCAGGCAATCATTTAAGCAGCGCGGCGATTACAACCCTGCAGACAGAATGATGATGCTTTAAACTGGCTGCCCAACTCTACCCATCTCGTTTTGGATGTTTGAAGCTGGGTGGACATGATGTTTTCAGAACGATGGGAAAGTTGTTGGGGGAAAATTGAGCGATAGTATTCACGTGACATCACCATAGAAATAGCCATATATTCTGACACCTCGAAAGAACTTTAAGAAATTCAACTGAGATTCCTAAAGTTTAATTACAACGAGATATCACAAAGACAAAATTTTATAGAAATTCCCTTGACATCAACTTTACACAAACTAATAGAATAATTTCTCGCTACACGACTGGGAAGTTCAAACGGGTTATTGGTGGTTTTCTCGGGAGGTTTCGGCTGTCTTCTTGTCAGGAATTGGCAACTTGGCTCAATCACTAGGAGCCAGTAGTTTGGGTGGGTTGATGGAGGAGGCAGCAGGAACTGTTTCAGGTGGTTCATCACATTCAACCACATAACAGCATGGCGGTTTTGAAACAGTCAGTTGATGGTGAACAAGAAACAGTTCAATGAATCCCTGTGACACAACACAGAGCGTGTCTGCTTTTACCACTTTGCTGCCGAAACTCGCATCATTATGACGTCATCATGATGTCACATAGAGTTAGTAAAATGTGCGACACTAGAGCCATCTTGACAATAAGGTTTACGTCGGCGTCACTTCGCCCTTGATTACCCGGTACATTGTGGACTGTGAGGGTCGGAGTGACTGGAACGCTTGTCAGGGCAAGATGCGCGAGAGCATTTACGCCATTGCGTCATGATGCCATGGACCGGAAAACCCTTCTATAGTAGTGAAATGGTCAATAACAACTGTCCTTGAGGCTTGTCAAGTTATTCAGCAACAAACAACAATTCTGAATCACGAGTTCCTGGAAACCTAGTCACAACTGGTGTGAAAATGTGAAAGGATAGTAAATTTCTGTCATCCCGACTTGACCGAGGATCAATATTTCTAATCAGCACCCCAACACCACACAACCCCTTCCCATTGTTCCCCTTCATCATTACAAGGAGAAAGCATCATCATTGAGGGATATCTACTTTCGTTCAAGATCGAATTTTCCTGCTCGAGTGGAGATCGGCATTGGTGATTCGATCATCTGATCAACCAATCAGAATGGTAACTAGCAATCAGAGACGCAACCAAACTGATGCAGAAAACATAGAAAACAGGCTGTAATTTTCTAGTTGCACGGTTCGGAAGAGTCCCATCATCAATTTAGGACAACTGGTGTTTGTATGACTCAACAATGTTCAAGGTTTTGCACTTCTGTGGGAGTAGAAGAGTATGAGCAATGGCCATTGAATTCAGGAGACACTTTCATAATGTCGACTTGAACATGCATGAATATGAACTGGTCATTCACAACTATCACTACTTCTGCAAAAATGTTCCAAAACAGGATGAAACTCACCCAAATATGAAATTCTCCCTTTTTTTCCACTACTGCTTCAACTTCAACTACATGTACAAACTGCCCACTGTGGCCAACACCTAAAAACTGAACGCCAACCCCCAAACTCATGGGTGACTTACGTAAGTATTAAACCCATACACACAAAGGCTCATTCAAATTCAGAGGGAGGTTACAACACTGTTGAACAATCATTAGCTTTAATCCCTCCGTCCCACATCAGTTTCACTCAAACATGTCACCATTGTCACATTCTGACACACACTTTGTGACAGAAACATTACAAAATTATGAAATCCTTCTCTTTGGGGCACCTGAAGGTGTCCCAGTGTACAAGATCAACATCCTAATAGAGAAGGTGTTATGATCACTCATATTGCAATCATGTCATGTATTTCAAAGAGAACTCAATCTTCCCTGAACTAATTAATCAAGCAGGCCATGATGAATCACTGAATAATAACAGAGAAAAAGTCCCAACTCGTCCATATCAATTCTCTATCCCTGTAGAACATCTTGGTGGGAATTCTTCACCAATTCTGAGGTCTCTCAGTCAGTACATTACAACAACAATTTTTTCAAGGGCGAAGGTCCACTGCCAACCCTACCACATGGTTCAGTTATCACTTCTGTCAAACCCAACATTTGGAGTCTATTGAGTACCTTGAGATGGCCTCTTCCATACTTACCTGGGCCTATGCTTTGGCTTACGCCCTAAGGCAGAGTTCACAAAGAGCTTCACTCTACCCAATATCCAGCACCCGTTTACGTATGACACGCAGGTAGTGGAAATCTAACAAGGTTGTTTCATAATACCGGGCCACATACGACTGAACTATTCAGAGGGCCCGATACACAGATGTGTAGAGCGAATCGTGTGCGTTCGTTTTTCAGATAGCGGACAGTGGATAGTGGATACTGGATACCGGGTAGAGTGCAGCTCTCTGTCAACTCAGCCTAATGGAAAGATATACAATTCGTAGTCTATCAAAGCCATGTAGAACTCTGCGTAGAGATGCAATTTTTGTGAACTTGGTCAGACTTGGAAATTGACAATTTCCATCTCCTTGACTTGCTGCCACAATTGGGTGAATCTAAGCGTGTAACTTTTTTTAATCTGTGGGAAGACCTGGGTATGAAAATTCCCAGGTTTCCCTATGTAGTGACTAGAGGACTATTGGTAAATTTATAGAGAGCTTCATGGGTTAATTCAATTTGAAGTAGCCTGTCAAAATGTCAATAAGGTTGCAGTGTATATACTTGTACTGGAGTGGGCACTGAGGTTTTCAAAGCGGTACCCAGCTGTTTTTCAAGTGTAAACAGGCCTATAATTAGTCACGATCAGGAACAGTTTGGAATAGTTCAGCTCCTTGAAATGAATTACAAGGTTTTCGGTTCTGATATGGGCTTCACTGATTCCAAAATTCAAATTGGTATTAACTACATATATGTACACTAAAATCACAGTTGTAAGTTCAGAGAGGTCTGGCATTGCGGGGGTCCAGCTTCTGTTGGTGATGACCACACAGCAGGCTGTTGATATCTTCAAATTGAGAACCTGATACTGAAGCTTTTGACATGATAATGTTTTAGGAGCTAGATCCAGTAGCACTAGGTCTCTGCGACCTTACAACTGAAATTTTGGTGTACATGGGTACAGGTGATTCAGTGAGGGGCAATATTCTGCAACCGAGACCAATCCCTTTTGCTCATGGAATCAGTGTCAGAAAGAAATGCTGAGGGAATCATAACCAGTGGGGGTTTTGCCATCATAAAAGTTGCAACACAATGCAGACACAACCCTACGACAGACATTTTTTCACCATCTGTGCAGCTATGATATATACGGAGCAGGTGGTCAAATCCGATAAGCAGAGACAAAACAAGTTGCGTGTTGTTGGCAAATCAGTGATTATAACCACACTTTTTTAGCCTACTTTGAAAAAAACACCTTGATCATTACACGGTTTTTGTGTATTAAAAGAATATGTAGTTCACGAGTATCAATTGTGGGCAATGTCGAATACCACGGCAAAATTGGGTGATAAACGTTTTTAATGAGAAACAAAACATCGTGCAATATTTTAAGAGATTTGCATTCACACAAAGTACAGCTATAACAGTGGACATAAATCAAAGAAATTAACCTACAGATCATGGAAGACATGATACCTGCACATCAATCCAAATTGATGAGGAAATTCCACCTGCTAAATGCTGATAACGGAACTATTTGATGTGTTCAGTCAACTGCATACCAAGCAGTCAACAAGACCAACACTGAAATGATTGAAATTCTTTGCCAAATTTTCTTCCAATGGTAATTAGTCAATTGGGTCCATGGCATCTCCCATTTGGCACCGTTGCCAAAAATAAGGGACAAGGCATGATTATTGAGCTGAACCAGAGCCGGCAAACTTTGTTTAGCTAGCATTACTGCACTGCAGCCACAACACAAGCACATGAAAAACGCATTTCGGAATTCAATTCCACATTTTGTCAAGGAAAGAATGATGTGGGAAATAAATTTGAAAGTGAATACCATTTCTGATAGGCACCTAATGGAATTCCATTTTGTTTTGTAACCATGGCTATGAAATAGATGAAAACCATTCTTAAAGCAGTGACGTATTCTCACATGGGGCATCATAATCGATGAAGAAGAACAAAATATTTGACACAGGTAATTAATATCAAAATTTCAGAAATGAAGATTCAAGTGATTTAGTTTCTTATTGAAATTCCCATGGACATAGATGTTATATTTTCCAAATCAACCATTTTTCTTCAGCGTTCCATTTGTAAGATCAAATTTTTAGTCACAATTTAATCTTCCTGTGATTGCTAATCAAATGACTGGTACAGCGCTAATGATCACACGCAGCCAGCAAACTGGGTTAGCTTTAATTTCACTGTTCAGATCGGCGGCTGTAAAAGCTATATTTTTTATAAGTTACGTAGAAAATTCTAGTGAAAAGCAAGAAGTCGATTAAACCAGTAAAATAACACAATGGGGTGGGTCACTCCCCACTCCTCCACACGGGAGTCTTCATGCACAAGTTGGTTCTCAGTGGCCAAGTCACCATTGTTGGTTTCTTTACGACTTTCACCAAGACCAATGACAGAAATGACTGCCATTAGTTTCAACAGCTGAGTCGCCCACAGAGACCTAACTTGCGCGTGAAAACTCTCACATGGACAGGCGCCTTTAAGAAAATCAACTCGCCATTCTGAACACACGTTGCCTCATGTATTTTTCAAGATCAATCAACTAACACTTAGTGCTGAAGGACGTGGCAGCGTGTTGGATTCTCGCAAAGGTCAACTGGGGAACCAAAGCCAGGGTGTCGGCGTAGACACTCCTCTAAAAGTGCCTGTACCCCTGAAACCTAGTCACCGAACCACTCTGGAAGACCACTTGCACTTTAGTCAACAGGCGGCACAGTGATCGCGTGGCTAAAAACATCCGTTGCTCAGTCCAATTAATCAGCTTGCAATCAACCTTAGTTGTATGGTATCAAAGGACTCGGTCCGAAATGTAGGAATTGAATTTATGCATGACAGCATTTGAGCATCCGCTGTTCGAGCCAATAAAAAGATCATTAACGCTTTCCTAGGCTGCACCAAATGATGGCCAGTCATTGGTCAAACTTCACCAAGTGTCATCTGGTGGTCAAAATTGCCCTTTGCACCCAACTAGGCCAGTTGATGGTGTACAAGTACATGTATTATGCTAACAACTTACGACGAGTGAAAGATCCAGGCAACAGTGACATGACTCCCCATCTCAGAGAAACACTTCCTTTTTTACACCTGAGACATGCGTGATGCTGGCCATGGGAAATGCTGATTGCATCCTCAGAACACAGTATGGAGATCGTCGAGAACACCTCCTCAGCATCCCGATCATTGGAGTGTCCTCGGGGACTGGCAATCATCCAGAATCAATCACATCTATTACAAAACCGCCAACAAGGCGAGCCATGAGACAGCAACAATGCAGAAAGAAACGCATGATTGCATGTCGTATGGTCAGCCCTAATAGGGTTACCTCATTGGAATGGTAAAATGAACGTTCAGGGAGGTGTAAGGGGCCGTGATGTAGAAAAAAAGACCAAGGTTGACATGAATCTCTGGGTTTTTTCATTCCTCTAGTTCCAGGGCTGCATACTGATGGATGTTCACCCACATCAAGTCATTGCCATCAAGAAATGGATGTCAAATGCTGAAAGACACTTGTGGAAACAGAGCAGACGGCATTAACGTCAACACAATCAAAACAAACCCACATACTCTTGAGATATGTAAAGGAAGTTAAAAGACACAGAAGGAAGCTACAGAAGATTTTTGTCAGTCTCTAATGGGAAGGCAGTGAACGACAAAGGGAATCAGGTGCTGTAAGTCACTACCATTTGCAAACATTTTTGTTCAACTCTGACAAATGCACATTTCCATCTTTGAAATCAACAAACAAAGGCAAATAATGGTTAAAACAATGTTTCATTTTGCTGCAGAGGTTACCCGTGTGTGCAATTCTGAAAATGTTAGCAAGCATACATGACTGGAGGTCTCTTTGTTTACATGTACTTAACGCACAGTCAGTCGAAGCTACAGCACTCTCGACCTTACAAGTTACAGTGAACAGTGGTGAACAAGAACTCAGATGGAGCCCAGGTTTTGAAACCACACAAACCAATTTCTCAGTTTCAGAAGGAAAAAAGACCTTAGTATTGATTCATCTTGTGCAGAGTTCAATAACGCTGAAGAAATACTAAATTTTCATTTGAATCAAAGATGTTTCCAAGAACAGTCATCTTCAGATCCAGGAAATGGGACTTTTTCCATTAACTTTTTGGTTTCACTTGGATTTGAACGGAATTTGGTGTACACTATTCAGGAGGCAATGTACAGGAAAATGCAGCGTATTTCTGTGGGATGAAATGTTATGAACTGAACTGAAAACAACCCCTCATAAAACTTTATGTGCCAATCAAAGCCAGCACCTGCAGAGATTGACTACCGATGCACCAAGTGGCAACTCGTCAAACTAAATTATTGGCTACACTGAACTAACTTGTCCCGCAATACCTCAGTTGGGATCATTCAATGCTCAATCAGTTCAGTCGCAGGTGGAGGGGAATAATCCTGAGATTTTTATCGGTGGAAGTCATGTCTCTGTGGAATTCTCATAAAGTTTGGGAAGTGGAATGTGGTTAGGGGAATTCATTTACTGGGAATGGGCAACTGAAGGACTTTTTTTACTTATTTCTGAGATTTGCAAAGAAGCTGCAGGAACTGAAGGAAAAGAATACAGTTCACCCGTTTTCTTTGGAAATGTGGGGTAAGACCATCCACGATATGGATCAAAGTTGGAAATTTCTCATGTACAACATCAGAATCAACTGGATGGGTTCCATGGTATAATTCAGTGTTTCCTCAATGGATTGTCATAGGATCTCTATTGGATTATTTCATTATGCATGTTTAATGTTTGACAGGAACTACACGTATGAAGGATAGAAGACAGGTTTGTGTATATGTTGTTAGTAGTTCTTCAAGTACATCCACTTTAAATCATCACTTCATGAATATTTAACCAACTTCATTATTTGTTGTTTGTTTCCCCTTTTGGGATATCTACTGGCTTCACACAATACTGAAAGAAGGTTTCAGCATCAATTATAAAGTTATTTTCACATGAACATCATTAGGAAATGGGCTTCTTAATGTAATGCAGGAGAAAACCAGAGACCAAAAGAACCCTTCTGTGAGATTTGAAACTCGATATCATCAGGGCAATCACATCCTTCCACAGCGAGGGTTCAGTTTTTACCTCATTCCTCTTCATCCACTCCCGCAAACTTTGCATGGGAATATATGCAGAGGAGTGAGACAAAACCCTGCGTTGGGAGGATGGGACAATCATAATGTAGGACTCTCTAATCTTGTTATTTTGTCATAAGCGGACCAACAGTAAGATGCATCTGTCTCAACAATTGAATTAAAAAGTAAACAATCCAGAAACCCACTATACCTACGGTCATAAACACTGAGAAACTTGATAATGGCTTCTCAAGTGACAAAATGTCAATACAATACTCTAAATCAAATACGGTTAAAACTCTCCAAAATACTTCATCATATTATTGGGAACAAAAGAATCTGGGTGCAATAATATTGGATGTGTACCAATCAGAACTTTTTTCCATCTGTTTCTTGATCATTATCAATATTTTCGCGCATGCCCCAAAAAGTAAAGCTTTCTGGCTGCTGGTACCATTAAAACAATTGCGAGTTCTTAACAGCTTGGTTGGCCTAAAACAACCTTTTGCAAGGATTCCTTCCATTATCAAAGTCGACTCGAACAAAAGGTGAATCATCAGCAAATGTTGCTTTAGGCCTAATCAGGCCTTTGGGGAAAATCACTAATGATTTCTCTCCAACTACTTAAAAATTCCTTTGAAAATATCACCATGCACTTGTCACAATTTCCTTGCTCCTGCAATTAAGTTGCATCCAGGGCAGACGTATAAAAAGTTGTGAATTTGTTCAATTACCAAGTTGCACCATTGCGTTTGTTTACTCCACATTTTTAGAGGCCCTTGACAGGCAGGAATTAATAATTGACACCTTTTCACATTATATTTAAAAATTCAACATGCAATTTAATCCCTCCTGGAAAATTGACAAGTTTAATGAAATCAGCATCTGCATCAATCGGTTGACAACCGCATTGAAACAGCTGTCACGACCATTCGCCCGGTAAACTATTGGTACCTAAATGCATGGTTTGAGGACTTATTGATATTTTTCCCAATATAGTTCAAATGGACATATTATTAGCCTGTAATGGCCGCTGGACAATCGATCTTATACTCTGAGCAACGTCACAGTCCACAGGAGAGGTTTGGGTGTGCTCGATGGTCCGAACCTTTGACATCATCGATCAATGTTCTTTATTTAAAGCAACACAATCCAAAACATTCTGGCCTGTGTCTCATCCTTCTACCTTCTCTTGAGGGCATTTCACATGATTGCTGAGCATGAAAAAATATCTTGAATATCCAAGATAATCTGCTTGAGCTTCAAGTAAAATTAAAGAACATACAATCAACTCTTTCATTTCTTGAGGGTGTTTCATTGAGTATGAATATAAAATTATACATGTACATGCACCTTCCCAGACAATTGGCAAAGGCAGCAGATTTTCAGGTAAAANGCTTTCTGGCTGCTGGTACCATTAAAACAATTGCGAGTTCTTAACAGTTTGGTTGGCCTAAAACAACCTTTTGCAAGGATTCCTTCCATTTTCAAAGTCGACTCGAACAAAAGGTGAATCATCAGCAAATGCTGCTGTAGGCCTAACCAGGCCTTTGGGGAAAATCACTAATGATTTCTCTCCAACTACTTAAAAATTCCTTTGAAAATATCACCATATGCACTTGTCACAATTTCCTTGCTCCTGCAATTAAGTTGCATCCAGTTACAGAGCAGACGAATAAAAAGTTTGAATTAGCTCTATTACCAAGTTGCACCATTGCATTTGTTTAACTCTACATTTTCAGAGGCCCTTGACAGGCAGGAATTAATAATTGACACCTTTTCACATTATATTTAAAAATTCAACATGCAATTTAATCCCTCCTGGAAAATTGACAAGTTTAATGAAATCAGCATCTGCATCAATCGGTTGACAACCGCATTGAAACAGCTGTCACGACCACTCGCCCGGTAAACTATTGGTACCTAAATGCATGGTTTGAGGACTTATTGATATTTTTCCCAATATAGTTCAAATGGACATATTATTAGCCTGTAATGGCCGCTGGACAATCGATCTTATACTCTGAGCAACGTCACAGTCGACAGGAGAGGTTTGGGTGTGCTCGATGGTCCGAACCTTTGACATCATCGATCAATGTTCTTTATTTAAAGCAACACAATCCAAAACATTCTGGCCTGTGTCTCATCCTTCTACCTTCTCTTGAGGGCATTTCACATGATTGCTGAGCATGAAAAAATATCTTGAATATCCAAGATAATCTGCTTGAGCTTCAAGTAAAATTAAAGAACATACAATCAACTCTTTCATTTCTTGAGGGTGTTTCATTGAGTATGAATATAAAATTATACATGTACATGCACCTTCCCAGACAATTGGCAAAGGCAGCAGATTTTCAGGTAAAATTAAAGAACAGTGAACAATGCTGGGTCACCTTGAAATGTTTAAGTGTTACACCTGCTCCTCTGTTGATGCCTAGGGAATTCTACTTGCCGACTTGAATTAGGCATTGTCAACATTCTCCCAACTTCGATAATTATTCATAATTTTTTTTTCTCAAGGATATGATACCAGTTACAAATTATAGTTACAAGCACAACAATAGGAACAACTTAATGTCAACATTCCGTTTTCAGTGTAGCTTCTCATGATAACCTCAGGCTCCTGTTCATAATGAGGACCCACTCAGATCTGGGGATGCGTGCAGTATAAATCTATACAATGCCCCCTACCACCTCCCAGAATATTTTCTCATTTTTCACTCCCGAATTCGCTAGGCCTAGAAAGAAGGATAACTGATAGACGCTGAACAATAACAGGGCCTACACAAACAGGTATATATAGATCTGTTATTGTGGGAATTTACTCGGAACAGAAAAACAAGCAAAAATACAAATGTTTATGAAATATTTATACCCTGGAGTTGCTTTCTTAGCTAGTAATGTAACACTTTTCTATCATAACAGATTAAGCAGAATGTTATGATAGATAATTTTAATGGAAAAGAGGCAAGAAAATCCAAGTAATCTCATACATCTAATGCAAATGCACTCAAATTTGATTGCATGTGACCCTCTGGGTGTCGAAAATCCTTGAATACTTTCCATTATTGTCACAAGAGCCTGCTTTCGCTGGAGCTGAGGCCAAATAAGGGCATTACTCCCAACCAACAAAAGAGAACATATAAAAGGGTTTTGAAAGCGTAACAATGCTACTGTATCATATGCCAGCCCGAGGTAAAGAACTAATTGCTTCTAAAAAGAACTGAAAAATTTTTAATTGCTCACTAACAAGCTCGCAGACGGTCCTGTCTTAGAAAAAAAAATGTTCGTTAATGGGAATTCAGGAGAAAAGTTGCTTGATCCCCCTTGGCCAGGTCTATTTGCCCACCAGCATTTTATGACTGGCTCGATCATGTATCACAATTAGTATTACAGTATTGTACTTTTCCAGTTCACTCCTCTCAACAGATGCGACCAAAGATGCATTTGTAAGTTTGATAAAGTTGGTTACGGTTACCTCCTTCATTCGCGGCAGATGTTGCGTGTTCCAATACCATACAAATCAGTCACGCCATTTTCCATCAAGCGTTACGTTTTTTTCATTTTTCTCTAACTGTAGGCAAAATACAGTAGAACCTCCCTTAGTGGACACCTGGGCCATGAGGAAACCCCTCTATTAAGGATACCAAAGTTCAAACCAAAATTGATCACTTTTATCTCGTTTACTGAGGACACCTCTCAATTAAAGACAGCATTGTCAGTCCCAAAAGTTTCCTTAATAGAGAGGTTCCACTGTATAGTTGAATCATTTTACCAGCTCATGAAATCCACAGAAAATTCAAACCAGAACATCTGGCAAGCAGGCAAAGCAACCATTCGGGGAGTAGGTAAAAACGTAGACACTTTATCCCAGGGTAGAGATCGCACTGACAGTTCCTTATCTCCAAACAATGAAAACCAAGAGGAACAGATTTCTGGAACTTAGATCAAAAATTAGCACACATGTCAGACGTTCATCACAACATACTAGGCTATACTAAACTCAGGTAAGGCCAAGAAGAAACACTAAAACAAGGGAATGAGGAACCTGCAGTGACAAGCATCTAGGTGTTTCCACTTCACCACTTTATCAATGTCTTGATGGCAAGAGTTCAAAATGAAATGGACTTGATCATTTTTGAACTACACTTTGGTCTCCCAACAGAACTGGCCGAGGGACCACTGAGTGTGATGAATTTTTTGTGTAAGCAAAAGAGTTCCACGACATGGCCCGTATTTTAGAAAGCTCCTCAACATAAAGGAGTTCCTCAAGGCTATTGTTCTGCTGTTGAGAACAGTTGAGAACAATAGCCTTGAGGAACTCCTTTATGTTGAGGAGCATTCTAAAATATGGGGCTTTATGTCTGACTGTGCGAGTTCAGGCACACTTCATTCCATCACATACAGTTTTCATCAGAAACAACCACAACTTTGCTTCAAGCGTCTCAAATATGCATTTAAATATTCACACGGCAAGCTTGTCAAGCATTCCATATAAACACACAAAACTTTCATCGCATTCATTGGAAAACTGATAGTGTCACCGTGCGTAAACGGTCACTGGAGGGCTGGGTGAAGGGTGTGACAAGATATTCCGTTTCAACATTCATACAAAGTATGAGAATTCCAACCGTACGTTCATAAATATTGCACAAGAGCTTACAAACATATGAGATATCACTTGTTGACGTAAATGTTCAAGGGCAGATCACATTTCATGTCAGATACATTGTACTGAAAAGTTTTTTAAAATATGGAATCCGAGCCGAGTGACAAATGCGGCATTATTATTAGTTCTGTTGGCAACATTGCTTCCGCGAATTCAATGCAGCAGGCGGGATCAAGTGCCCCGAAAAAAACATGCGCTGTCAGAAAGTCACCCTCTCTATCACATTAGAGTGGGGCCGACCGGGGATCGAACCTGAGGCACTGTCACTGCCGTTGTTCCCACTGCGTCAGTCTGACAGCACTGAAAATTGATCCTAAGGATCAATGTTTAGGTTGGTCGGCCCAGCAACACTTGTGGAGAAATGAAGTGCTCACACTTCGCCTATTTTCAGTGATGAAACAACAGTGGTACTGCACGGATTCATTCCTCTTAATCAGCAATGACAGAACGAAGGGTAATTAATGTCTCTACCACCATTTGTGGGTGTTCAACTTCAGCCTCTTTGCAACGCCTTCGAAATGGGCTAGTATCTCTTCATTACATTTTATCAGCCGAGTTTCCTGGGAGACTGGACTGAGGGGCTATACTCTTTTCAAATCCCCGCCATGCTGAAATGAGCAGTAACAAGTGCAGACCACTGCCAAAACAGTCCAAAGGTACACTCCACGTGCAAGTTTTCTCGAACAAGTACGCTCTCTGTGGGCAACTCAGTGAGACGTCACTTGATTAAAACCAATACATTTGTTTGCAATTGACAATCCAGACAATCTAACCGGTAACACTTTTTTTATGTCTGATCTGCCACGGTGGCTCTCATTGGGCAACAGCATGCAAACAGAATGTGACTTCCCCACGAATGGATACAAAGATTCATCCGGTACGACATGATAAAAGATTTGTATGAAGAATGAAAAGAAAGAAAACTCTCTGATATTGACAAGAAAGAAGGTTCAGCTGTTGCAGACATATCGGCAACAAAGAAGATTCCAGCCATGTTCCTTACGACAGAAAGAAGGCAATCTTAATCACATATCGGGCGTAAATAATGAAGAAAAAAACAACGCAAACAGAAAACAGTAATTGTTTCTAAGGAAATTTGATAAAAACTTGAGAGAGTGAAGCTGGAAACTTTCAAAGATTACGGCAACACAACTCGATAAATAGATTTGTACCTGATTAGAAGTCTTTTTTTTTTCTTTCTTTCCAAGATTTATTGTCCACTCGCAATGAAGTATTAGGAAAGATAGTCCAGCATTTTTTAAGAAAATAATCTCTCGCTTAGTTTTTGTCATCAATCAACCATCCTCTCCGCAAGGCCTCTAACTGACCATCACCAGACTGGCGCCATTGTCTTGATAGTTTATTTGTTGACACTGCAACTTCTTCACCATCAGGCAATTCATTACCTGATTTATATGCCCTCATTTTATCCAATGAAGAAAAGTCATCAAATTTTTGACCCCAACCAGGGTCTTCCTCAGGCACTTTCTATAGTAGAGTTTACACAAAAGTAATCTGTAATCTCTACTTGAAAGTGCCTGAGGAAGACCCTGGTTGGGGTTGAAAATTTGCAAAAATCGGAGACAACTTTTCTTCATTATTACCGGTAGCCTATATCATTTTGTGTGTCATTCTTTGTGCTTTATTTCGGATAACCCTTATTTTATCCAGGATAAAATAAGTAACTTTCAGGCACTTTGCCTCTATGTCAAATGGACAAGGACAACTTTTAATATGATGGTGATGCTTTGTTTCCAAAGATCTGACAATAATTAGACCCTAGAGTGGAGCAAAATACACACTTAAGTCTGCTTTAATCTTAAAGTCAGCATTAGCAATTACTGCTTTCTGCTATATAATCTCTTCAAGTGCTGTCCTAGTCCTCAAAGGAGGGTTAGGAGCTTCTATCATCAATGTAGTACTAGTATGTAATTTTAGAATATTATGTGACCTGCTCCAGCAAAAGCAGGCACTTGTTGCAAGTGGAAAGGGTTGAAGGCTTTACAATTATAGCTAAGTGAATGTCACTGCAGTCTTACAATGGTGGTGGACAGCAATGGTATTAGTGAGTTTTCGCATTGGCTCAGTTACATTAGGTCTACGACAATGTTTTATTCCCCAAGTGACCCATGTTTCATTCCTCCACCAAACATGCACTATAAATCTCTCATTCACCTGCAGCAGCCATAACTGGAACACATTCAGCAATGTCACCAAGGAGCAAGCTGTCTAGCTCCCTCAACCAACCTTTTAAGACCAATCAACTATTACTTTGAAAACAATTAGTCGAGTCACAGCTCTGTACATGAGTAAACTTTCACATCAAAATCGCCCACCAAGTCATTAATTATGGAACATTCATTGTCAATACAACTTGAGAGCAATGCGAAGCTGCTGGTTTCAAGGTAGTGTAGTCTGATATTACTAGCAGAAACTCACAAACTAAATTCAAAATGGCTGCCATAGCAGCCATCTTGGTGGAGCCAAGGGTTTGCATTTCAAAAGAAATATTCTTCTACCTACCCCAGAAATAGTTAATTGTGGCTTGTGGTGAAAATTTCAGGTAAATATCTCAAGGCATTGCAAAAGGTTGAACGAGAGTTGGACTAAATGGAGAAACAGACAGGACCGTTCTAGCCCAGTTTGGGCTGAGGGGTAGGCTAAAACTATTAAAAGACACTCAGGTAACACCCCACATAGGGATATGATGAAGAGTCAGACTATCACCTAGAGCAATTTGCCTTTAAATGCTTCTACCGTCAGCTTTGAAATTTAAAACGAAGACGTTTTGCAAATTCCGCCAAAATCCACCTTTTTAAATGTGAAATTCCCCAAGAGAGCAATTCATTATATTGTCCCTCAGAGAAACCATCCGAGTTGGAGCCCAGCTTTCAATATTTTTAAAAGCAACTTAAGCCGTGTTAACTTCTTCATGCTCAAGGGATTGGAGTGCAGTAAAGATAAGAAACTCCTCTAAAAGATGTCTTCAAATTTCTTTACCTTTAGCCACATGCAGCTGAAGATGTTGATAATGTTTTTCACATGGAATCCAAGGTTAAACATCATTTTTATGGTTCAGAAGCGGGCAAATTCAGAACATGAACAGGTAGAAAGAGCCTTAATTGAAGATATGGGTGACGCCTTTTAGAAAACAAAACTGGAAGCTCTAGGGAAGAGTACTTTTTCAATTTTGTAAAGAGTCGATGTGGCCAACACCACATCACAAGAGAAACCAAAGGGTAATACCAGAGTCAGTTTCATTTTTCAGGAGTCAAAGAGGCACAATGTAAAGGTGCTGCTCCACATGCGAGTTTTCTCCAACGAGTTGGCTCCCAATCATCAATTCACCATTGTTGGTGACACAAATGTCTGCGCATGGGAAAACTCCCAAATGGAGAAGCATCAAAGTGAGTAGCAATTATCCTCATCAATATAATCATATCCATCCATTCCACGTTTCTCTCAACTTATTCATTTCAGACACTTGTCCGCCTTGACCACACACCTGGTGAAGAACGATACACAAATCAGACCAATTGACCATTAGGCTGTAAGCGGATAGTGACATCCCTCGATAGCCCACGATTGTAAATCTGGAACCTCGTTCATTGTCCCGACGGCAAGACCATAAACCGAAATGACGTACATTGAGGAATACCGGATGACATAAATCACCGGAACGTGCCACGGGTAACGGCGACGGAAGTTCTTGCTCCGAATTGCTTTGATCCTTCATTGAAATGCAATTAAATTCAAAGACAATTGTGTGCCGTATAAGATTCCCATGAATATGTAAAAACAACGCTGATCAAAGTACAGTGGACCTGCACACTCAAAACAGACATAGAGTTGCTTGAGTGAGATTCATGGACATTCTTGAAAGCGCTCAGTTTTGATACAAAATTTTCAAGAACGTGATTTTTGAATACGGGTAAATGGATTTTGGTGATCAACCTTGATGAAGAACGTGCCGACGCTATGGGATGAAAGTATTGGATTTGAAATAAGATTTGCTAATAAATGTGATTTAGTTTTCCAGCAAGGAATGTGTCTTCAAAGTGGAACTGGTGAACAGTCACATATGGTTTTTACAGTGGAGTGAGCGATTTAAGTTCAAGTCAAAAGCAGTTTGTATTTTGAGACTTCAAAATGGGTTCATATACAAGGAACATGTCCCTCTTGAATTCGCAACTGATGAACATGACAAACGGAAGTCCGCTGGATCATCGAACCCATACGGATTTTCGTGACGATGAAAACCCACTAAAACATTTGATAACAGTAGTGGGTATCTACGCCACCGGACTTCTGTGCGGATTTGGAATATTGGGTAACATCTTATCATTCATTGTCCTTGGGAAAGACAACAAGCGCTTGCCACTGTTTCTCATATTGAGAGCTCTTGCCGTATCAGACTCCATCTTACTTGGGACGGTCCTTTTTATGCAAGTCATGGCAAACTGTTACGAGTTCACCGGTGCATTCTATGGATTGTACGTCATACGAGGCTATCTTGCCATTTCCGTATGGCCCTGTATCATGATGGCACAGATGAGCTCTGTTTGGTTGACAGTTCTCGTGTCAATTGAGCGATGGATTGCCGTCTGCCATCCGCTGAAGGCAGGAACAATGTGCACCTTAAAACGTGCTCACATTTCCGTGATATGTGTAATGGTATTCTCAATTCTGTACAATGTTCCTCGATTTGTTGAATATCAACTGGAATCGATCCCACACGTGACATATTCACCAGAATCAAACAAAAGCACAACCGTGACACTTTGGAACAACATAAAATCGAACATCGGAGAGAATCATGTTTATCGTTATCTCTACTGTGCAACATTATATTTTCTCATCCTTTTCTTAATACCACTTGTCATGATCACCATTTTAAACGTGCGTTTAGTTTATACGATAAAGGTGGCTAAAAAACAATGGTCAAACATGACAAAACGTACGAAGAAGGAGCATAAAATCACAGTCATTCCGGTCTGCATTGTCGTCGTGTTTTATATCTGTGCCACGCCTGCATTACTAACTCAAGTCCTTGATTCGATCTTCTTGGAGAAAATCACCGAATCTCTGGAATATAATACCTATATTGTCGTATCAAACATGCTCGTGACCCTCAACTCGGCCATTAATTTCATCATTTATTGCATGCTGGGTAAAAAATTTCGACAAATTCTGTGGCGAATGTTATGTCCGCGTCAACCACATAAGGAATATAGTACTGCGAAGACTGTTGTGAGTTTGGATGAAAATACAATGTGTGCGGCGACTGTGTTGTGCGAGAATGCCTCAACGCCATGACAACTACTGAAGACTGTTGCTTGGAAAAATTTGCACTAAGTGCAACATTATGACAACAGCGAAGGAGAGGGTAAAAGATTCTGTTAATAGCGGCTTTGTGCAAAATGATTCCCAAAGTGATCTGACAAAGGGATTTGTATTATCTTNATTCTATGGATTGTACGTCATACGAGGCTATCTTGCCATTTCCGTATGGCCCTGTATCATGATGGCACAGATGAGCTCTGTTTGGTTGACAGTTCTCGTGTCAATTGAGCGATGGATTGCCGTCTGCCATCCGCTGAAGGCAGGAACAATGTGCACCTTAAAACGTGCTCACATTTCCGTGATATGTGTAATGGTATTCTCAATTCTGTACAATGTTCCTCGATTTGTTGAATATCAACTGGAATCGATCCCACACGTGACATATTCACCAGAATCAAACAAAAGCACAACCGTGACACTTTGGAACAACATAAAATCGGACATCGGAGAGAATCATGTTTATCGTTATCTCTACTGTGCAACATTATATTTTCTCATCCTTTTCTTAATACCACTCGTCATGATCACCATTTTAAACGTGCGTTTAGTTTATACGATAAAGGTGGCTAAAAAACAATGGTCAAACATGACAAAACGTACGAAGAAGGAGCATAAAATCACAGTCATTCCGGTCTGCATTGTCGTCGTGTTTTATATCTGTGCCACGCCCGCATTACTAACTCAAGTCCTTGATTCAATCTTCTTGGAGAAAATCACAGAATCTCTGGAATATAATACCTATATTGTCGTATCAAACATGCTCGTGACCCTCAACTCGGCCATTAATTTCATCATTTATTGCATGCTGGGTAAAAAATTTCGACAAATTTTGTGGCGAATGTTATGTCCGCGTCAGCCACATAAGGAATATAGTACTGCGAAGACTGTTGTGAGTTTGGATGAAAATACAATGTGTGCGGCGACTGTGTTGTGCGAGAATGCCTCAACGCCATGACAACTACTGAAGACTGTTGCTTGGAAAAATTTGCACTAAGTGCAACATTATGACAACAGCGAAGGAGAGGGTAAAAGATTCTGTTAATAGCGGCTTTGTGCAAAATGATTCCCAAAGTGATCTGACAAAGGGATTTGTATTATCTTTAATGAGTTTGGTAAATCAATTTTTGTGAACTCTTGCAACTCCCTGGAACACATTTGAGTTGTAAGTTATGAAAGCATGTGAACTAGGTAGGCATCAGCAACTCAAGATCATGAATATTCTATTTCAGTACATCAACTTTGCAGCTTCACACCTCTTTAACCGATATTCCTTTCAAAATCAGATTAGTTCACCTAAAAAGCAAGTAATTTGAGATTTAAGGAGATTAGAACAAGTGTACTTTGCTCATTAACAAGCCAGCTAGAAAACCACTTGAAAACCTGCTCGTGATACGGGAAGCAATCAGCAGGGTAGGGTTCTAGAGAAGTGAGTACTTACTAACACCACATCACTGCAGAGTGAAGGTACATCTGGCAGAAGCCATAGGCATCCAATGCCAAGTACTGGTATACATATTTCGTGATATGTCAACTGACTGAATATCACTGAGGAAGCCAAGTTAAGTTGTAGGCTTAATCTTCTTTTCTGGTGATTATTCATCACGCCAGGAGGGTAAATACTGTATTTCTCCCAAACTATGGTCTGACAATAGTGCCAGGATCAATCTAAGGATGGTTCCCATGGCAATTTGTCCCTTACATTGCTTCAGTTGAAGTCAAAAAGCAATTCACTGCTACAGAAGGCGGAGAATGTAACACAGTTTTTTGCCACCAAACAAAGATTTCAATCTTAATCACGATGGTGTCAAAATTACCCCCCACCCCCAAAAAAGACTTTCTGTGGAAACAATCTCCACCAAAACAAACAACGATGAGAGCATTCCTTTTTCTTTACAACACGATCTGGATTCTTTTTGAAATGAAGACTATCCTATTTTTGTCAATCACTTTCTCTTCGTCTGTAACAATTTCTCTCGGCCTCAAAAGCAATTATAAATCAGTCACTCAATGGAACAGCACTACATCAATCTAAACCCTAAAGGATCAGTTGTCTTTCTATCATGATTGTTTATTCACCAGAGGATTTTTTTCAATTCACTCAATTAATGAAAAGCGTCAAAGTGGTCAAACAGCATTATAGGATATCGCCCTTTCTACTTTGTCAAGACAGAAACCTGTGGATGACGTACAGTTAAATTACACGCATCCTTGCGCTGCTCAGCTCTGCCAATTTTTTTGTGTTTTGTAAAGCATGTCTAATGGCTGACTCAATTTCCAAGAGAAGTTCAGGGTTCAGAACTTCCGCATTGTTTCGTCTTAGTTACACATGGAAGAACAAGAAAGCGAGAATATGACAAGTTGTTTGACCATAACACAAGCAGCCTGCCCAAACTTCAGAAAGCCAAATCCTCAGAGTCTCACAGCCCACAATAGTTTGTAAACAAAAGAAACCCATGACTGAACAAGCTCCTTGGCAGTTATGATGGCTTCTTCAATGAACATGATAAATGGAAAATCTATTCAGCAAAATATTCCTTTTTTAATCCACGGCCCCTCGACTTGTGTGACGGTTGGCAAAAAAGCGATGAAAAACGTACCCAACTTGATTTACATGGCTGCAGTATCAATCTATACTTCCTAAAGTACTCATAGATCGACATCAAGTTCGCTTCTTTGACAACATACGAGAATGGTTCTAATCATTTTCTAATCTTCTAAACCATAAACAGGTGCTGGTGTGGCAAATCAACCAACTGAGCAAACCGAACACCACAAGCTACAACATTCCTTGGAGCAAACACGGAGAAGTTTCTTTCAACTGATGATTAGCACTGGGGCTAACAAATAAGTGTCAGAATACACCAACTGAAAACAAATTTGGGCTCATAAAGAAAGATTTTTTTCAACAATGTTCATATGTCATTTCACGGGTGGTCAAAAACAGGTTTCCAACAAGAAATTAATTCTTATACACGTCCATATTATATCAATGGCCACAGGGCTTTCTTCGAGGTGTACATTACCAATGGGCATTATTTGGAGGGGTGCTTTTCTGAGATACCAGTATGCGCTATTTAGACCTCCAAACACCCACCATTCCCAAAGTGCATGCCTTTGTCACTGGCTATGCCAAAAATGTCCTAAGAGCTCCACCCGATGAAGAGGCTTGACTGCATTAATCAAAATGCAATTTGAGTCAAAATGGATGAAAGGCATAATGGGAAACCTTAGCAAAACAAATGCATGTCAATCACACTTGCAGGGAACGTGTTTAACTATCGATTGAATTCAATGCACAAACAGCTGATTCAATCGTCCCTCAAGAGCTGTTGCTTTTGATGGAGTGTAGAACTGACAAGTTGGATATTAACCTTTTAGCACCTGAAGTCATCAAATGTTTTTCCATTTCGTCCCAAAAATTGCATGGCATTGCACCCAAAAATATACAGATGAAGTTCAAAACTGACTAAGTTATGTTCAGAGGAAAGAGTGTCAGTAGGTGACCTTTCATTGACCTTGACCTCCTGAATCAAGGTCAAAGCAGAGGCATTATCATGGCACTTTCAGGCACTATTCGGGTGCTACAGGTGTGTTGGGTTACAGAATTTGGTAGGTTCAGTACTTAAATTGCACTGCTCTGGCAGTGAAAAGGGGTAAAACATCTAGCCTATATTTTAGGCAATGATATTGGAAATTGAAAATATCAGCCACAAAGGATAGAATGTCACTAAACCACTTTGGGGACTCAATAGGGAATGTGGACTTGTTTTTTTCACGATAAGAATTTAATCAACTGAGCAAGATCATTACAACCCACTCACCCGACATTGCATTCATGAAAACAGGATCAAAGTCATTAAAAGACCATCCAATATTGAGCTTTTTATCTCACATTTTTTCATCAATGCTGTATTGGGCAATAAATTCCAAGAATGGTTCCAGTGGATCGCTGTCATGTAATGGCAGTAAGTGATGAATCAATCTATCGGCGCTACATGCAAGAATTTGTATCGGGCCAGATAATCTATGAACTGATCGAAAAATTTACCGGTTCGCTGACTACCAATAGCGTCTACATGTAATCATGTTCCAACTGTCAAGCAAACAGCTAGCTTGACAATCAAAGGAAACGATGATATGGCAAGCAATCTGAAACTCTGGGGCACCTCATCAGCTGCTAAGGCTGGTTGCACACATATGGATATCTCAGAGAGATCACCTCTGCTTTGTCTATAAGCAAAAACCTACCGGTGTGTGCTTTGATCATCTCTGCTAGTTTTTGTGTCTGTGACATGGTCCACAGACACAATTGCAGTTTTGCCCCCTCGTGAGCCA
>NMRB01000074.1:491683-513917 GCA_002633025.1 Notospermus geniculatus
ACATCTCGAACCATTCATTTAACTGAGGGATTAATATTTCTTGATAGCACGAAGCTTATTGCAACAGCTTGCTAAATCATAAAGCTTTCCCTAAAAGAATGGAGAATTGGATGAGATATTGCACGTTAGATGTTTACGAGTGGGAATTAAACAAACTGTGAGGGGATCATGCTGATCCGGGGCAAACTAGGCCAGACTGAAAGGAGACAATATGACAAGTTTAGCTCCTGGTCCTTTTGAGTCCAAGTGCTTAAAGCCTAGCGCACATTTGCGGCAAAACTCAATGCGTTAGAGGTGTTTTTAAAGTCGACTGACCCAACACTGTCAACTTGTCATTCAGCCAGGTCAGTCGATTTTAACAGACACCCCTAACACGTTGAGTTTTTGTCGCAAATGTGCGCTTGGCTGAACATTTTGACTACCAAAGACGGAAATTTCCGTCTTTTGGTGTTTTCTGCATAGTACTATAGATGGCAGTACTGTGAATCTGAAAAGGTGAAGAAAATCAATATCCCAAAACATGATGCTGCAGATTTCCTCTTTGGCTGGTGTCCTACATTACCCCATTTCACCATGGGAATCGAAGTCCGTCGCACACTTCCTTCACTTCTCATACCAACCATCTCATTCATTCATCATTTTTCATACTGACAGACAACTACGGAGATGGGAAAACCATCAAATGTTGAAAATACTACAATGACCCTCGCCTAATGCTACTGATGAGAAATGCAGAAATTCTATCAAATTATAGTTATTTCCCTCAAATGCAATTAATACCACAGCAAATCAATTTCTGTTTCTAATTCGGCAGTGAGCCTTTCATTCTGCAATCAATCATAGTGGAGTTATTCGTCTTCACTCACTCATCTCGCCATGTTCCCCATAACTGATCAGTCTCAATGATTCAAGCACTAATATCATTTGGATATCTGCAGTTGAATCCGAATACTTTCCAACACTAATATCGGAGGGATTTGGAAAATGCTCAGTTCCCTTCATTGTTCATTCTCATAATCAATAGTTCTCTCATCCATGTCAAAGACTTTTTTGGGCCTGTTGTGTTTACATCTACATGTATCTGAATGTGCCATTTCAGTGAAAAATAGTGCCAATGGCACTGTGCCCGCTTGGCTTGAAGCATGGTGATGGCATGGATTGACGCACGACAGACCACCACTCAATGACCCCAACCACAGCTTAAGCCCTGCTGGGCCTTGCGGCCAAGCGGGCTAATAGTGCACCTACTGGCTGTATCATATACATCGGTCGCCGATCGAAGTAGGCTACTGACCACGCTCAACGTTGCTGAACTTCCAGCACAAAGGCCAAAGTGCCAACATCCATGGCCGGCAGGACAAGCGGATGGCATAAAACTGGGGGTACAGTGTACTGGCATTCAAAAATGTACAGCTTACTCAACTATTTGAGGAACAGTTTCTTCATTACGATATCCAGATACAGTTAGATATGGTTTCATTGAGACCCATTATTTCATAGACCGCAGATCATGACAAAATTCAACATGCAACAACCATTATCAGACATTCTCATCAATCACCGTCATCACTGTCACCGCTATCATTCTCATCTTCAACATGTTCAATGTCTTCACTGAAGACTATCATACTTCCATCATACTTTTGTGATTTGAATATTCTCCCATGAGAACCAGCAACACTTCCTTCATATCACACCATAAACCCAAGGACAAAAGATTTGGGTGAACAACTTTCCCGTCATTACTCTCACTAATTAAACAGCAAAATCCTCAAAAGCACACTTGATTGAATACCATGACAAAATTCCCAGTGGAGTACGAAATAAATTACACTTACAGGTGGTTTTTCTTTCAAATGTTGTTCTGGTATTGGCGCCTAAATCTATCCCCCCTCCCCCCCGAGGATCAAAATACACCTGGAGTTTGAAACAATCCACAACTTGAATCCCAATTAATGAGCTGGAAATAGTTTTTAAAATCTTGCTACAGGAAGCAAATACGATGAAAGAATTCACAACATGAGCACTTGCCATTCTTGAAGAGTATTTCTGCAAAAATAAATCAAGTTAGTAGATAAACCAGACAAGTTCTGTTATTCATTCATCAATGGAGTAAAAACTGGACTATATCAATTTATCCCATCTTCTTGATTTCACAACGGAGGAATGTGAAAACAATGGAAGCCAATAAAGTACCACCAACATCTCCAATAAACACCTCAGGAAATAATATAGTCGATAAAATCTATGATTCACAACAACATAACTCTCCACCATGAAACCTTGTATTTCTCTATCAGCTGTTTGCATTCAAAGAACTTGAGGTTTGGTCATGTGGTAACGAATTTATGCAACCATTCTTCCAGTTCTTGCCTTGAGTTGTGTTGGACGTTGTTGGGCTTCTCTTTAACAATACAGAGACTAATCTTATCCGATTTCTTCACAATCTGTCACCAATTCCTGAAGTAATATCTGATTCACAGTGGTAAACATAGACCAACACAATAGCAGCAATTGGAGGGTATCACAGATCTGGTGAGGACAGAATTTGTTGGGAGTTTCTGAACAAATGCACTTGCAGAGCAACATATTTGTTTTACAACCATCCAGTCTTGGCGTAATATGAGAGTTCGCTTTCATTTGACTACAGGAAAGCTTTTTTATCAGCATAAAATGTGTTCTTATCCTGAATGTCATGCAATTCATACTCAGTTCCTCAACCATGAATCCCTCATTATCATCATCATCAACAGCAGCAGCTGGGCCTATGTCATTCTATCATCCTCTTCTACACAAACTAAGCAATATGGAATACAACAGTAACTGATTTCAACAGGATCATCCTCACAATCATCACGTCATGTCATCTATACATAATCATCATCATCATCAACCTCACCACAACCACCCCAATTCCCACTGTTTCATCCACTGATCCATTCACCATTCGTTCTTCCAAGCTTGACACATACCGCTTTAGGCAAAATGCACATTCATATCATCATATCTTACCCCTCACCATTGTATCTTCAATACTTAACATCAATGAACGGTCAAATACCCATTTTCACCACAATCATACCGTCGACTTTACTCTTCGTAAGGCCTACAATGTTTCGTAACAACATCATCATCATCAAGTACATCTCTCTCATCCTTTCATTGTCATCTTCATGCCATGGCAACAACTACCCCATCCTGAGAATCTCAGGTCATTTACGGTCGTACCCTCCCTCAATGTCTGAACCAAGCGCAAGAAGGGGAGCCGGTTGTGAAGACCCTGGGTGCGAGGATGCAACCACCCTCAAAACTTGTTCAGCACCACATTTTCTGAATCACAAGGTCAATCATTCAAGCTGGAGAAACCTTTGAATTTATGAACTTGTCTGTCAACTGCATGATGCTAATTGACATGACTGTTTTCCCAGGGTGCTAGGTTATTTACGCAAAAAAATACTTTGTAATAACTCCTTCTGAGGTTTTCAACCAGTTTCAAATTCTTCATTACAGCCACATGAAAAGTCATGTTCATCTTGCATTCATCACCATAATATTCATTTCTAATTCCTGCACAAAAGATCAAAACAATCTCTCATTTCATTGACCTTCACTTCAAGTTCTATTCATCAAAGATTTTGCAGTTAAAAATTTCAACGAACATATTGCAACCTAACCCTTGGCCGATAATGCATTTCTTCAGCTCATGTCCTAACTTCATCAGTCTTTTGAGCTGAACCGTGAGCTCTATCTCGGCTCATTATTGGCTCTTTTAGACCATATTTGGGCAATTTGTATGTAATATAGGAGGAAATCAGAGCCAAAGAGGAAACCTATGCTGTTGAAGAGAGCAGCCCTCTCTATGAGGAGTAGGCCAACTGAGTCCAACAGGGAATCGAACCCGAGATCTCAGAAGTGACAGGCACTAGACGTTTCCACTGCACCACTCTAACAGTTAATGTCATTCCTGCACATCATCATACTTTGAAAATACCCAGATTGCTATCAATTACCAGCAAAATTTCGTTCACTCCTATCACATTCCAACAATTGAGTTTCCCATTAAGACAGAACATGCATGCAGTTGTTGAAGAAATCAATTTTGTTCTGCGCAAAAGCGGAAACACTTCCTCACAGAAGGGAAGTTGCTGCCACTCGATGATGAGAACAAATAAATAAATGAACTCATGCAAAAAAGAAGACCTCTGACTAATGAAAATTAGAAACACAAGCTCCCTGGTGAGCCGGAAGTATGGCAAGTTGAGCAGGGGTCCTATTTTATGAGAGGATGTTTGTGTGTAACAAGCTGGTGAGACACCAAATCCAACTAATTCCATTCTCACCTAGGACTGTTTCCGATTAGCTGAAATTAAATGTTTATAACACTGAATGGCGTTGATGTATACTTCTGAAACTAAGGCTAACTTGGACCATACAATCCAACATCAAAAGAACAAGTTTAAACTCACTTCGCAGAATACAGACCGATACTATATTTTCTCATCTCGAAGTGAAGAATTCCCACCAAATATACCACATGTATATCTTGTGTATTGCTATAAATCGCTGCAAAAAAGTAAAGGTAATCTGAGGAACATGGACCACATCAACATATTTTATCGGGCAACATTCAGCGTCCATGTTCAAAGTGTGAAAATGGCAATCAGTTTCTAAGGAGGGGAATATATCTAAAAAGATGTTCACAACCACTAATCAATATTTGAAGGCTTTACATTCGAAAAAACAGGTGAACATGACAATTAATCTTAAGTGCCCACCTCTACGAATAAAATCCATGCAAATTTAAGCAAACTTGAAACAGCTAAAAGGGCACATTTCAGGTGAATGGTTTGACAAATCCACAGAAATGGCTTCCTAGATCATGAGATAGAGCACTTTTCTACTTACCATTCCCAACAATTTTTGAAACGGAATATCATTACGCTAATCTAATTAAGGAAGGCACAAGCAAATGCATGCTACAAGAGGCAAATATTCTGCCATATCTTGTACTTCTACTCTCATAAGCTGTTTTTTCATTCAATATTCATGGCTGTTCTGTTTGTGTTGTTCAAATTTGTTGTTATATGTTTGAAGATGTATTGTAATTGCTCATTTATGTTTCCACATAACGCACAATTCTCCCCCCAATACTTAGGGGCAATTCTGCAGCACAGTTGAATACCCAATGTTCAGTATTCTGCCTTAACAAGATATAGAACCTTCGATTGAAGATTAATCACACGCTTGATTTTGGAATGTAATGTTACAAGAGTATCTCTGAGTGATGTACTGTACAGAAAGACTTAGAAATGTAAATATTTGGAAATAAATTATGATGTAAAATTGACGTTTCTGCTCTTTGTCAGTCTGGGTTGTCAACAGTGATTTTGTCAAGGAGAGCACTCCATTGACACCATTGGTGAAACCACAGGAATAGGCCTATTGCTACAATTTGACTGTCAGTGACACAAACTTGGGAAAACAAATTTGGGAAAACACTTTAGGCCTAACAAAAGAGTTTTTATTCGGCTTGCACAGTTGAGCCGTAGAAAAAGATACTAACACTATCAACATGGATACAAGCTAGTTACTCAAAGACTAGCAGGTGTCACTAATTCAAATTCTTGAAAATAGACGTCGGCAGCACAAAGCACAAAGGGTCAAAGATACAAAAACACACCATTGACCCTGGGTACAAGCCATTCGGCTCAAAGAGCATTTCTTGAAAACATCACCAATAGCAATTCAATCATGTGAAGATAGATGTCAGCAGCACACAGGGTCAGATATAAACACATGGATGATCGATATCAAGCACAAAGGGAGACCGCTGTCATGCGTGGAACAGCTAGCCTCGATGTGAAGGACAGAGAGACAGGGTTTCCACCAGGACATACCCGGTGAAATAAACAGTTGTTAGTATGCGAGACAAGACGAATGTTAGTGAATTGATCAACAAAGACGTCTCTTTTGCAATGAATAAGGTATTTATTGCAATTCACCTGGCTCTGAAGGAAGCCAAGATATTCAAAGTTTGGTGATACATTTCAGGCGCGGATCCAGAGGGGGGGTTTGGGGGTCGTGACCCCCCTGCTCGCCACCACCAATTGTTTTTTTTTCAATAGTTTGTGACAATAAGCAAGAAACGCAAGACTAAAGCTCCTCTTTTGATACTGAGATGCCAGGAAATCGCATCTACGGCCTTCTAGATTTCACAATTTTCTGGGCGAGGACCCCCAGACCCCCCGTTGGCGTAGGTTACTTCGGCGCCCGCCTACAACGACCGCCCTCGGCGGCCCTGACCCCCCTCTGCCAAAAATCCTGGATCCGCGCCTGCATTTCATCATTAGAGCAAAGTTAATTTCAACCTACCTCATTTTCATCCCCACTATCAACAATCCAAGCAGCCTGGTATTCCGATGTTCCTTTCGGCACACGTTTTACAATAGCTTTCTGTTTCTGCCCAGCTGAAAAACATCAGTATGTAAGTTTGTACGACATCACCACAAATAACACTGAGATCAGCTCTGGTGGATGGACTGGACTGGGGCTCTAATCAAGCCAAAAATTCTGGCTTCAATGGCAGCCTTTCCAGAAATCGACATTAAATGCACAGAGAAAGAGACAGGAAGAGGATAACTGGATAGAAATCACCACACGGCACTCACCCTCAGCTTCAGCCAATTCCTCTTCTGTTGGCCATGTCTGCTCTCCTTCCATAGGATCAGGGATGACCTCCGACTGCAATGACTCTTGACGTGTGGAGTCAGCCTGCTCCAACACACGTACACAGCTCCCTTCATCCATTTCCACCTCCTGTAAGGTGCAAATGAGAGAAACAATCAACAGGAAAGGTAGCAAGACAAGTCAGACAAGTATGATGTGAGCAGAATTTCAGTAGAAATCTCCCCATTCATTCTCATTTTGCCCTTTCTTAATTCACTCCCTAATACAAACTGTAAAGCTAAACCTAAAACTAAATCTAACCATTGGGAGGTTAGATCTCTACAGCTAACCCTAAATCTAACCATTGAGAAGCTAACCCTAAACCTAAATCTAGCCATTAAGAGGCGAATTGTGAAAGGGTGAAATGGGAAGACACCAAATGTCCCATCAGAAAGTTTATTACACAGAATACAAAGTTATTAGACAGAAATAAGACACACCATGGACCCTTTTCCTTTCTTTCTGTTGTCATTGAGGGGATAGGGATCATCAGGAGCATCAATCTGTGCCATCTGGAAGTCACCCCAACCAGGAAGATGAACAAGACTGTTGACTGATAATGCTTGCCCTCGGATGTAACCGCTGATTTTCAATGTCACCAATTCCTGCAAATAAAAGCAGTTTTTATTGGAAGTTAACAAACACAATAGGACTGAAATGTGGTTGTTTACTGAGCATAAAAGGTGGCAGCAGCTCACAGTGGGCTCCTTTTTTATCAATCCTGGTCGTTTTCCAGTTACTTTAATAGTACCGGTACAGCATAGATTATATTGCTTCCAAGCAAACTACAATGAAATGGGATACATCTAGTTTGAATGTCCTGAGTCAGAACACTAAGATGAGTTCATACTGAATTCTCTGTTGGTAAAGATGAGACTTCCTCAGCCAGCATGTGAGGGCGTTTATCACGTAAACTTATCGATGACATCTTCTGACTTCCAAGTTGGCGCAGTACCAAAATACCATCCTGGCTTGTGTCAAGATTATGCACCTTGTCTTTGGGAAACCTAGATAAAAGAGACAATTATTCCAATGGTAAGATTAACAGTGACTTACCATGCAAAAGATCTTCAGGATCATCCATTGGTGAGACACAGCCAATCAGACCAATAAAGGCAAGTGTAATATGAAGGTAAGGGCAACGTGTACTCTTGAGATTCTTGCAAATGACTGGCTGATCATATTACACAAAGCAACACAATGTAATCATCTACCTTTTTTCTATGCATTTCTGTAACAACTTCTTGACTTCTGAATGTTTTTTCACTGGCACATTTTTCAAGCCATGAACAGCATGTACACAGGCTGGAAGTCCTTGGGCAAACAAGCAGGAGAGACAGTACTCCCCATAGTTGTCAATGCCCTCTTTTGGTGAATGCAAGAACAGGAGAAAATCAGCAACCTTGGCGGCATCCAACATGGAATAAAGATCACCATATGGGGGTGCAATGAAGGAGAATCTTTGTTTAAATCTTGGCACACTGAAAAACAATAAGACCTGAATGAGGATTCAGTTCTCTGCAAATATGCGAGTCCATAGCAAAGAGGTGAGTGGCTGACAAACTGAAATTCTCGTAGCCTAATATATTTAACAAGAGACAATCATTTTAATCCTACCTAAGATGAGATATCCCTATTGTGTTAGTCACACTTGTAGCAGCTTCATCACAGCGATTTAAGAGGCATACAGCCTCAGCAGTGTCTATACCATCACAAAGTGGGATCACCACCTATAAGAGAGAGCAAGTCATGTTTCTGAGCATTCTCAGCTTTTGAATGAAAACAGAAACGTTGAAGCTTTGGGAACTGACAATAATGACAAAACACAACAGCTGAATGCATCATATACCCACCACTATATACGGAGGACTGTCAGCACCACCTCTGCTTCTTTTTTTATTCAATGTTTCATCTCTCTTCAACTTCCGGTGCTGCTGTGCCTAATTTGGAAGAAGAAAAAGAAATGTATTAAAACTGTTCAGATGGTAGTAATTCTAACACCGAGTCAGTCCTGTCATCATCTGAACTTTCTCTAACCTGGAAATCCAGTACAAGTGCCTGAAAGTTCTGAATGTCTTTTGCTAGGCCCATTGCCTTTACAAAGGCTTAGCCTATGTAATTAACCAACCTGATTTCGTCTGTCTTGTTTGCTGAGGGCTAACTTGGATTTCTTACTTAGGGTCTTTACTGAAACACGGCCTGAAATGAGAGATTCTGGTAAGAAATCAGAGCTTTCACCACACAAGGTAACATCTGGCCTGCCTGGCATCTGTGATGAACTTGATGGATCTATGTAGGCCTATACAACACACGACTACAGCCAAATTGTCCAGCTACTTAGTGCAGCATGTCCAATCACACTGAACGTATGGCACTTACCGTAGGCCTAGCGAGGATCGAATGTGCCATTTGATGATTTGGTAGGCCTATTAGTGATTAGGCTATACCCTCTACTATCGTACGGTACGGCAGGGAGGGTCCTGTTCTCTACCTCACAAGCTGGAAAGTTTAAGCCTAAGGCCTAGGCAAATACAGTGCAGTTAATCAGAATCTGTCAGCTACCAAACCACAACTAACTAGGGGGCGGGATGATGCCGGTTGATGATGGACATGGACATGGTGGATCGCACACAAAAATGCACGACAAAGTCAACATTGCAAGGAGGATCTTGTCAAAGGTATCTCTACATGGGGCTGCCTCCAGCAAAACAATTTTTGTCGTAAAAACGACCTTTTTGTATTGAGCGGGCGAAAAACTGCCCACTGAAAAAATGTAAACACAACCACGTGGACCACCTGCGACCACGTGGTTGTTGCAATATTGCATGCATTATGCAAAATGACAAATTGGAAGTCGTAATCAGGACCGAGTTACACGACAATGAGGGCCCTATCATTCAGGTTATATTGTTCAGTTGGTGTAACCTTTCTGTTGCTTGTTTAGTTCACCCTTTGATCTATGTTGGCCATGTTTATGCTTCTTATTTGACTGTTTAAATGCACCAGATCGGTGCGTCTCTTGACCGTCGGCAGCCATGTCGAAATTCACACGCACGTGTTCACACTCCTTCGCAGAGGTCAGCGCTCCACTACGTTACGCTATACTTTTTAGCGACCGCCATATTGTGGAGCGAAATGCATTCTGGGAACCAGTTTGGCACGTGTTCAGTGACGTCCACCTGGTCGTTCGTCCTATATAGGGCCAGGTACATGGTGGTTACGCGTAGTGTGTTCAGCATCAGTGTAAAGGGCGTTTCAGAAAAGGGGCAGTCGGTGGAAAAGGCTCTTTAAATTGTGAGCACTGTTAAATTGGAAAGCCCCGCGCATTTTTTCGCAAGAAGATTTCTTATCTGACCCGGATGTCAAAAATTTCATGTCCTTGAAAAAAAGCACAACGACAACGTCCGAAGGAAATGAAATGTTGGCGGGAAATATGAATGTCGGCGCGCGAGCAGATATAGAAACAAACTGTGATGATATCCTTCTTCTTTATATTGAAAAACTTTCTTTCGGTTGCCTTTTGTGGCCTCGTCGAGTCCTGCAGCACGAAGTGTTCCGAGCGCCACCGATTTGGACCGCCGGTGAGCAATCTGAACGTCAGAGAACGATTCGTGCCAACATCGTATCTCTGACGTATATCGGAGAACGCCATCTTGCCCCGGGATCTACTTCTTCGGTCATGCTCAACAAGACTGTTCAAATCTATCGATCTGAATGATCAAAGTTACCAATTAGGGGTTGTGAGTGTTGCTACACATAGAAAAATGAGTTGAAGCATGTTACCTTACCTGATGAAGGGTCACTCACACTAGAGCAGCAGGTTGAACTTCTCAAGTGGTGAAGTGAAGGCTGGTCGGCCATTTTGTTTCGACATTGTAACGTTGTCCATCCTCGGTGTTATCACTGCCTAAAATGTGCCTTAATCCACTGAATAACTTCAGCTTCTACAATACATAAAATTATCCCATCGATATAATGCGCAAAGAACCCATTTATACGTGAGAAAGTATCAGCATTGGTCTGCACTATATCATCAAGTGCGGAAGGTTACGGTCAATGTCACAGACGACCCACTCACTGCGGCGAATCACTGAATTATCTCGTGATTTGCGAGATGATTACTACGCCGAGGCTCCTATATACAGTCGAGGTAGGTTACGATGGCCGCCCGAATGTAGCCGAGTACCTCCGAAGATGACGTCGATTGCGCCGGTGAGGCGGACGTCGCTTTCCTAGCAACCCGACGTCATTGCAACAAAAAGCGTCGAGGACAACACGTCTTTTCGTGATTGAGACCGTCTTCCAGTCGGCGGCTCAGTGACCGTATTTTGCTTCTTTTTTCACTTTGTTCACGAAAGAAAAGGTCGAAAATGGTACGTAATCATATGGCGATTGAGCCGCAGGTCTAATTAATCGAACATTTATAAAAATGGTTCGCAAACGAAATGCGTAGGCCCCTATTTGACTTGGCAAGGGAGGCCCACACCCACCGTTCGTCACCACCGCCACCACCAGAAAAAAGTCGGGTGTGATTGCCGCCAATCATTCGTTCGTAAATCTGACGAAACACGAAGTACGAAATACAAAATTCAACTTCATTTCCAGGACGTAATGGATTTCTGGAGATGATTGCTACCACAAATGTCCCTGCTGCCGGTGCGTCTTTAAGCATATATCATGTAGCCTAAGACCGAGAGAGTTATGGTGCATCTTGAATTTTTAAATTTCCACTTCGTGTCTACGAAGTCGATACGAAAGATAAATTTCAAACTTTAATGTACACCGTAACTCTATCGGTCTAACGTCATACGCTAAATGACGCTCTTGCAGCAGGCAATATTTGTGGTACCAACCATCTCCTGAAATACAATACGTCATGGAAGTGAAGTCCAATTTCGTATTTCGTACTTCGTTTTTCGTCGGATTTGCGAAACCTCCCTAATATGCCCCCATGAAAACGAACTTATTAAAGTAGGAAGGATCTACCAACCTGCAAGAGATGAGGAACACGTCAACACTGGGCCGTCCGGACCACACCCCCATATCAGACGGACGCGACAGCGTGGATCCGGATGCAAGGTCCAACACCATGAAACGGGTCCACGAATAACAATTCAGGACAGTGCATAATTTCTTTTCCAGTATGGTCAAATTCATTTATGTGTCCAGTCTTTGGTGGAACAGAAGTTCGGCGAAGAGGCATGGTTAAAAATTTTGTGAGTATAGGCCCGACAGCGAGCAAGGCCATTTTATGATAGCCTAGGCCTAGGCCGTTTATAGTTGTCGCACCCAGATATATCATTGTTGTCAATTTAGCGAACATGCTCAGCTGATGCTGTGAATGATAATAAGGACATTTTTTTTTCTTTGGGAGATTGCGGTCGGTCTCATTCTGTATCAGGCACGCTTTTCCATATTATAGGGAGAAATCGGAGCTGGACGACACCCACGACTTCATGGTGTTCCATCGATACGATGACGCTCTCACAGTGAAATTGATTGTTGCAGCTTCTGAAGTGTTAGGTAGGAACGCTTATCTTTGCATTTCATTGGATAATGTGAACAGGCAATCACACCTCACCAATGATATGTAATACAAAATTGAAAGGGATTAACTTGTCGTCGCGCATCGGTCGCAGCGGATCTCAACGACAGCCGGTAATGGATCTTACAACGAAGTACCTACACCGGTGATTGCACTGTTCGCCTCGTGAAAAACACTGTACTCTGTTTCCTTTCATCTTCTAGGAGTGCCCCTCAATGCGGTACTTGAGGTATTTGGCGAATTCTTCCTCGAGTATTGCTTGTCCATCGGCTACGATAAGATGTTGCTGACATTGGGCGGAGATTTCGTCACATTTATGCAGAACCTCGACTCCTTCCATGCCTTGCTGATGATGACATACAAGGATATTGATGCACCCTCGTTTCGGTAGGTTCCTTACGGATTGAAAAGAAGGGTGAATGGAGTTGGTTTGCTGAAATATGGTTTACACCGGCATCAACCGATGTCACATTTATTTGGCGCTGAAACATTTGCGCTAGGGAAAGTGTGTAATAGACGAGAATAAAGGTGTCAGAGAAGCACAAGCTTGCTACGTCATCATGCGCCTGAAGTCGGACCTGTTCTTTGAGGGGATGCCGCAACTGTAGCCTAATTTGACTTTCTTACAGAGTTGATGTCAACGACGATGGTACATACGATCTCCATTATTACAGTCCTCGACAGGGGTTGTACCCGATAGTGAGCGGTAAGTTCCGTAGAAAAGGGAGCCATTAGACTTTGGACCGCCCTAACCGACGGTGTTTGGGACCGTCAGTCAACGTAAAAATTTTACTTTACTGTGTATTTCTGTCTCTTTCAGGACTTCTTGGTGCCGTGGGGCGGAGACTTTTTGATACTGAAGTCAAATCGGAAATTACATTGGTGGAACTCGAGAAGACGTCAGACACCCTAGAACAGCAGCACGTAGTCTTCCACATCACGCTGAAGCTTCCCGAGTCCTTGAAATCGAAACTGGCGAATGTCACGGAATATATTCCCGAAGAATTCTTCATGAACCCCGCCAATTTCAGCAAAGCTTTCCCTTACCACATCATTTTTGATGAGACTCTCACAATTAAGCAAATGGGTTCTACTCTGCAGAAACTGTGCCCAAAGTTGGCCGCCACCGGTGTTAACCTTGCTGAAACATTTGAGATGGTTCACCCTCACATGAATGTTACCTTCCCCAACCTCCGCAGTTTCATCAACGCCAACTACGTCATGCAGACTAAACCTGGATACTACCATGAAGGAACTATCAACCTCGTCCTGAAAGGTAGGTCAAAACCAATAGGCATCCCCGAAAAAATTCACCATAGCCAACTTCGCTTGTAACGTCTGTGACGCACTTGCGGTTTTCCAGACGCCTGCCCATTGTCCACATTTGCCGACTTGGCCTTTTGCTTTTGAAATAAGAAGGAACACGCAATGCCTACGAAAACCGCTGTTTTCATTCTTCAGGTCAGATGTTGTGGATGGACGACATCAAACACATGATTTACGTCTGCTCCCCGCGTCTCGCCAGTTTGACTGAGATGGAGGAAAAGGGTGTCTTCTTGTCAGATATTCCCATTTACGACGTCACCCGAGAGTTAATCTTGCTCAACCAACAGCGCATCGCAGAAATTGAAATCAGGTGAGACACTGCAATTTGACGGCTTCAGCGGCTTCCTGGCTACAGTCATGGAGTCGTAACCCGTCCCCTCTTCTCGCCCGTCTTCAGAAAGTAGCATGATAGGCAGGAGTCCGGAGACGCATGGAGCGAGCGCTGGGAACAATCGGCCTCGGGATAAACAAGCGGACGATCTAACATCATCCCCACTCTTTTTCGCATCTAGTAAAAAGCTTGATGAGACGACAGCCGAGTTGAAAGTAACCCACAAAATGTTGGCAGTCGAGAAGAAAAAGACTGACACGCTTCTGTACCAGATGTTGCCCAGGAAGGTGGCAGATGCCCTCAGAGACGGCAAGAAGGTCGCAGCCGGTAAGTGGCTTCGTTGACCTTAACTGGGTGTGCCTCTGAACTTGCCAACGGCGCCAGGAAACTCCTCACAGGGAATTTTTACGTCTTTCGTTGACGATCTTACAAAAAATGCCGAAGAGAAGTTGTTCTGCCATCCATAATTTTTTTCCATCATCTTCGTTGTTGGCTTTCAGAAAAATTTAAGATCGTCACTATTTTGTTTAGTGACATCGTGACGTTCACCAACATTGCGGCAGCTTCCACTCCCATGGGTATCGTCAACATGTTGAACGCGCTCTATTCGCAGTTTGACCATTTTACTGAAGTCCATGATGTGTACAAGGTAAGCGGGGCAGACGACCATCCCATGCCTACCCATTGACAGGAGTAACGCTGGCGAAATTAGGGAGGTTTCGCAAGCGCCCGGTTAGGCCCTACGACGACGTTTATCTATTGTGTGGGTATACCCAAACAATAGATAAACGTCGTCGTATGGCCTAACCGGGCGCTTGCGTCGCTCGCTTATGAATTTTTGCTAATATCTACCACAGTCGTACTTTTCGGTTGATGTAACAAAGACATCATCTCTGTGGTGTACCAATGGCCGTAGGTGTCCATCATTGATTTGTTCATGCGATAGGACAGTATGCACAACGACACAGGCAAGGGGTTACAGTCCCCCCCCCCCCCCCCACCCCTCCCCCCCCCAACCCCNACACAAGGATAGGCGTTCGCGTTGGCGTTTCAGGGGCTTTGCGAAAACTCCCAATTGAGTGCGAACACGAATGCCGACAAAACGTTTGTTCTTTCCTCGCTTGATTGGTTCTGAACAAAGGGTTTTCGGCATTCGCGGTCAGTACAAAGGCTGAGATGCCACGAAGAGAGCACCGGGGAGCGCGGTGGCATAATGGTTAGGTTAGGGTTAGGGCTGTGGTTAGGGTTAGGGCTGTGGACTCATGATCGGAAGATCGTGGGTTCGATCCCCGGCCGTGCCACTCTGTAACTCTCAACTGGCCTGAAATGTCCATCGTGTGCGCTATATTGTGGCTGCCCTTTGGTTTCTACAGAAAGGTTTCTGAATCATAGGCTGGGGTAATAATGTGTGAAGCGCTTAGAGAGCGTAATACGCTATGAAGCGCTATATAAGAACTCGCCATTATTCATTATTATGAGATAATAGGGAGTGCGAATGTGAATGCGAACGCGGCAAAACATTTATCCTTTCCTCGTTTCGCTGCTTATGAACGAAGTTTTTGCGCTTTCTGAGAGTGCCCGATGAACAACCGAAGGATGGGATTTTAACATTCATTTTTCTACAGATCCGTGTAGGCATTCATTCGGGACCAGTTGTGGCCGGAGTTGTGGGAGAAAAAATGCCAAGGTACTGTTTGTTCGGAGACACCGTCAACACGTCATCTCGAATGGAAAGTCACGGAATCCCTGGACGAATTCACATTAGTCCCTTCACATACGAGTAAGTTGCCTGCACCGATGTTAAGGAAATAAAGATGATAGCATCAGTATCGGACATCGATGACGTAAAACAGGTTTCGTACAGATGACCTAAACGTACTTCTCCTGTCTCTGAACCTCCCTATTTCCACTCAAAAATGGCAAATTTTGCTTTTCCACAGTGAATCTGAATGGCCCAAACTCCTTGGTGTTTGTTCTCATCTCCATCTCACCGCCGTCCTTCTTCCTTGAAAGGATCCAGGATGTTAATTATGTAGTAAGCCAAGTGCTCCATGAGAACTTGACAATGAACTACTCCATCTGGAAACTAAAGTTTTACGTTTTCAGTGTAATCAAGGGCGGCGGATACCTGTTCAGGGACAGAGGCGAAAGTGAAATTAAAGGAAAAGGGAAAATGCATACCTACTTCATGCTGGGAAACAAAGAGAAAACCATTCCTGAACCCAAGGACGATTGTAACGATCTGCCAGTCATTGATGAAAAAGGTGGACGAGAGATGCCTGAAACATACGTCCATTCTGAACTCGAAGCGAAAGGGCCTGGAGCCCTCAGGGCCAAAGGATTGAAGGTCAATGATGATGGAACGCCAATAGAGGGAAACAACAATGCCATTACCAACAACAGGTCTAGCATTAGTAGCAAGTGTTGTGAAGTCATCTAGACGCACTTTGTACTTTTGAAGCACTAGTAAAGAGGACTGATGATTCCCACTACCTAGGACTATCAAGAATAAACTGAAACAATGAAATTAACATTTTTGAGCTTTTCATCTCAAGAAATACATGTATTTTATAACCAACATGTATTGTTTTAAACTGAATATCCCCATCTTATAAATTTCTTCCCTTGAAAAGGCCCTTCCCTCGGAATTCTGAGGTGGGAGGAAGGCCAAGGCATGGTCAACCCAGCATCATCAAGGCCCAAAATATTTAGGACCTTCACTTCTCATGCTATCTTGCCGACCCACAATGTATGTGCTCAACAAAAACAAAGTAAAGGGCTTTCACTACTGAATTCAGACCAGTCTTCTGCTTCCAAGTACAGTCATGCATTAAGGAGGAAAACATCACATCATGGGCACAGTAACCATGGTTACGGTATAAATCATGTAGGTACGACAATGAACCAGGGGCTAAGGAGATGATGCTTTATTGAGAGAAAAGAACAGGAACATTATACATAATTTAGCTATTCCAAACTACCCGGTACAAATTCCAGCCATGGTACTGCACCTGATTACAAGAAGTTCGACTGACTTTTTACCGGTTGTAGAGTAATCATCATGACTAAATACTGGATTCATTATTCAAGCAAGGATATGATACCCAGGGACACATTGTTATGACCACAACAGTACTATGGCCAGTTCAAATTTCCTTCCGACCCCAACCTGTTAGATTTTCTGGGAAACAGCAAGCAACACCCTGATTGATCACGATTGGCCAAGATATATCTAACCCGCTGAGATGACATTCTTTCATCTGGAGTAACATGATACATGTACATGTTAAAAAAAACTTCTAGCATAACATCCTTTCCGGTCATGCAATCAGTGGTAGAAAAGTTGTGTTCATTTTGGGAGATTGTACTTGACGTAGGGCACCTCGATGTCTTCACCATCTGTATCATTGCAGCACAATTCAAAAACAAGGGCTCTGACGTGTGGTGGGATCTTCTTCTTTGACACCTTCTCCACGACAACAGACATACTGAAAACAATGCTGATTTTGTCAGAAAGAAGGCCACAGACCTTTTTAGGAATAAGGAAGACAACAGGTTAACCTCTTTCCTGATGATTTGCAGGATGCAAGTTGTTAACCACTTGTGAAGGAAGAATTTATCATCTTTCTTGGTAAACTACCTTCAAGTGTTGCATAACCTGCCTAATACAGACATTGTCAGGACAGGAATTCACTCATTGACGTAGGGCACCTCGATGTCTTCACCATCTGTATCATTGCAGCACAATTCAAAAACAAGGGCTCTGACGTGTGGTGGGATCTTCTTCTTCGACACCTTCTCCACGACAACAGACATACTGAAAACAGAAAGAAGGCCACCGACCTTTTTATGAATAAGGAATACAACAGGTCAGCCTCTCTCCTGATGACCTGCTTACACAGGAAAAAGGATGTGAGTTGTTAACCACTTCTGAAGGAATAATTTATCATCTTTCTCGGTAAACGACCTTCAAGTGTTGCATATCCTGTCTAATTCGGACAACCACATTGTCAGGATAGAAATTCACTCCATTAAAATGGATGAAGAAAGCAACTTACGGTGTGCCGAGCCTTTCCTGTCTCTTTGCCGCAGACATGAAGAATGAAAAGAGCATACACACACCCTGGGATAGCATGGTGATTTCTAGATTGTGCTTATCCTACAAAATAAACCATGCAGCAAAGTTTAGAGAACATCATAGATCTCACTATTGCTTTGTACAGTTTTCAACTTAGAAATTTTTGAGTTCGCAAAACATCTGGCTTGATTCTCAAGTATGATATTGGACAGAACAAAGTTAAACACAAACCTTGAAGTAGTCCAAGAACTCCTGAAGAGTTATATCACCATCCAACTCAAAACGATCCCACAGACTGAACTCATTTTCATAGTACTGAAACAGAAAATGGTACCAATCACGTGAAACAGTCAACTACAAACCTCCAGATCCACCTATTCACTTAAATCTCTGACTGTGCTAAGATAAGTGCTTTACTTCTAAGTGACCCAGTATTGTTCACACAGAAATAATAACATTACCTTGTATTTTGGTGCAGCAATAGGCTCTGAGAATCCGAAGAACGGCAGGGCTAGATTCACAAAACCATTCTTGTATGTTTCTAATTTCTTGTGTCCTTGGATAAGCTGCAATAATTAAGAAATAACGATCAAAATCTTGAAATCTCTCAGTTGAAATGTATGTCACAAATAGCAAATTCATTGAAAGGTACCATTTTTTCACTTACCTTATACATTTCTAAACAGACCAGGCCCACAACCAGGGCAGTCGTCGTGGCAATTGCAGGAATGATTTTGCCAGCAATCAGCTTACTCTTGTGTCGATCGGCGAGTGCTATCTGATAGTTCGAAGCTCTACAATTAGATGCCGCCACAATGAAGTCCATGTGAAAGTTAGTGTCATCATCCTTTTCGAATTCAATGATCTTCAATTTGAGCCCCTTGAACGTGTGTGCAGGAGGAATGGAAGACTTCAGATTCTCCATTTCAGCTTCATCTGGAAAGGGAACATGGTAACCAGTGAAAAGGAAGGATTTCCCAAAATACACCAACACTACACAGCAGAACTTCTTGTGCTGAAAAACTGTAAGCAAACTTACCGTGTCTATCACCAGGCATGTTATTAGCCTCATTATCCGTAACTGCAATCCTGACTCCAGATTTAGGTACAAATTCAGGCACATTAACTTCATTAATCATCTCAATAACTGCTTTCCGATCACGTACTTGTTCCAAACCATACAATTCAGCTTTTAGGTTGGCAGCAGACATTACAAAATCTACATGCATATCCTGAAACAAACAGAAGGTATGAATTTGATCAAAAGAAACAAGCTAAAAGATATTGCATTTGATCGAGAGCTATAACGAGGGATAAGAAGAATATGACTGTCAAGGGCTTCAAGTATTCCATCTAAATCATAATCTTTTAGTCTAAAGCCACCAGATCTTGTCCTCCAGCCAATGAACAACCTCATGAGACTTACTGACAACCTGAGTGAAATATGTTTACTCACACAATCGGTATCAAACCGGATAACTTGTGGACAGCGTTTTGGGCCGGACCAGAAGGGTGTCCCTGAGCTTGTTTTCTGTTGGAAAGAAAAGAGACTTTGAAGGCATATTCTTATGTTCATCAATATTAGGTGTGACTTGAATAACACCTATATGTTTAGTCCGGCCAAACAAACCCATAAAGTTACAAATCACTCACCGAATCTGGAGGAAAGTTGAATAGGAGTTGTTTGATTGTATTGACGAAGTTCTCTTCCCACAGGAGACGTGCCCACGCGACACAGGATTGGAATGAGGATGGTACGTCATCGACAAGACACTTTTTGACACTTTCTAAAACATCAAACTGAAAACAACAAGGTAAAGCACATCTTCAGTTCTAGTTGTTAATAGTGCGACATGCATGTTTACGATCTTCTAACAAATTCTCTTGAACTGTAGGACAACAGGACTTTTCGACCAAAATATTTCTAGCTGAAGTGTGAAGGACACTGCTATAATGTACTTACTGCCTGTTCTTCCTGCATTTTGCTCACTCGATCAAGAAACTTGGGGTCATGTAGATACTGGTAGGCATTCTCTGCCTGTTGGCGGAGAACAAGCCCTCAAACATGTCCCTGGCCCACTGTAGAGTATGCTCAATAGCATTTGGGAAGTTCTTTAACGTACAGATGGGAATGGACTTCTCAGGGGGGTCTTGTGAGGAGGAATAGGATTCTGTCAGATGCGGTATTACCACCTGAAAGTTAAAAGCATGTAGATATTGAAGTTCATCATATGATTTTTAAAATAGAACTAGCCTTTTACAGACATGATGTGTAAACAGAGAACTGAATATGAGATCAAAATGTATTTTCTAACATAAGACACTCAGTGACGATATCTGAAAACAATAAAATGTCCTCTGAAGTCCTACCTGCACATTTGCCTTTGTTCCCAAAGTGCCCGATTCTAAGAGAGGCTTTCTGTAATAAACGCATCTTCGGTCCATGTACATTCCTGTAAACAAAAATAGAATACTCAGCATTTCTTTCAACGAAGCAATGGAAATGTGTAATTCTCTACATCTGCTTCTTTGGTAGAGCAATCAGTGTTCAGCAATCTCTGGTGGAAAGAACATGTTACCTTTAATATACACCGTGATTTTTACTTTAATTTTGTCAAACCCTCCAGGCTTCACCAACAGTCACTCACCAAAGCTGATCTGATAGATATACCGGTACACCATACAATGCCTGAAGGCCTCTTCCATCGAGTAACACAAATCAACCCAAGACTTACTAGCATCAATATTGTCCAGTGCGTTGGCTATCCCATCAAGTCCCTCAAAGAATGAATCATTATAAATAGCTTCTGTCTCACTTCCAACTCGGTTTTCATGTGATATGATATTGATATCCGGATTCATTTCTTTCACAGCTTTTGCAGCAGTGACAGACTTCAGTTTCTGAAATGAACAAGTAATGGTTCAATCTACATCCCGAGAAATTTGAAGGTCAAATGAGGTATTCAACGAAGTGATATCAAGGACCTTACCTGCACATCATGTGGCCTGAACAAGAATTGCCTATTGAGATTGGATTTTTCTATGGTATCCATATCAGTGACGACAACAGACCCCTCAGGGCTGCATCCTACGCCCATCATAGCAAAGCTCTTGAGAATCTCGCATCCTATTGCACCAGCACCAACCTAAACGATAGACAAGTAAACAATGGAACTTACATGTAACACTCGAGGAATAAAAGGACAGAGTATGACTTACTTTATTCAATAGTGAGCTCAATTCGGCAGTGACCGAGAAGGTAAGGATTAGAATACATGTCCAAGCAACACTCTCATTTGCTTAGAGCACAGGGATTTTTCGACAAGATTGAAGGTAGGGCACTTACCACGAAGTATTTTAGACTGCTGATTTTCTTCTGGAAATCTTTGCCAAATACAGCAATCTGAGAATCATATCTACTGTTGATCTGGAAAGAATAAGGACACCATGTTAGGCAGGATACACTGTTGACTCAAATCACCAGGGGCTTTTCCAATGGTAGAAGATTAAGTACAAGAGAAGGTCAGGTGACTGCCAAACACTTAACTCTAACTAGAACTGTGAAATTTGCTTGACAGCAAATTTGATGGTCCCCACACAGGAAAATGGAACGGAAGGTTCACTTGCTGAGTGAAAGAGCAAAATTTGCTTACATCAAAGATGACTGGATGGAGATGCCAAATTGTGAGATTTTTTGCTCTGTTTGGCCTGGGGGCAGATCTACTGTGAAATTGAATTGACAACTGAGTGGTGAATATAAGGTACTGAGTGGCAAAGGGTTAATACTGAATTCAGTTTCAATGTGTGACTCAGGGATGACTTGAAAAAAGTCAAATCAACACATTTCCTGTAATGTTTCCTAATAAAGAAATGAAGTGGTGATTTATTATAGCAGAAGTAGGCCTATATGGGTGACAAAGGGTTAAAGTGGTGTTGACTTCCTTGACCCACCAAAATGCCTTATTGTCAAAGTCCACACGTGCAAAGATTTCAAGGTAGTAACTATAAGCAGATACGTGGCTGGATAATCAATTTGGTCATGACTCAGACCGCCACCACAATTCCAGTCCAAATTGTAAACAAAGAACATGTGTTCACCATCTAAAATAGATTACACCCCCTCCGACCATACCGACGGAACAGCCATACCACTGATGACGTCACGGAGTTCACATCTACTGGTAAAATAGATTACACCCCTTCCGACCACACAGACGGAACAGCCATA
>NMRB01000074.1:522796-538153 GCA_002633025.1 Notospermus geniculatus
ACTTACCCCGCCAACCCTCTTGTGTCCGCTACAATAAGCTTGACACCATTCTGATGACAGAAGTCACCCACTGTCAGCTGTTCGTCCATGCTGGAGTTAGTCAGTACAACAACCTGATGTGGTCAAAAAGACACAAGATTTTATCACACACAGCTCCATCAAAGGCAACTCAAGTTTGTCACTGACATAGGCCAAGAAGAAGGAAAACATTCGAGACAAGCCTTGTCTGTGACCTTGACAAGTTAGCCAAAAGGCTTGACTTATTTCGAATTCTAAAGTCAGATTTGTTACTACTGTGAACTATCACTGGTACTCTCAACACTTGACTTACCTGAAACCTAGCCAACACGTCATTGGAGAGCTCTCCTCTATGAACTGACACTGGGACATAGTGATTTAACTCGGCCACACGCGGGGCAGTAACTTCAGCTCTGTTCTTGCCAATATCCTGTTTTGTCAGGTAGAACTGTGACGAAAGATCCACAAGTTCTGTGTCGCCCTCATCGTGCAGAGTGACTGACTTCACACCAGCAAGAATCACATTCTTTGCTATCTCCACACCAAGACCTTTCAGGCCAGAAATGAGGACGTTGGCGGCACCCATACGGCGCATGGCATCAAAGCCAAGCACGTACCTGAAGAATAAGAACATATGCCATGCATGTAAGGCGACACCTGGGGAGGTTTCCTGCAGTCATGTCTATCCACTCAGATCATCAGGACCTCGCCACATTGATGCAGGGGTAACTTTGGTGAAAATCACTTTTGGAAGCTAAGATTCTGATCAAAACTACTTATCATCAGTATACACGGAAGAGGGGGAAATCACGGACATGATAAAGTTATTTGTAAATTGACCATTGTACTTCTAAATCAATACATACAGCTGCCTTGAATAAAGCCCTTCATCAATCTCACTCTGGCCATTTGTGCCGTTCTGAGCCATATCGCTCTGAAAATATAGAGAACCGTAAATATCAAACAGACTGCAGAAAGTACACATTGGCTCCTTTGCGAACTTCTGGTCTTGCTTACCATGATTATTCAACTTTCCAAACACAGAAGTCAGAATGCCTGAATGTAAATTTTTGGTCAGTTTCTGCCAGGACGTTTAATCAATATGTATGAAAAAGGAAGTGAAGTGAAATAAAACAACTTGCACAAGCTGTACATGAAGAAAGAAAATAATTGTGCATACAGAACCCCATTTAATCAACGAGTGTCTTCCAGGAAGGAACTATCGGGAGTTTTCACATGATTTAACTTCAGGAAACTAGACTACAGTAATTATCATTTTTTCAGCGCTAAATATAGAAGTCTCGAAGAGGGAAGATTTTTTCTAGCCAGCTAAGACTACTTGTTAGTTTTATTGGTAAAGCTATATTTTGTACAGACTTTGAATGAGGAGGGGGAGGCACAAATACTAATATCTTTCTTTTATCACTGTTTATTGAGATATTCCCACAGGCCAAAACCACTCAGATATAGAAAAGGTTATAAAAGATGGATCTATTATTAATAATATACCTACAAAACAAAGCACAGAACTACAGTTAGACTGAGAGAGTGGAAAGACAACACTGCACGCACGAATCCAAGCACGCGAAAGTGCACAGCTGATTTGTTGAGGTGTGGGTTAAGGTACCAATGTAAAATGAACATACTGTCGAGTTTAACACTTTCGGGACAGTGGCTGGAGAAACCCGTGGGTTCTTATCACTCAGGCTCTGTTTGTACCTCGCATACATCAGCAATGTTCACCAAGTCTGAAAACCACACCAAACCAAACAATGAATTTCTGTACACTAGTCGTATTGAGTTCGCACCAACAGAGCTGAACACCAAGCAACTGATCCTGCACAGTGAGGCAACAGTTTTACATCATGGCTTAGGCTTAGGTAGAAACTATAGCCCCATCTGAGTTGGGGAAGAAGGAAATTTGCCAACAACTGCAGACTAGCAGCAGCTATGAACTTACTCCTTAATACCGTACTCACACTAAGAACGTTAAGAGCTGGAAATTTCACGAATCAATTCAACCGACAAAGTTTAATGCAAATCAGACTCTTACATGTACATTACATACAATTCCCAAGTAGCCTAGTCAGTCCCAAAAGGGTTAAAAAGGACAGATTTATCCACTAATTTTGCTTTGTTGATTACCTGACTTCCAGATGGAGACAGCGAGTCGGGTATCTAACAAGAGAATATGCTGTATAATGTTACACTTCACAACACTAAATTGTCATGTCACTTATTTTGTTACTTCAGATTTTTAAGACTTTCTCAACAATGAGATTTAAGAACTGCTATCAACTACTCATTCTCACTGTCATTTTTCCTTAATTGTCAATTGTCATGCAGATAAGTTACATCATCAGTCAAAATCAGTACAAACTGAGCTTGCAAACTCAAAGCAGAGACAACAACTGATTGTATAAAGTCTAATTAACAATCTAGCCCTTTGAATTACACAAGGCCCCCCTGGCAGTGGTTGACCCACATCACGCCCTTAAGAAGCGTGTGTGGCAGAGAAGGATTCCAAGCTCATACTGACATCCCATAGGCCTACTGGTTAATACTGTGAGGGCAACCTTCTTATCAATTTATATACATGTTATAGGGCCTATTTCATGACTTTCTGTTCCTCACAACTATACAAGGTAGGCCTAATTCTTGAATATCAGCTCTCTGGGCCCATATAGGCCTATTCATAAAACTGTCTGACACTTATCCTTTGTTCCACACAAAAGATAAGTAGGCCTATCACACTTTGACTTAAGTATGTTTATGAATATATGGACCCAGTTCCCAACCTTGACGACACATCTTGATTAACTTCCACCCAAATTTTCATGATGAGGCCTAGCCTACAAGTTAGGCTGACTGGGGTGATATCCTCGCACGTGGGCCTATGTCATGATCATGACGATGTAGGCCTATGGTCGGATGCTCGGATGTCTGATTCTGCTTGTCACACTGCCCTGGCGTGCTGCTGGACCAGTCCGAGTAAAGTCCTTTGAAAGAACTGTTTACCATTTCAGACTCGCACCACCTGACCACTTCCTATTCCAGACTCTGAGCATGCCGAGTCTGACTGATGAGGGACAGGGTCCGGTCAGGTCTTCCGAATTTTCATGCCCAAAATTTCATTATTGGCGATGACTCTATGACATGTATAGAACACATCTGGAATGCCTGGAATGTGAACTGAAAGTGGTGAAATCATTCCACACTTCGCCTATACTTACAGTAGCTGAGGCCGGAACTGAAGTCGAGTTTGGTAAGCTGTTGGTACCGGTCTCGTCGTCAAAGCGTCGCTTCTTGGTTGGGGGAGATTTCTGAGGTTCAGGAACACTAGACATCTACAAATAACGCAGTGGAATAATAAACATAAGGAAGATTTGGAAAATTAAAGCCCCTGTTTCTTTCTCTCTTGCTTTCCACGCAAAATGGTTGCATTTACAGATGTCGCACAGTTATTATAATGCGTAGATTCGTCCAAAAACTTCAGGCACAAAAGGCAATACTGAGAAATTAGCTTTGTGCTTCATTCAAGATGGCGGTTGTGGCAATGTCGTCACACGTGGGTCATCAGATGCAAATTTCCGTAGTTCTTCAACAGAGTGTAAAATTTGCTTCAATGGCACATCTAGTTGTGGTACAGTGAACCAGTGACAAGTTGGACACCACAAAGTGTGAGAATAACCCAATCTGACGACAGACAGAGCGTAGTTTACCTTCCCAAGCAGGCAGCGGCTGACAGAGCTGATCACAGCCGAATTCTCCTTACTCGACTCAGCCGCATCCGGCAAGGCCCGAAGTCTGCCGACGCGAAATTAACCCCAAAATCAGACGAATTATTTGACATTTCGAACATTTCAAACTGAGAGAAGGGTATCATTCAGGTCACGAATATTTTGCGGCCTTGGTTCTAACTTACACAAATTGGTGATGATCCTAAATGTGAAACAAATTTGACATTTTCCGGGTTAGACGGGCGAATACCAGCTTTGCTATGTGATTATAATGAAATATTCCAATGGAATTGTGGGTAATGATGTCAGCAGTCAAACCTGATAACCAGGTTGCAAAATCAATTCTAATATATGATCTTGGCACATATAATGCATGTTTGAGACAAAACCAACACATTTCGAAAGAGAAAACTTGGTTTTCCCAGGGAAAACATTTCTTTATTGGGTAAATATTCCAATCAGTGCCAAACACAGAATGTCAGCACTGATGTTCATTTGTTTCGATGGCAATGGGGAATTCCCACTTTTGGTGCAACATGTGTATAAAAATAGTGATGAGAAACCACAAGGGAGCGAAGAAAAACGAAATTTGATAACATAGTCTACTGGCATGGGATTGAATGTTTGGTATCCTCACATCTTGATATAGAACAAAACTGATGTCAACACAAATATACATGAATGCTTTTATTTCATTCAATACACAATCAACAATATATTTTCTTGCATCATGCTAAAGGATATGAATATTTCTACAAAACAATGGATTTTAGTACTTAGTATCAACTGAAATACCACCAATATCCAAACATCTGAATGAATGTACAGACTGAGTCAGTGTTGAAAAGAAACCACATTTACATGTAACACATGTGGAATGCAGCACTGACTGGTTGATCGCACCTCAGTAAAAGAAACTAGATTGCTCCACTTGGGTCCACTGAGTGACGCCATTTGACCCATCAGTTGTCCCAAATAGCAAACAGAAAATTGATGAACATTTGTAATGTATTAATGATGAAATACAGTGTAGTGCTTTGTATTGTAACAGGAGATGGTGCATTGACTTCAGGGCCCATATTCATAAAACTACTTAAGTCTAAGTGTGACACTTATCCTTTGTTCAACACAAAAGATAAGTATCACACTTTGACTTAAGTATGTTTATGAATATGGACCCAGGAAACCAACTGATCTGAAACCAATGATTATTTCCACTATGTACTGCCAAATAGATTTTTATCCTATAAAACAGAACCATATGAATAACAGGTGGAGAATTTCAATACATAGATATACATTTTGACATAACTGGCAAACAAATTTAACCAGCTTGGAAGAAAATGCAACGTAATAACAACATCATAATTTTTATACAGCATTTTCTGTCCTGTGCAATGTACACATTGACAATTAGGAAAATATCTTTTTTTGCAGAATACATCAAACAGAAAATTGAAATTTAAACATATCAACCAAGTTTTGATGTACCAATGATAATTTTCAGCTTAACAGAGTAATAAAAATAATATATAATATTTTTGCATGTACATGTCCGCAAAATACCCCAGACTTCTAAATTTAGACCAGTGACAAAACAATATCCCAAACATGTACATGTATTTGGAAAGCTAATTAAATACATGTACATTTTTCTTTGATTCCTTTTTGAAGGAGTGCCAATTTCAGTATTCCTGCCACAAATCAATAAGCATGTACAATCTGGAAAATCTATTAAACTAACAATCACATTGGAGACACATTAGCAAATCTTCTATGAGAAAAAAGTCCAATAATGCTACATATACACACAAAAGCAGTGCAAAGTATAATAAGAGGAATATAATAAGAGCACTCCTCTACATGTCTATACATCAGGGCCCGTATGAATAAAGGTGGAATAGGCTTATTCCAAGACAACTTAACATTATAACGTTAAGTTATACCGGTACCTGGAATAAGCCAATTCCATGTTTATGCATTTGGGCCCAGGTGAATGGTCAAATAGCAAAATCAGTACCAGAAACTATACAATTCTGATTTTGCAGAAATGTACAAGTAAATGCCCACATCAGTTTTAAATAGTGCAGATAATGGGACCTTTGTCAACAAAAGTCCAGTTCAAACTTGGTCAAAGCAAAGTAACTGCTGTTACATACATGTACAAGTTCAGAAATTCTGAACTACTGATGAACATGTTGTCTGCTCTCATGTCAGGTCTTGAAGTGAATGAGAAGACCAATCAGGGAGCACTTACCGGGGTATGTTTGTTTTGTTTCATCACTTTCTGACAACAGGAGGTGAGTAATCGCCTCTTATGAAGCATTCAAAACACGCTGGGTCGTATTCATAAAGCGGTTCTATCGTTAGAACCGTCTTAGGCCGGTTCCAAGTAACGTGGTTGACCTTACTTGGAACCGGCCTAAGACAGTTCTAACAATAGAACCGCTTTATGAATAACTATGCCTTACTATTTCATTCTCGTATGACAATATACATTCATTTGAGTACATTGTACGGTACAGGAATGCTCATCATCGCATTTGTTTATTAGTCCGGTCGCAGAAGGAAAAAGTGTGACATTTTGAATAACAGCAATTTTTTTGCATTTTTTATATCTTCAAATGATACAGATTCAGAATCCGCCGGGTGCCACTCTGGCACCCTTGAGCGATTCGAGAAAATCCGGTTTGAATTTTTGGAACTGACTCTATCATTGGACCCAAGAACTGAGCTTTGTACAGGAGAATGGGAACCGATGTACAGCTAACTTTTGAACGGTGGGATTTACACCCCATAAATGTATTATCAACAGATAGAAACATGGTGCCTTAGAAGCAGACACGCATGTTCTTAATTATTTTCAGTAGTTATGTAACAAGAAATGGCGTTTTTTATGTAAATTAACACAAAAATTGGTCAAAATACATAAAAACGCCGTTTCCAATTACGTAACCAGTTAAAAATTACTAAAAACTTGCTTATATGATTACAAGGCACCATGTTTCTATCTGTTGGTAATACATTTATGGGGTGTAAATCCAACCATTCAAAAGTTAGCTGTACATCGTGTCCCAGTTTCCTGTACAAAGCTCAGTTGGGTCCAATGATCAAGTCAGTGTTAGCGGCTCATGAATTTCAAAGCAAATTTCAAAGTAAATTTTTCGGCGAGTTGCAAAAAAATCTGAAAGGCTACCCACCCTAGTGCGACTCAGGGGGTCGCCTGAACACATTACGAGGGGTGGCCATGTTGAAATTCAAGATAGCGGCCACCAGGGGGCGCGAATTATTCGATACCACCTAAAAATATGAAATCAATCTCAAACTCTCTATTGGCCATGGTGCGGGTCCTTTTCGGATCGAGACTGGATCGAGGAGGGTTTGGTTATTTTCCCCGTGTAAAAGCGGAACAACTGACCTCCACCTTCCTCGTGTCAGTTCAAAATGCCTAATCGTACGGGTTTGTCTGGGTGTTTAGCCTCGCCACTAATGTAAACACTCAGACCGATATATGCGTCGCATCTGAGAATTGCGCCTAATTTTGAACATGGTGTGTCTCATTCCCGCATTAGTTACTCGTCACGCTCAATGTCGTTTCATTCATATTTGGTATTTTCTGGAACTAGGAGAAATGGGGAAGTTTTTAAGACAAATATGACATTGTTATTCAGCACGGCCTATCTGTGTGATTCCATTCAATTTCAGCTTTCTCGTTTTTTTCGTGCAAAAACGCTGAAAATTGGATATAACCTTGACCTTTGTAAATGACCTTGACCTTTCAGGAATTTGGCAATGCGCCAAAAAGAAAGCCGACCTATGATAAGACACATATAGCCACTTAAACAAAATAAATATCATTTGTAAAGGCTAAGATATCGTCATTTTCCAAAATACACGAAATTTGGCTTCGGTTTCCATGGAAACGGGATTTTCTCAAAACGCTCAAGGGTACCAGAGTGGCACCCAGCGGATTCTGAAACTCTGTCATTTGGAGATATCAAAAATGCAAAAAAATTGCTGTTATGCAAAATGTCACGCCTTGTTCGAAAATCGGGGTTTTGCGACTGGACTATGACNTACCAAGTGTAAAAGAGTAGGCAGACAAAATAGATACCTCGGCCCATATCAATAACACCTTGCTAGGCTTAGTTGCCTGCTGAAGTGCCTAGTTTGTACAGGCCAATGTACACAACTAGCAGCCAACTAAGCTAGCAAGGTTTTATGAAAATGGGCGCTGCATTCCAGCTGCGAAACAAGCTTGACTGGAACACAATACAGGCATCAACTCCAAGAATGCATTGATATACAAATACAAGAATCTCCTGATCATAGTAGACCATACATGCAAAGTCAATATCAAAGGATATTGGAAGTACCAAGTATCCCACAAGAGTATCATTAGTATATACCATAGTAACTGGACAAAATAACACTGCAAAATGACATCATGGCACAGAAGCAGAAATTGGCCCACTCTGGACAAACTGCATAATTTTTGAACACCGGGGCAAGGCATGGTCAGTGGACAATGTGACCAGCCTCAGATGAACAACACTGTGTCCTCTATGTATCATTCAATAAGGTGACCACTTAACCTCAGAAGAGGATTAGAACTTGTTTTTCACCGAATTACACAAAGAAAGACACCATGGTTTATTTGAATACCTTAGACTTAGGAACAAGGTGCCGACAACTCCACAGCCTGCACAAGTCACATGCAATGTAATTTTGCTAGGCAATATGGCAGCTGCCACAGACACCTTGGACACTTCCATTCGAATTGAAATTTGGTCCTTATTCTGTTTAAGAAAGTGGTTATGAAGCAGACCCAGTGATCAAAATTCACACCAATAAGTTCAGTCCACTCACCAAAATAACACCAAGTGACATTCACATGTAAGAATGCACACTTGTTGAAGTTTCAAGTGGTAAGTTTTGTGATATTATTCAGAACTCAATTGAATACCTACAAGGAAATTTCCATACCATAGTCGAACACTTGGATAGCCTAGTCAACATTTCTGGTGTACATGTATGACTGCTCTGTGATAATAGCTGAAGCTGTTAACTGCCAACTCAAGCATTCCTATGATCTCTCCAGAGCTGATCGGTGATAAGGCTGTGCCATCGACTTCATCTCATCATTGGAGGGCTGCATGGGTAACATGGCAGCCCGTGCATATGGGAATCGTTCATAGTAGCGCTCGAGGCGTATGTATTTGACGGTCACAAGATTACCTGCAGTGGAAATGAAATTAAGATTCAATACAGACAATAGAAGCTGCTAGTCCTGAAAGTACCAGTCTCACATCATGTTACGGCACACACTTTAAATCTATCAGCCTTATCTCTTGACAATAACCAAACACAATCTTTTTCATTTGTTGTCCCGACACATGTCATAGATAACTGAGGGCCTTGAATAAATATGCACTCACCATCAAACCACCATCCATGTAATGCAGCATAAACCTTACCAGCAGCTTCAGGGCAACTACACTTGATATAAACACAACCCTAGAAAAAGAGAGTGAAACTACTCAGCAATGCTCTAAATTATATGAATGAAACATAGAATTCCAGCAAATTACCTAGGATTTGATGTCTGATATCTTTTCTGCCAGGCATTTGACGTACCTCTGTTGAGTCTTTATCCACAGCTATGTGGTAGATGTCATCAGGGCAGGTGTCAGCACACTTTTCAAGTATTGCATCTTGGATATAAATATGCCAGTCATCACCATATTCACTGTAAACGACAAGATATAGTAGATACCACGCAAGACTGAGGCAATGCTAGCAAGTCAAAGGGTTAGTATGTCAGTTATTTGAAACCAGATTAGAACTTATCAACTGCAGTTTTATGGAACTTCGGAAGCCATCAGAAGGCAGTGAAAACACACAACAGTAAAACTACAGTCCACACACATAAATGCCAGAAGCTTGACGTAACTGATCATATAGTATACTTACATATCAGCATCAAACATGTTCCTGACCTTCAGACAAGGGGTGGGGCTGTACGGCACCTTGTACATGCCAGTTTTTGCATTTTCACCAAATGCTGTAAAAGCAGAGGTAGGTGGAGGGATGAAGAGCTGTATGTAAACACTCCACTTCCTACAACCTCAGGAAAATGAGTACTTTTTCAAAGGAGTATTTTCAATGCTTGAATGGGTCTTTCTCACTCTTGCAACTGACAACTCAACTGTTTGGTGAAACTGATGGATTGTGATTCACCCTGCCCCATTTCTATGTCAATTTCTTTCTGAAATGCACCAACTGACATCTTTTGGAGTTCTGCCGTGCAGAGGGGCACAGATCACGAGAAAAACTTTCCAACATGTATGCCACCTTACCTACCTTGACCCTGCCAAACTCTACTCTTTCCTCCATTAGGTAATCCCTGAAAAAAACAAGGGGTCAGTTTTGATGTTTGCTTTGTGACTCCAGTCTGCAGTTATCAAAATAAACTAATACTTGAAATGTGAAGGTCAGATTTAGATTCAGTAATGGTTAACTTAGACGAGAATCACCTGCAGCCATCTCCATACACTGAACTCTTCACCAGATATGGTCTGCGTCTCAACACGAACACGGGATTCATTGGCTTCAAGGAATTTGACAGCTTCATCCCAGACCTTCTGCAACTTTTTCCTGAAAGTAAATGCAGATTTTTTCTTTCACTGTAGATTATTCCAGTGTTAAGAAAGGAAACTGAAGTCACCCACACACATTATCTGAGCAATTTGTTGAAGCAGGACAGAAACCACCAACCTTGGAAACTACAGGAACTGGTCACATGTATTACAAAAGCACTCTGGAAGTGGACAAGCTAAATGGTAGGGAGTGTAGTCTGTTGACAGAGTCATGATGTGAGTAGATACTGACCTTTCTTTGATGGGGATCAGCATGTCTCTTGCATGAAGTATGGCAACATAAGGAAAAGCTACCTTGTTCTGCTCATACTCATCATGATGCTGCTTCAACACATCTGAAAATATGAAACACAGACCTTCAGAACAGTGAAGATGCATTAAGTTCTTTGAAGGATGGGACCTAGGTAAATATTGGGAAAGACAAGAGGATACATGTACCAAAACTCAATAGGATTTGCATTCCTTTTGATAACAAAATCATCTTCTGCTAATGCAATTTTGAAACACCCACCAATTATCTTTTCCACCATGGCAATCACTCTTTGGCTGGCTTCCTCCCGTCTCCTTTTTCGAAACTTCACAATGGAAACGCCAACAAAGATTACAGCAGCACCTGTGAGGAAAGTGCCAACATTATCAGATTATAATCACACTGCACTCCTTTAGTAAGAAGACAGAGAACTAAGTCCTTCAAAATCAACAAATGCATAGTACAAGTTAATAACCAGACAAATTTTGATACAGACAGTGCAGATAGTAAATTAGGGGCTCTTATGAACCAGTCTGTTGAATATTGTACATGCAAAGATAAAACTCACAGGCAATGACCATATACAGGACAAATATGAACCGGTCATAAGCTCGCTTGAGTCGGCACATCAAAGGCATCTGTAACAGTTCGGACTCCAGCCAGGCCACCTCTTCAAACCTGTTTGCTTTTGACAGGTCCACCTGATAGGCCCTGAAATTTTAAGAAGAAACATTGTTCACAGTGTATTTTCAAACAGAGGAATCTTTCAAAGGACAACACCTGTGCTAAAATGATTTGACCTCGGCTATGACAGTGATTGAATTTTCCATATTAATTCTGAACTCCCCGAAGTTGAGACCAAGTCATTTTGTCACAAAGAATCACCTGCAGCCATCTCCATACACTGAACTCTTCACCAGATATGGTCTGCGTCTCAACACGAACACGGGATTCATTGGCTTCAAGGAAATTTACAGCTTCATCCCAGACCTTCTGCAACTTTTTCCTGAAAGTAAATGCAGATTTTTTTCTTCACTGTAGATTATTCCAGTGTGAAGAAAGGAAACTGAAGTCACCCACACACATTATCTGAGCAATTTGTTGAAGCAGGGCAGAAACCACCAACCTTGGAAACTACAGGAACTGGTCACATGTATTACAAAGGCACTCTGAGAGTGGACAAGCTAAATGGTAGGGAGTGTAGTCTGTTGACAGAGTCATGATGTGAGTAGATACTGACCTGTCTTTGATGGGGATCAGCATGTCTCTTGCATGAAGTATGGCAACATAAGGGAAAGCTACCTTGTTCTGCTCATACTCATCATGATGCTGCTTCAACACATCTGAAAATATGAAACACAGACCTTCAGAACAGTGAAGATGCATTAAGTTCTTTGAAGGATGGGACCTAGGTAAATATTGGGAAAGACACGAGGATACATGTACCAAAACTCAATAGGATTTGCATTCCTTTTGATAACAAAATCATCTTGTGCTAATGCAATTTTGAAACACCCACCAATTATCTTTTCCACCATGGCAATCACTCTTTGGCTGGCTTCCTCCCGTCTCCTTTTTCGAAACTATTCACAATGGAAACGCCAACAAAGATTACAGCAGCACCTGTGAGGAAAGTGCCAACATTATCAGATTATAATCACACCACACTCCTTTAGTAAGAAGACAGAGAACTGAGTCCTTCAAAATCAACAAATGCATAGTACAAGTTAATAACCAGACAAATTTTGATACAGACAGTGCAGATAGTAAATTAGGGGCTCTTATGAACCAGTCTGCTGAATATTGTACATGCAAAGATAAAAACTCACAGGCAATGACCATATACAGGACAAATATGAACCGGTCATAAGCTCGCTTGAGTCGGCACATCAAAGGCATCTGTAACAGTTCGGACTCCAGCCAGGCCACCTCTTCAAACCTGTTTGCTTTTGACAGGTCCACCTGATAGGCCCTGAAATTTTAAGAAGAAACATCGTTCACAGTGTATTTTCAAACAGAGGAATCTTTCAAAGGACAACACCTGGGCTAAAATGATTTGACCTCGGCTATGACAGTGATTGAATTTTCCATATTAATTCTGAACTCCCCGAAGTTGAGACCAAGTCATTTTGTCACATTTCAACAAACAAAGCAAGGCAAATGGTTAATATCAAAGGATGGGTTGCAAAGAATAGTACATTCATTTCCACTTTGGATGTCAGTGCACTCACATTATTTTCCATGCTCGATTCTTGAAAATATCTTCTATAGCTCCTTTCCAGTGATTCCCACATGAAACAGCTTTCTTGACGTCTTCAACACGAATCCGCTTTCCATGCTCACTTACAACATACCCGCATTCAACATCTCCAGCATGTTTGCTCAGGTAGTCCCATAGTTTGGCATCACATTCTTTCACAGGATCCTTCAGAGGAGGGCAGTCAGGCTTAAAGGCAATATACATTTTTATGATGAATGAAAATGAAATAGGGAGTGAGTTACTGCCAAGGCCGTCCTAGTTACTGAAGAAGGGCTTAATGTTGAACGCTGGCCAAGAGATGAAAGCTAATTCATAAGCTCAAAATCTGACATCCACAACAATACTACTACTTTTTTTGACTTTCACTCAATTGACCTATACATAGATCAGTGTGATGAAACACCAAAGAAGTTATTAAAGATCAGGAGATACCAACCTCATTCGGCTTAATACCACAAACTGAAAGAGAAAAATAATCAATATAAATTTGATTAAAATGAAAGACATCTGGATAGCACTTCAGAGAATGAGTGACAGTGTTGTCAAGGGTTTGACTGCCATACTGATAAATTGAGTCTAACAATAAAAATATTAGTTTTAACTCAGATTTTAATCTGGAGATAACACTTAATTCAGTGAGATTTATTTATAAGCACGTCAAATTCTGCTCTCATCACAAAGTCTCACCTTTGGGTTTGTCCACCTGTCGCACTTTTAAATACAGTCCTCCAAGCACAATAAAGAAAATCAAGACAACCAGCACAATTAATACTGAACAATACTGCGAATACTTGTATATTCTTGGGTCTTCTTCATTCACTTTGAACCCATGCTGAATGAAGTTTTCTTCCTCCGAAGGTGCAGGAGTAGTAGTTTTTGCTTTCGTTTTTGACTTCGATGGCCGCAAACTTTGTTTCAAATTTGTTGTGGGCCTAGGCCTATTGCTGGATAGATCATTATGTTTGTTGGATGACAACGAATTTGCTCCAGGCATGTCAATGGTGCGCGACTTTGATGTCCTTGTCGACCTCCGTGATAATGTCTTTGGTGTATTGTCATCTGAGAGCAAGCTGTCACCAAGTCCAAGTCGATTCCGAGTGAAACTGATCCCAGATGGAACTTCAGGGAAGCTGATATCTAAACTCGGGCTTGTGTTCACTGCCATCGAATGCAACTCTGGCACTGAAGAATCTACATCTGAATCCGAGGAGTCAAAATCATTTGTCTCCGAATCTTTAATGGGGGGTTTCGACCATGACGCAGAGTAACGTGTAATTTTCTGTTGAACAGGAATCCTTCGACTTCGCGATGAAACAGTGGCACTTGGAGTGGCCTTGCCCTTGTTGTTGCTGCTGTTTTCTAATTCTTTCTTCACAATCACATCATCACTTTCCAATTCCAGTTTGGCTGCACTTGAGCGAGACCGAATCGGCGGCCTGGCAGTTATGAAGGGAAGAGATGGTGGGCTGGGCTGTGCAGTCTCTTCTTTGTTTAGGCCTATGTCAGTTTTAGAATTCTTAGCGCGAGATCTTGCGCTCACCCGGCTTGGCTTACCCGTAGGCCTACCACGTCCCCGTCCGGATTTCGGAACCGCGGTGAGCGCAGCGCTTTCAGGTTCACTTTCGTCGGAGCTAAATCCGATCAGTTTTCGAGACGGTGCTTGCATTTTGGACATTTTTTGGGTATTCGACTTTATGTTGACAAGTTTGTTTAGCCAGAGCTTGCGTGTGGTGGCTGTAATTGGTCCAGGATTTTGTCCCAGAGCTTGCAATTGCTCCCGCAATTCCGCGTCCGTTATCCCATCGTCCGCCATATTTGTCTCTGCAGGTGCCCGGATAGACGTGACCTACTTATGGGCGGTCCTTTGCCTCGAGCCATTCCGCTAGTACCTCTGCCGCCACTCGCGCCTGAAATAGGCCTTGTATCAATACGCCCAATACATGTGATGGGGTTGCACTAATTTGCGTCCAACTGCGACCAATTGCGTCCAATGGCGTCCAATACTATAAAAAAGTAATTTTTAAGAATAAAGTGTCCATATCAATATTTATGAGTGTAGGCAGGAGTCATTCAAACATTCCTGAAATGAATTTGGAACGTTTTCAATCGTTTATTTACATGATTTATTGAGTTTATTTTCGCGTCCAGAAGCCGGCGGCCATTTTGTTGTAATCGTTGTCTGGGGTAGACTCTGTCAAAATGGCCGCCATTGCCTGAAGAGTCACAATCGCGGAAGGCTGGCCTCGGGAGTTTTTTGACCCGTCAAATGTCATATAATTCACCTTTTTGTGATTAATTCTGATGAGATAATGTTGAGAATGACCATTTAAAACATAAATTTGAACATTTGTATTGATAAAATTAGCGTTTTATAGCGTTGGACGCAACTGGACGCAATTGGTCGCAGTTGGACGCAAATTAGTGCGACCG
>NMRB01000074.1:542984-607188 GCA_002633025.1 Notospermus geniculatus
CTCCCCCAGAAAAATTTGGATTTTTAAAGCTCTCAGATGCGATTTCCCAGTATCTGAGAAGAAAATTTCATCGAAATGACAGCTACAAATTTTCGTTTAAAATGCATAAAATCCCCGTAGATCAATGATGATGATGGTCAGATCTTAAATGAAATAAAATTTCGTCGAAGTTACCAAATCTGCAACGCAGACGTCGGAAGTTGCCGAGGAAAGGCCGAAGATTGACGAACTGGGGTATGTATAAAAACAAACTCTGGGCACTTGCTGGCGGATCGAGGTAGCAGAAAAGGTCTGTAAATGATCACTACAGAGAAGGATATCCTTGGACTTGGCCAGATTATGATACATAAGCAAGTTTTTGGATTAAATAATTTATATAATTGCATAAATGAAATCTTTAGTGGATACTAACTGCACGCCTTTGCTTTGTGCTTGTTCTATTTCGTTCCCGCGCACATTCGAGGAATCGATCGCAGCGCCCCAAAAGTCCTCTGGCTTAGTTCAAAATTTGGCCACAGCGATGATTTTGGGGGCGCTGCGATCGATTGATTCCAATTTCGATGTTGGTTACCGTGCCGACATGGCCGACGAAGCTTCTTTTGGCGCCATTGGGGTTATGTCTGCATTTCTTGCGCCAAGGCCTTATTTTCAAAAGTGTGCTTTCACAAATATCATTTGGCGAATTATATCTTCAAAAATTGTAAATTTTATTCGCCAAATGGCGTCCTGCCTTCGTAAACAACTCGCCAAGTGTAAATTCCTGGTCGCCAATGGCGAGTAAAATAGCTACTTTTCGAGCACTGGTAAGAAGTTAAAAAAAGATGCTCAAACCTTGGAGGTTCCTCCAAGCTCAAACTAAAAGTAAAAAGTTGGCTTTATATTAGTTGATGTTATCATATCATATACATGTATTTTAAAATATTGCTGATGCCGATTTCAATCAATGTTGCTGATGTCGGCACTTCCCTGCCCCTGACCTGACGCTGCTGTGTTGGTAATTTTTTGGGGGACCCCATTGGTGGGATCAACACGCATTATTATGACCCCAGCTGGCCATCTGTGGCACCGCTGTCTGGGTGCTTGGGTAAATAAATGCACTTGGATGATGAATTTGTAATTTTGAATTCGCTTCCAGGTAACTTGGAATGGAAGCAAAGTCAACATCATTTGCTTGCCTTTTCACAAGGCTATGTGTACTGTTGTCTTCCCAATCAGATCATTATAGAATGCCTTAGATACAATAGGAACAGAGTGTCATAAGAGTTGCAGAAAACAGTGGTCACAGTTACATGTAATTTGGTAATTGTGTTGATTGAGTAGCATTCCCAAGGCCTAATTCAACAATGCAACCTACCTACAGTTATGATAGTAGGTGTGTACGTAAATCTTCTCATTCTGCGGCTGGGTAGTCAGTGGGTTCGTTCAATTTGTGTGGGAAAGGTGGTGAATCTCATATTTGCTGGAAATCTCTACTTTGAAATCCAAGGTTTTAAAACTTAAAAAAATAGTGAATCACAAGGTAAGGGTTTTCATTGTCTTCTGATTTATGACTGCATGTGTAATGTGTCAGTCAGGCCTAAACTCCCTACGCAGTTGTGTACCGCGCCCCCTTCGGTTTACTCGCTCTCCACAACTGCTTAACTTCGTAAGATTCGCCGCGTTCGGTCAACAGATGGCGCTGAGAGAGTCGACCAATGAGAGCACCGAGCAACCGGTAACCAAGCTGGCCTGAGACGCTTTTTCATTGGCCGAGCGGTTCGTAGCCATGGTAGCACAAGAACATCCGTTGCCAACGGGCCAAACAGTTCTGAAAGCAGCGTGCTGATAGGCTGTAAAACTTGCGCCAGGCCCAGACGCCATCTGTTGACCGAACGCGGCGACTTTTACGAAGTTAAGCAGTTGTGGAGAGCGAGTAAACCGAAGGGGGCGCGGTACACAACTGCGTAGGGAGTTTAGTCAGGCCGGGTTCACACAGAGCTGCACGGTACATGGATAAGCCAGCGAACAGTGGCTTCACAAAGGGTTCATGACCATGGAAACTTTGTTTGCAAGCCGTGTCCTTGTACATGTAGGTGTCGCTCTATGTGAATCCGGCCTTATCCCATCCCCATAGGTGCATTGAATTGTTCCTCGACAAGTGAATGATTTGGAGAATTGAGGGACAAGTTTGTTTGTATAATAAACTTACCCATCCATAGCATTGTTCACAATGCCCAGCGTGTCACCTGTTTCAATCAACCATTCTTAAGGGATTGTTAAAGTTGACTTCTGCATGAAAGCCAGTTATCTTCCTGGCAGTGGCAGCGGGAGCAGCAGTGGCAGCAGCAGCTCACAGTTGTTTACATACATGAACAGGGAATCTCATGTGAATTTCATATCAGTGGACAGCCACTTCAAGCTGCAAGCTGCATGCAGAAGTTTGTATTGTGTTTTCTTCAAATATACAAGTCATGAAAAATGTTGTGGTGTAGGCCTGTCTATGTGTTGTTACACAGTTTTATGTCAAATTTTTTAGCTTTCATGTCCCATTTCTTGTACTGTGTCTCATTGAATAGAATCATACCGTAAACTGTTGGCCTGTCTGTCTCAATTATCTGCTTCATTCAACACAATGCATTTGCCACGTGATATTCTATCATGCTGCCAACCTCATGTGATTTTGAGTCTTGGCCAACTTTGATAATTTGGTGCAATTTCAATACGTAGTACCACCGTACATAGGCCTACTGACATAGGCCTACTGACGCACACTCTTGAGGTCATGGATTGGCATGTTGGAGAATCATGCCCTAGACTCATCTGTTGATTACTTTGCAAGTGTTGGTTAGTCAGGTGCTGAACAGTAACAGTCATGTTTTTCTTGTTGAATAACAGGTAATTTCCCTTTTGGTATTTCTATTCAAACTCAAATGTGTTGGGGGTGGGTACTTCACTACATGAACATGTAGTACCTCTTAGAAGTTCAGGGAAGGTTATTGACGACCAGTTCTAAAAGGGATAGCTTTATACATGTATATAAGTGCCCCACAAAGTTACAATTTTAACCCCAAAACTTAAGAAGTACAGCACTTTCATTTTAACTGAATGATAAACATTATGATATTTTTTATCCTTTCAGATCCTGAACTGACCTGTAAATAAAAATGACGTCAAGAAAGAAGGTATTATTGAAAGTCATCATCCTAGGTGACAGTGGGTAAGTGATATTTCAAGACTTTTGTTGTTTGACATTCGTGATTGGGATGAAAATGGCATCGATTCTATTAGGGGTCTGTAGCCTTTGCACTCTTACATACACAGGAGCGAATGAGTTACTTTCCAATTCGTACTAGTTGATATGGTTGTGCCATGGCCTCATTTAGCTTTTGTTGTTCTATGTTTCCTGTGGATGGTGCTTCTGCCACATCCTCCTCTCCTCATCATTTGCATAATGAAAGTAGTTTTCACTCATTTCGGTCTTTCATGCTGGTCCCATTTTCACTCCCTCAGAGTTCTCTGGCACGTTCTGAGTGCAGTAGTAGAGATGAACTTGATGAAACTGTTCAATTCAAATACATGTATCAGTTGCATAGAATGTGGTCTGCATTGAGAGGCATATTGATGCTCTTTTAACCCTTTAGATGGTTGTGATACCTTTCATATGAGAGGAAGCACCTTGTGGATATTTTTCTGAACATTTTCTGCCATCTGCTTTGTGTAATTGTCATTGATGACAGAAGTGAAGTACCATCCGCTGTTTAAAAGCTGTCAAGAGAATGAACTGTATACTTTGCAGTTCAGTGTTTCACTGTGAAACGATTTAGGCACCACACAGAGAATGAGTGGATACACAGCTACTGGCAAATTATGCCGTCTGGTACAGATTTCCTCTCAATTAACTTTGTTGTGTGTTCAGTATACAGTACATTAGTACATGTAAATCCTGAATTGAAAGAGAGTGTATGATAACTGTCGATATATCTACTGTAAGTGGCAGTAGTAGAAGCAAAGGTGTAACCCTCGGGCATGTCTGGCGTATTTTCTAGATAATGTCCTCCTACACTCTCAAAATCAATACAATTTGCTGACATTCTTCTCTCTTCAAAGATGTACATTATACGCCTTGCATGTGTGGTATTATAAAAAAAAGACATGCTATATCAGTTTGAACCAAAAAATATCTACTTCTGGTTTGAAGAAGGGTTCAAGAACATCAGAATCACATGGACATGAATAGACATGCTGTTACCATCTGCCAAGATAACTTGCTGTTGTCTATCTTGCCCTCTTTCCAACGTTCACTATAATCTCAATTGACGTGGTGATGATGCGATGTGTTACGTACTCTGCCCCCACATGTGTCTGAAATAAGAGTGTTGTAATCAGAGATCTACATCAGTGGCAACTACCTCCCAATCAATACTGTATGACATGTATTCCGTTTAGAGTTGGTACTCCATTCGTGTCAAACCTGACGGTCAGGTTCTTCTGAGATCACTCAAGGTCTAAACCATCAGAGTTTAGAATTCATTTTGCTTTTCAGTGTTGGCAAGACTTCGCTTATGAACCAATATGTAAATAAGAAATTCAGCAACCAGTACAAGGCCACGATAGGTGCAGATTTCCTCACGAAAGAGGTGATGGTAGATGACAGATTAGTCACCATGCAGGTAAGTGTGTTACATAAGCCATGTCTCTGGAGAGTAATTTGTGACTTAGATGTTTTTTGTGTTGGGTATGTCTTTCGCTGGTTCTACATACATGTACAGTGTGCTTTGGGTCATCTTGGGAGGTGGAGAATAGAAAATGGATTGAATGCATCCAAGAGCACCATTGTCCTGTCATACAGAGTCATTGGATGTTTTTCTGTCTATAGGAAGATTGATTAGACCAGCAGTCTAGAATTAGGCTAGCCTCTTCAACTGCACTCAGAAGAGTTTCAGGTTGACTTTGTCTTGTCAATTTCAGATATGGGATACAGCAGGCCAAGAACGTTTCCAGAGTTTGGGTGTTGCCTTCTACCGAGGGGCAGACTGCTGCGTCTTGGTGTTTGACGTCACCATGCCAAATTCATTCAAAACGCTAGACAGTTGGCGAGATGAATTCCTGATCCAGGCGAGCCCGAGGGACCCAGAAAACTTTCCATTCGTCGTTATAGGAAACAAGATCGACTTGGAAAACAGAGGGGTAGGTTTATGAACAAATAGTTGAAATCATTCTGGTAATGCTGTACGCTTGTAGCATTGTGATCAGTCACCTTTGGAATTTGCCTATCTTTGCCATGCTTTCATGGACTTGCTGTTAAAATACCTGTAAATCTGGTACACCGTGTGTCCTCAGCAGTCTTACATTTTTTCCTCAACAAAATTAATTGCTTCTTCCAGGTATCAGCCAAGCGTGCTCAAGGCTGGTGTCACAGCAAGGGAGATATTCCATACTTCGAGACCAGTGCCAAAGAGGCCATCAACGTGGAACAAGCTTTTCAGACAGTAGCAAAGAATGCGCTCGCACAGGAGACCGAGGTTGAATTATACAATGAATTCCCGGAACAGATTAGGTTAACAAATGAACAGAAACAACAGAAGGAAGGTTGTGGATGCTAATGATGACGTTCCAATGCAGTCTTGTAAAGATATAGATTATAAAATAAGATCCAGAAAAATTGATTCTATTTGCTATAACACTAATCGTGTACTGGGCTCTCACTGTTGTAAGGTGCACCAGGTAAAAAATGGCGCAAGATGACACTTTACATTGACCAATCATAAATATTCTATGTCGGCGGCGACGGATGTTCAGATTGGTGAGTGCTTTACTATGGAGTGACCAGTATAGGTGTCAGCACAGGTCATAATCACTAGTCTGGACTCCAGGTTTAGTTCGTTCAGTATCTAGTGACCCCAATACACAATTTGACCTCGATGGCCTATGGTGCTGATTGTGTGGCCAAAGGCCTTATTGATTGTGACTGTGAGTGATGATCATAAGGTTGACTATAGTTTCAGTGGAGATCAAAGGTCTCCTGTTAGTGAACAGGCTCTGTGCGGACAGCAAGCCTTATAACTCTCTAGGGACTTGGGTGATTTGTGAGTTCCCCTATTTATGGTCGTTATACAAGATATTATTTAGATAAAATGAGGCATAGGCCTACATCAGTTGAATGTCAATATTGGAAATGTATAAGGTTACCAAGGTGATCGATTCACTAGCATGCATTTGACCTTCAGAAAGGTCTTAAAATGAAGCATGTTGTAGTAAACTGAATTTCCATGTTTTGGAAAGTTCCAGTATGCTCAAGATTAGTCTCATGTACATACATGTATGTATAACTTCCTCACAGTTACATGGCCTCTTAATCAACTGAGTCCTTATGGGGTGAGCAGATGTGGGTGACCCCGAGTTTAGTTAAGCATTGTAAAAGGAGACATCATGTACAGTTCTTTGTTATCTATATTCCATGTCAATTATGTCTGATACACTGGACTCAGTCTTTGTGGTTTTCTATCAGATCCTAGCTGCCTCAGTAGACGAATCAAATTTCACCAACTTTCTGGTATTTGACAACTTCGGTCTTCGGTACCCATTAGCGGAGTAAGTAAGACCTACTGTTTGTTGTGCTGAAATAGTGTCACAATATGAATTCTCTCTTGTCATAAAGGGATATTCTGACTGACTGTATAATATGGTACTGGTTGTGTTAAAGTTGGTGAAGTCTGATTACTTCATTGCACATATAGGCCTGTATCTCCTCTTTGAAGAATCTCAAGATATTCCGTTAATGGATGTGCGTTACACATCCTAGTGTCGAAGTATTCATCCACAGGGTAAATTGCTTCAGATCTTGTAAAAATTTTGATGAATGTGAAAAAAGCACTTAAGTGTACATCACTTTCAAGGTCTCAAAATCTGTCTTTACAAGAAAGAGAACCAAAAAAAAAATGATGATGCATTCATGGAGTGCTTCAAAGAAGGGATACAGATGACTAGCAAGTCAATCCATCATTGCATTTCTTGTCCAATTTCGCTTGCTATCGCCTACGTTCATTGGTGTAGATAGAACACGGAAAAAATGCTCATCGCTGAAAATTTTGTTTTGTGATCGAACAAGGGACACTTTGATTGTATCCGTTTTCATGTGCTGGGTGAAATCTTGCTGTGCAATTTGATTCTTTTGATTAGCTTGTAGACTCGTGCCACTGTAACACTGTGTTCTGTTGGTCATTGTCATATGCAACTGTGTTGAGGGTAGATACACCATGATTTAACTATCCCTTGGGTATCAAAAGTGGCTGTCAGCAGGTGAGAGTGAACCATCAGGCATTTCCCCGAGATTGCTGAGGTTTCGGCATTTCACTCTCAAAATTCAGTGCACTGGGTACAGTTCTCACAGCACTGCTGCCTGTTCCACAACAATTTCTCATGCTTTGGAAACTTGATGTCACTTTCTTCTCCATTCATTGAACCAGTTGTCATGATTCCTGTTGTTAAAAAGAAGTCATGAAAACTAGGGACCCAATCTGTAAGAGTAACTTTCAATGGAAACAAATTCTTTTCAATATTACCAAGTTCTTTGTCTCTTTTACCTTATAGAGGACGTGCAGCGACAATTATGACGTCACCGCGACGATGAGATGCCCCCACGTTGGACGGCACGTCCAACGCATTCGTAGCATCGGATGAGGTCCAATATGGCTGATGTGCGAATTATGACGTCAATGATGACGTCACGTGCACATCCTCTATACCTTCAACTTTTTGCTATGTCACGCAGTACGAAATAACTCTACGTTGTTCTGAGCATAATCAGTCATTTCGTCAGATAATGAACTCACCAGGAGAGGAAGGGTGTATATTGATATGAAAAAAAATCACCCAAATCCTCATAGTCCTGTCATCTTGATGGCAAAATGTCCATCATCATAACATGAGATAATCAAATTTTTTTCTACTCCCATGAATTTTCACTCCTTTCTCTGAATGAAACCTACAGCACAGTTACAATAGAAATTGGCCTTTGCTTCAAAAGAATTCATTATTGCGTCTTAGTTCAAACTGTAAATTGTTGACATTGCCAGGCGTGGTCAACTATTATCAAATGCTAGGTGACTTTGTATATAATTGAATAAAACATATAAATATATATATAAATAAGATTTGTTTTCATTTCTGTCATTAACTTGTACACCGTTACTGGTATGATTGATTCAGCTCATGCTTACCCCCATTCTGAAAGTGTGAGGTCATTTATGGTCGTACCCTTCCTTTATGAAGCAAATGCGAGGGTTTTGGTCTCCATCTTTCTCATTCACTGACCCACCAAGGAGTGGATGGAGAGGACCAAGACCCCTGCTGTAGGAGAATGATGTACCGCAAGATTCTTCCCGTTTCAACATGGCTTATGGATAATGGTACTAATCAGAAGAGTTATCCACACAGCACCTGTGGAGCAGCCATTGAAAAGGCTAATAACCCCTTAGCCACATCAGACTCCAATGATTTCAGTCTAACTTGCCAGATACCACTGGAAGCAGTTCTTCATATGGACCTAAAAACTAGTAGTGTTCATTAATACAGTACAGAAAAGACATCAAGCTATCGAAGTGCCAACATCTACTGGTATTCATTCTATTCTTTTCATGGCCATAATCTTGAAGTGACATCAAATCATTGACATCAGTCTAATCTCTTCGTACATGCTTCAATGTAACCTAGATCAACAAAGAAGTAAGTCAACAAGCTCGTTTTTCAATAAAAGTTTGTTTGTACAGCACATATACAACTTACAAATTCTACATGTAGCATATGATCCAACTACAGAAATGGACTTCCATTTGAAACAGCAGCAGTTTCAAATAATCTTCACTCCAGTCAATGCTTACATCACAAAGTGTTGTCTTATATTCTACCCCAGAAAATTTGACATTTTATAGCAGTTCACAAGTGTCTAAGCAGCCCAACTGTGCTGAAATGATGAACCTTGGCTGCAACAGAACCACACAGCACTTCATCACACATGCCTTCCAGGTAATATGAATGAATGGTGCAGTACGTGTTGTTGCGCCCACACCGAAGTCCATTGCACATTAGCCTTTCCTGGTCAGGACAGTCTGAAATGGATACAAATGAAAGATTAGGACCCAGCCTAATACATGTACACCCTTAGTCAAAAGTAAATAGACAGCTACTAAATTCAATATTTCTTTTAATATTAATGAAATGCATTTTTTCTTTTTATACTCACTCATAACAACTGCTTCGGCACCTCTTTCCACCGAAATGACTCAGGTATACAGTTTAGTGACTTTTTGGTGAAAGATTGAAATTTTGTCAAAAAATGAGGTTTTTTATTATCGCCTTCGCAAAATCGAGAACCTGAGCATTTTACAGCTCTACTGTTTCCAGACACAATGATATTTTGAAATAAAGAATTGGAGCTTCTGCAACCGAGTTATTGATGGTTTCTTACAGGCAATTTTAGGGTTTTCCAGTTGCCAGTCTGACACCACATTCATAACCAACCAGTTGTGACGCGGCAAGTTCAGGGTCACGAATAATAATCGCTATTCATACTGGGCCTATTTGACCGAGCCTTTGGAATTTCAATAAGAAATAATGTGAATAACAATAAGGCCTAAGTGGGCCCGGGATGACGTTCCGAGCTTTTGGCGATTACCGCAGAGAGCTAACCACAAAGCATGTTTGCCCGTTCAAAACTAAACTATAGTGCACAATACAATCAATAATAATGATGCAACGCAATCAATGTGGTTTGCCCCGAGCGTGTGCTTTGTGACGGAGAACTGCTGAATATTCAACACTTGGTCGGTATGAAATACGGAAGAGCACGTGGAAGATCGAACTTGGCTAACCGAACAAAATCACTGCAAAAGTCCCTCTGTAACTTTGTCCCCCCTACAGATCCATGGGATCCGAAAGCTAGATTCTACTCAGAAACAAATGTGCTTCAAGATGGCATAGGTGCGATCACCAACAAATCCCGAATAAAAAATCACTTTTTTTGATGAAAATTCAAACTTTCACCAAAAAATCAGTTCAAAGGACAGCAAGATAATTTTGGTGTAAGAAGGTGCCAAAGCAATTGTTATCAATGGAAATAAAAAGAAAAATTGTGCCTCGCTGCTATTTTAGGAAATATTGAATTTAGTAGCTGTCTATTTACTTTTGACTAAGGGTGTACATGTATCACCTCATCGACTCAATCAATTCTGATGTGCACTTTTAAAGACACCTTGTTTATCAATTCTGATATCTGGTTCTAAAGACATCTTTCCATCAGTTCAAGAAACAGGAGATACATGTATTTGAACAACATATCAGAGCCTGCCATCAGTTTTTTTTTAACCACAGGGTGAGACTGTTACAAACCTGTCTAGTTCTTTCTACACAATCTAAGAATTCTTTAACTTGGGGTGAACATAGTAATGTCTGTTTAGGATTTTCTTGGTAACATTTCAATACTGCATCTTGTAGTTCTTGACACACTGGTGATGTTGTGTATTTTCTGAAACGAATGATGAAAATTGAACGGAGGTGTAGCAGAGTGGGCAACAAGGAAATAACAAACTGATTTTGCAGAGATGCTGCTCCATCAACTCATCTTGTGAACTCATGGCAGGGATTTATTACATGACCAAGTTATGTGCTTCTGCAACATTGGTATTTATACTGAATGCTTACAAAAATTTCTTCTCCACTTCTTGAACAGCTTGGCTAAATTCTTGTGTAGATGTCTGGTATAATTCTTTATTCTGTGAAAGAGAAAAGTAGGTGCAGATTGAGAACCAACATGTGTGCTAAGCTGTCACCAATCCTGGTGACAACCAACTCCTGTTGAAGTAATGACAATGCAGAATATGAACTGGGACCAAAGTCTTGCCCGTGGTAACCTCACGCATCAATAAATCTTCAGGAAGTGTAGGATTCAATGTCAAGTCAGTAGTCTTAAAGGATGAAACCTCACCAATTTTTCTAAACGGTTTAATTTTTCCTTGTACACTTTTTCTAGTCTTGCGATGTCATCTTCACTTGTCCTGAATGGTGCTGGCTTCTCTGGTTTAGTTGCTGCTGATGGTCTTTCATCCTGAAATGCTGGCTCTCCTTCAGTCTCATCTTCTCCTTTTAATCGCTTCACAACAGAACCTGAAATCTACAAGAGACAAAAATCACAAGGAAATACTGAAAGGCTGAATTAATACAGGCATGATAGGCTAAGACTAAAGTAGCCTAGGCCTGCTAAGTAACTTAGGCCCTAACTCAACTTAAAGTGAGAACAAGTCAAAAGGAAGGGCAGGGCAGGGGTTGGGGATATGGACGAAGTCAAAACGTATTCTTCAGATCAGGATGTCTTCTTGCCTTCTTCTGAGGTTGCACAGCAAGAGACGACAGCATGCCCACAGGCATAGGCCTATCTCTCTCTGCTGACAAGTGACATGCTGGTTGATGGTAGCACAGCAGAGTGCACTTGCCACTGGCACTGTGTGCATTACACAGTCAGTACATGTAGCCTACGTGCAACATGTGCAACGCATGCATGATGATCATGATGATGGCGATGGGATTGATGATGATGATTTTGCAAAAAAAATTGGTCAATCAAAGGCCAAGGAGGAGAACATACCTTAACAATTCCGGGGCCATCATCTTCTAGTGTTACTCTACGGGTGCTAGATGTCGCTCCCATTATTCAAATGGGATGAAATCGTACAAAGAGGAAAAGGACCCTGTCCGTCCCTGTCTCAAATCGATGACCGTGTATTTTGTCTCCTTGTACAGTGTATGTACAGTATGTACATGCCGGTGGGTCAAGGTCAGGTAGACTGGTACGCAACTCTCGTAACGCTCCGCCATCTTTACGTGGGCAAAGAACCAGTTTAAAGGTCAGGACGAATAGGTCAACTCTGTTCTGGTAGATGGCGCTGTAAGAGTAAGTTGGGCCAGGTCTGTTTCTTTTTTCTGGCCAAAAAGCACCTATTTTTCGTGACTTGTGAACGATACGCAGATATCAAAATGATAAGCAGAAAGCAAAGATTATGCAAAACTACGGTGCATCAAATCTAGAGGCTTAGAGATGATAAAAGTGGCAAATTCCCACCATTGAACTTCCCATCCATCCACCACATCTGTGTCCTGTGTGGAGCCTGTGTCACTGTCTGTAGCTACTTTGTTGTATAGTTAGTTGATTGACCTCGGCCTTTGTAGTGTGAGGCCTATGCCTAGGCTAGTGTAGTGCATGCTACAATGCTGCTGCTGTGCTAGGCCTACCTACCTGCTATAATATGAGGCAACCCTCAGGCAACCGGCAAGCAGGCAAGGGATGGGTAATTGACCACTTTTCTTCAACAGGTCAAATTCAAAGGAAAGTTCCTTCCTCATCTTATTACAGTTGCCAATGCCTCGTCCTGGCCTATCTGTCATCTGTTGTTATAAAAATCTTTGCATTTCAGTTTGAGTGAAGAACTCCACAATGGCTGAAGGAACTGACAAAAGTTATAAATGGGAAAAGTTACGGGAGATGCCATCGAAAAGAGTCTTTGCCACGCCAGTTGCATTAGATGGCAAGATTTATATTCTTGGTGGATGTGATCATACTGGAATTCCTATGGATCTCTTTGAAGTTTATAACACCAAAAATAACCGTTGGCAATCCCTTGCTAAAAGTCCCGTCCCGAGAGCAGGGTCAGCAATGGCTGTAGTAGGGAAAAAAATCTACGCTATTGGTGGTGTTGGCACAAAGCAGCAACCTTTGCCAAACGTAGATGTATTTGATACAGAAGCAAAAACTTGGAAGTCACTGCCTGATTTATCAACTGGTTTGATTGGAGTTGCAACAGCTGTAAGAGGTGAGCACAAGTCTGTCATGATTGAAGAATAGGTTAAGTAGGCCTACAGTTTTGCAGTGGCTTCTTTTAATAATAGTGAGAAAAACTCACCAGTTAGTGACACTACTGTTGCCTTTCAATTTCCTTTCATATACAATTTTTCAGATGGAAAAATCCTTGCTGTTGGGGGAATGAAGACAAACACTGATTGTTCTGATGGTTTTATGGTATTTGATCCAGAGACGGAGGTTTGGATCAGTAAGAAGTCAATGAACCATGCCAGATATGCCTCGGGTTGTTTCCTGGTCAATGATAGGTTGTACGTCATAGGTTGGTATAGAAAAAATGCTGTAGCTGGAATGTGTTTTCTGAATACCAAGGAATTAACACCTAAAGTAGAGAACATTTGGGTGCACTTGTAACACTTGTAGGTCAGTGTATGGTCATTGAATGGCAGAAGTGTTTTGCTATGGTTCTTTATAAATGTTGGTTGTATGTATACTATAATCCAGCATTCTTATAGGTGGAAGATTTGGCCGAGATCCTGTGACGTCTCTGGAGGCCTATGATTTTCAGACCAACGAGTGGAAAACACTGCCAGACCTTCCATCAAAGAGAGTGTTTCCAATGTACACAGCAACAGATACACATATCTTTAGCATTGGAGGACTTGTGAGTAAGGAAGAGGGATTCTCAGGAACTTGTGAAGTTTTTGATATTGAAAAGGGTGAGTTATAATACTTCAGATAACACAATGTTGATAATTGAAAATTAAGCCAACAAGAACTCACTGATGAACACTCCTCTCAGTCAGTGTTGAAGCATTTTGTTTTCTCAATCAAATTTCAAGGAAATAATTACACATTTTCAATTCTTTCTGCAGAGGAATGGACTGTTTCAGAAAACATGCCAACAGTTCGTGGTGATGGTGCCATTGGGGTTATCAATGGTAAAGTTATTGTGGCAGGAGGCTTAGGTAAAGAACTTTGGATTAAAGTTGATATCTTTTAACACAAAACTGTCCTGATACTCCTGTGGTATGGAGTTGATTTACAACATTTCCGCACAAGAATGAAGTCTTTTCCCAAATAATACATTGTCATAACATCTTCAAGCATAGGCGTAGCAAATCTAAATTCATACGACACACTGCCAAAACTTTATGGGCCGTATTCAAAAAGGGTGATCATCGCACGATTAAGACTTAGACGAGTGTAACTTCACTAAATGCACACACTTCCACCATGCATTTGACAAAGGTACACTCGTCTAAGTCTTAAACACCCTTTTTGAATACGGCCCAATATTTCTTGAACCTTCTCCCCTCTTTTCAGGTAATCAGGGAGCTCCTCAGAAAAAGGTTGAAGCATTTGATGTAACAAATGGGTCTTGGACTACACTAGATGATATCCCCAATACCCATTGTTCTTGTGCCAATCTGATGTACAATAAAAAACTATATAATCGTTGGAGGGCTGTCCGTGAAAGGACCAAGTGGGACCCTGGAAGTGCTGGGCAGTTGTTGAATTTGAGCAATTTGGACTTTCATGTTCACATGAAGCTTAATGGGGTCAGGGTTGGGAGATGTACTTCTGATTTTACTAGTTTCATAGTCTCATCATGATGCATTACCCTGTAGTTGCGGACAAGTAAGAGAGAAATTTCCAAAGTTTCTGCACCAAATTATGGGGAGTAATTTCTGCATTTTGTCCGAGTGTGCGTTTGCACTCAAGTGTTCATATAGTAGTCATTGTCTGTCTATGCACTGTTGGACCACTTTCTTTTTGGTGGCGCATTTGCTTTCTTTACAGTGTAAATTTACTCTAGTTTTCAATATTCAAAGGAATATGTGCCATTCCTTCTTCCATTTCTTGATAATCAAGTGTCATAAATTATCTGCCAGTTATTGAATCTGTAGAGCATTGCAGCCATATTTTGTTGGTGGATGTTTTACATCCAAGTTTATCTCACTTTTTATGTGAAACTCAGAATATTTTCATTTTAAATCCCTGAATATATCCGCGAATACATGTACAAGGTTATGAGTACAGGGTGCTTGAGGCCTTTGGTCATTTTAATACGTGTTTAAAGAATCTCCCAGTACTTACACCAAAGGATTACCAATGCCTGTTTTTCAAAAAGGATATGTAACTTTTGCCAGAAAGTGAGTGTCAAAACCTGTGATTATGACAATACATCGATGAACTGCTGATTTCGCCAAGTATGGAAATGCCTTGGTCCAATCAATATTTTGTTTGACTGCCACATTTCTTGGTTAGAAAGACATGCTTTGAGATGAACAGAATTGTGGATAAATTGCTTTTGTCAGTGGTGCTGCATTTTGAAACTGAATATGCTTATTGTATCGGAATAGAAATGCCTTTCTGCAAAAATAGATTTTTGCTTTCTGTTAAATTGTTGCTCTGCTGTGAGCCATTTTGTTGATTTTCATGAAAAATTTTGCAAAACTGAATTACAGCATAGAGCCTTGTCTTTCTTCCATCATTCTCCCACAGAATAGATCTCAAAACATTGCTTGTGTATTAAATATTTAAGCTTAGATATTTATAGATTTTACTAGTCCATTGTACTTACCGGTACCGGTACTTGTACGAATTGAATCTGCACACTGGTCCATGTTTTCATTTAAAGTAAGAAATTCATTGGCAATTGAAATATCTTGAGATGTGTTTCATGTAGTTTTATACATGTAGTGCTTCCTATGACTGTATTCAGTGTTGAAAATAGCACTTAAATATTCATTATCAATTTCAAGGATCAAACTCTGGATCACTGCCGAAACAAATGTTCATGTCTTGTGCTGTTGTTGCATTTTAGAATGGAAATTCTTGAACAATTTTCTACATGAAGGTTGGAATTACCGGAAGCAGGTCATGGGGCGTTACACAGACCTGTCATCGTGAATGTAAATTCTGGTATTAGAATGAAATTGTTTCTGTGAAATTACTTGGCAGAAAGCACTTTCCTTCGATTTTCACTGAAAAACCTGAATTTGTTGATGATCAAAATTTTCGGCAATAATGTAGGAACCAAAATGTAGTATAAATCTCTTTGAGGAATCCTTCATTAAGGAAATGACAGAGACAACTGGTGGATGTATAAGTTAATAACAATATCTATACATGTTGTGTCTTTTGTGTCCTTAAATGCTTTTAAACATTATATATATAATAAAAAAGAAATAAATTGATTTTGTACTCACAAAAAAGATTAGTTCCTGTTCATTGCCTGTCTCCTGCATGTAACATTATATTGCAGTAATATTGATTGGCTTTGGGCCTATCCCAGGTTTTCCATTGGGGCTAGGCTATTTTCACTCTCAAGATATGACAAATCTACATTATTGAGGCACAGGTACCAAGGAGCCACGGTGGTGTAGTGGTTCGGGTCTTCGACTAGCGATCAGAGGGTCCGAATCCCACTGTGGCGTGAGACTTCGGGCAAGTCTCTTTGCCTTACTGGCCTCTCTCCATCCAGGTGTATAAATGGGTACCAGTTGCTCGGAAATGTTCAGGTTGTAGTGCTGAATGAGCAGCTCATCTGAGTTCTACTGAAAGGTTTCAGGACAGACAGGGGTCAAAGTGTAAAGTCAGATGACACCAGTCCTCTACCGTTGTTGATATCGGACTATAAACCCAAACTTAACTTTTTAAAAAACTTTTAACATGCAAAGGGCTGCCCCAGGGCATCAGATTGCTTGAAGGTACCCTTGAAATGAATGGTTTTAGAGGCAATTGACATGTGTGCAGGACTCGGCAGATGCTGCATCAAATTTGAGCCATAAACACCCTCCATAATGTCCAATCTGTAATGAATGAACACAGACAAATACCGGTACTTAAAAGTTTCATATAAAATTTATTAAAAGCACTTTGAGAACTTCATAAAAGTTCTCTGAACTTTTCTATTGTGGTATACTGGCTTACAGATCTCAACACTACGATGGTCAACAGAATGCTAAAGAAAGGTCACTGAGGCTACAATCCAAGATCGGCATCACGCTTCATGCATTTACAGAAGATCAACAAGGATGGTGTACTCACTGACTTAGGGTATGGCAAAAAGAGGGCATAATTGCCTGATACATTTGTCAAAGAATGGGACTGGTACAAAGATTCCCCGTTGTTTTCAAAACTCAGGACTTGGTCATCGAACCAGTCGGTAAAGTCAGAAACACAGATTTGTCAGTTACTGACCCCTTCATCTATGCTACGTCTACCATTTATACACCATTGGTGCTGCAGAACTTCAAATTTCAACCTGTATTTCAAAAATCCTGAACCTCTGACTCAAGAAACATCACATATTCCCAAACATGAATTATGGTATGTACTCGGCCAAAGTGGAAAAAATCTTTTGTCTATAATCATTGTGATCCAACGTATATGTAAGTGATCCATTACCATACATTGATGATATTCATCCCCGATCTTCTCAACACCCTATATGATCTCTTTTTGATGGTACCTGGAGGTAAGTACTTAAGACTTAGGAAAGAAATCCCAGCATTAAACAGCAATTTTCCAATCCATTATACAAATCAATTTAAGTAACTGTTAGATCATTAGACTAGAGCATGGCATAAAACAAGCAATGTTGCCCCAATGACTTTGTTCCTGAAATGATTGAGGTATGTTCGTAAATTAGAACTACATGTAAATGCAATTTATATAATTCATCCACATTGATGTTTTTACAGTGATCATTGACAGTGCAGTGTGCTAACTTGCTCACCACAAGCCAATTACAGACACCACCGCAGTAAAAATCTTTGTTCTGTGTGACACCATTGTCCCTTTACCGGTAAGTACATGTACTAAGGAATCTGAAAGTGGTGCTTCCCTGCAATTTTCAGAAAATTAAAAAGGTTGCTAGTATGCGTAAGTCATAAAAACAGAAAAATTGTCCTTCCTGAATTTGGGGCACTAGTGTTCAGTAACGATAACAGGCAATTTCAGGCTTGTCATAGTCAGGTTTGTCAACCTGATTCTTGCGAAGGTAAGACCCAGGCCATTGATTTATTGAAAATGTAAGTACAATACACTCGTGCCATAGTAACTCAGTTCAACTAAAAATATATTGAGTGACATTTAAGTCAACACACAACTTCAGGCCAAATTTCTTTTCAAAAAATTACACCGGTTGTTTCAATCCTCCACAGATGCACATTCATTGGGCTTTCTGGAGAATAAAGATTCATGTTTTGTTCCCCTCCAGCCTGTCAGCCTCCTTGGGCACTTCAGATGAGTAAATAGAACATATAACAGGACAGAGCCACCCAGTGACTTGTGTAGCCCAGGTTGGCCCATTTGGATAATGTGTGCTCCATGGTGTAGCCCTGAAAATAAAATGAATTGAAAATAGTGAATGAATCAGCTGTCAGTTCCCGAAGTCTGGGTTTTTTAAATACAAGTAATGAATCTCAGCACCAAATGAAGCACTGCCATAGATAACACTGGACGAATTCTTAATGTACAGCTGGAGGAAACCGGAGTGCCTGTGAAAACTTGTACCCATGTCCTCTCTTCTCAAACAACATACCTTTTCTTGTTGTGAACTGCTATCAAACATCAATCCGAGATAGGCCAGGTGAAAAACAGTGAGGATACCGAAGGCTAGGTTGGCAAGGATAACATAAAAATGACCCTGAAACAGGAGATTTTTCAATCATGAACTGGAGAGTGACAATGTCATCTTGCTTTAAGGAGGAAAGGAGTTGCACTGTGGGATGCCAGCACATCAATGGTGACATTCAACACTTAGGAATAGCTCTAGGTGTACATACATACAGGGTGAGTTCAGTGCAATGGAGGATGAAACAACCCTGGACCAAATTAGCCTTTCTCTCACCCACATGAAATACAGAATGGGCCGGATCATTTTCATAGTCGTGATAGGACCAAAGAGAAACTTACTGCTTTGTACACATGTCCGCATTCAGGTTTACACCTTTTGGCTTGTATGCAGGCATTGAAGATTTCAGACAGTCGATTTCTCAACACTGAAATGATCAAGTACACAATTCTCCAATCATACAACATTTCATCAGTTAATGTAACATGGAAACTTTGCTTGATCTTAATTGGAAAAGAGACACATGCTATGTATACGGTACTCACCATATTCAACATAAGAGTAAAATCCTAAAGAAAACAGGACAGCCGCCAGCTGGAAATTCAGACCCTGAAATCAGAACCAAATATGGTAGCAAATCATGATACATCCACCGGTAAATATAACTCTTCAAAAGGTATAAAACTACATGAAAGGAATGATTACATGTACTTACATGCAGTAATGCACTGGCAGCATAGGTGAGTATGATAGCAAAAAACGTACCAAAGCTTCTTGTTGTTTTGAAAATGTCTGAAATGTGTAACAAAACATGAACGAACACACTAACTGAAGACTTTATAACTGTATCATTCAACATGTCATGGAAGGTTATTCAGACTCCATCGGTCTAAAAATGTTTCTCAGGTTATCTTTTCAACAATAACATGTGTCCAGTATTGATACCTACATGTTTTTAACCNGGGCACCACGAATCCTGTGCCACTCCGTTGTATCCACAATAAAAATTTCACTGAAATGAACCACAGGAAGTTTTAGGGACTATAAAGTATTCACCACTTCACAAACAAAGCAAGTATTAACTGTAAACTGGAAATGCTGAATTCCATAGCCCTACATTGAGCATGATTTTTCAAATACCGGTAATCTACATTGTACATGTATACTATCATCACAGAAACAGAAAGAGATGGTCCAGCCACAAAAATACTTTGCTTACCATGTGACTAAATAAGATACAACAACAATAGCTGTTGATAGTCCACAGTATCCAGGTAATTTGGCTCTGCCAAGGATCAGCAAAATGTACGAAATGAAAGCAAGGGCGATAACAAAGACAATGTGTTCTTGGAAAAAGAGATGCAGCAGGAGCAGTCCCATGAAGGCAGAGCTCAGGTGGATCAACTGACGTGGAAGGAATGATAAACCGGTCACTTCAAATCCTGAAACAAGAAACAAATTTTTAACTTTTCCATAGACTGGTAAATACTCACAAAACTGAGGCCTTTTCAGAGTAGTTGAAGCTTTTGTCACAGGCTGGTGCGGGCTGGAAATCTGTATTCCCAAATCCCCAACTGAACTTCCTGCAGAAGTTCCACTCCCCTGGTACATGTTGGGAGGTAGAATGAACTTCAGGTTTTTTCAAATGAAAAGAGATTTATCTGTATGCCGCTTTTTCTTACCTTCTCCAACTGTGTGACTGATGAATTTACAAAGCAAACAAAGGACAACACTTGGCACCACATGGACAGAAGCTTGCTGTAAAGTGGGCAGAATGCATTTATCCAAAAGTTCAGGCAATGAGATTCGGGTGTAAATAGGTATCTCATCGACCCCTTCATTCAGAATATGGTCGATATCACCCACGTCATCTCCATAATATCCTGCAGGGAAGTCACTTCCCATCTCTGTGTAAATGTCCTCGGCCATCTTCTACTTATACCGAAACAGCTAACGTCAACTCAATGTTTCATCAGGAAGGTAACAAGCCATGGAAATGATACGATCAACTCCTGAAATGACATGAGAAAAAAATGCGATTTCAAGGAAAGAATCACAGAAACACACATCATCATGGGTTAAAGCTGTATTCAGAGTAATATTTAGGCCACCCGATTCAAGTAGGCCAAGGATGTTCCAAGGATTAGATTCCAGGTAACAAAAACATAGTTTTCTAGGGTAGGCCTCTAGCATGACACTAGCGGCGATCGTGTAAAAAGGCCTCGGCCTAGGTCGTCTCTCTGCACATCCCATGTGATGTGATGTAATGTCACCAACATTAGGGAGGTTTAGAAATCAAACGATAAACGTAAACTTTACGACGACGTTATTTTTTATACCGGTACTACACATTAACCAGATTTTATATATCACTTTCGGTACAAAAATAACATTGTCGTTAACGTTTACATTTATCATTTGATTTCTAAATCTCCCTATTAGGCCTAGCTTACGTTGCCTACCGTACGGCGTAGCCTAGGCCTACCATTGCATTGGACCATGTCAAAACGTGTGCAGTCAGTCAGTGATGGCGATGCTCTTACTCTAAGTAGGTAGGTAGGCCTATGCTATGAACAACGACAATCACATAACATATTGATCTTGTCAGTGCTTTATAGGCTTTGGTGTACATCATCATGCAGGCCTGTATTATTTTGTATTATTTTGTACAGGAGTGTGCACGCCTGTCTGTACAAATGTATGGGAGTTGTGTGCACAAGTATAGGAGCAACCTACTATTGCAATTTTCTTATAGTAATTCGCAAAATGGTTTACCTATTTTCTTACCTATTAAATATATATAAGTAAAGTCTGTAAACGGAGTTTAATGTGGTGCGATCGTAGACATGGAAGGTGGGAAAATGCACCAAAATTGACAATATTCGGGAAAAACTTGACAAACGGCCGCCATGTTTGTTTGATGACAACTGAAGTTCCACCGGCTGTCGGAAGGAGGCGCTGATCAAAATCACTTCCTGTAAATAAGGATGAAAATTGTCTCTCTTCAAACGCTGTTTTCTCCGCCAAACACGTAATGACTCGGATAACCAAGTTTGTAGATGCCTTTTGGGTACGTATCTGAACCTTTCATATCGTATTTTCAATTTTTACTCTTGTAGATCCTTTACTTTGCAGGTTTAAAAATGAGTTCCTGTCAGTGGCTTCTGACATGATGAGGATAGACAAGACAGCTAGAGGTGGCCATTATCTGTATACATTGTATGGGACACATTTGTGATTTCTGTCATGTCATGAGTTCAGATCTGTCAAACAAACTGAAAGTGTTTGAGCTCATAATTTGTCGTCATTTTCTTGTGTAAGAATCTAACAGTCCATTCTGTTTGCCGGCCTTTTTAATTTGTTTGCAGTTGACTGAGATGGGATGGGATGGGATGGGGGGGGGGGGTGTAGGTTGTACTTTTCTCAGCTCAGGTGATAGTTAGAATGGACTGGTGGCACAGGCGGACAAGCAGAGCTTTTCCGTTTCTAAGTTTCTACCATTCTTGAAAATGTGGTATCCCACACCTATCGTGTTATCTTGTGTATCAAGGCTATCATTATTCACTTAGGCCTAATTACTTAATTTCACTTAATTTCAAGAAATCTATTTCTTTTGAACATTGCGTGGTAAGAAAATTATGAAGTCAGCTACAAGACAATTTCCTTCAAGACTTTGTGTTAAAAAGGTTTTGAATACCGGTACAGTATTTGGAAGCAAAGAAATACCAAGTTAGGACCTTGAAATTATTCATGTCATGTTATGTAATTGACTGACCAGGAAGTAGGCCAATTTCTGGTTAGTCACAGTGGGCCCTATATCCTGCATGTACTGGCTTTTTATTATGTTTGTCACTATGTTGTGATGATCAGTGAAATCAGTAGGCCTACATGGATTTGTCCAGTCATCATGTGAGTTTGAAATCTGTCATGTCTTCTGTTCATGGAATTCATGATCTCTCAATCAACCAGCCTGTCCTTCATGATAACCAAGTAACTTGTGACTTCAAATGTAAGTCAGTTTTCAAAAGCCCATGGATAGACTTCACTTGTTAGTACAGGACTCCCCAATCTCCATGCATGACCATCTTGATCTTGTTTAAAGAGATTGAACAGGATTATGTAGGACATTAGAATTGATAAAGAATTAACATTTATTGTTCGACCTTTATTGTTATGGACGTGCTTAAACTGTTGGTGGAAGTCCTTGTCCTATGGCATTGTTAGTGATTTATCATGTTTTTTACCATCACACATAACACTTCCCTGACCCAGATGGCATGGATCCAGAATGGAACAGACACAGCCATGAAGCGTGCCACACATTGCTTTAGACTCACTTAGGCCTACATATGACTTAACGGTACTTAATTTATTGGCCTGAGCCGTCTCAATTTATTTTCCAATCTACCAAGGAATTTGATGAGCTAAGAAAAGCTTTATCATTATGACCTGTCGTGCAGATTATAATCTTATCAGGCATTTCAGGGAATCCCCTCCTTCCAACACTGGATTTTCATGTTGGATCTATTTTTGCTAGACTCAAAGCACAGTCATATTGCAGTGGCAGTGCTCCCAACTTTCATTTTCACTACTTTCACTAAATGTTCATCAGAAATAAGAACTCATACTTGACCTACCATTTATAAGCAAGCAAAGCACTTTCCCAGAAGACACTCAGATGAAATACATGCAATGTTAGCAGGGCATATGTACCACTTACAACATCCACCGTCTGAAAGTGCTTCATATTACATTGATAAATACCCGGTAGATACCACATTTATATGATTCCAGGGGACAGATTTCTGCAGCACAGCAGGGTTTGATGCATTGCATAAAAGATTAAAAGAAGGGCGTCAAGTCTGCAAGGATTTAGAAGAATTTTTCAAACAAAGGTCGGTGAGAGTCTGTGAAATTGAATAAGAAAAACAAAGGGTCTTGGAAACATTAGTATGTTGAATTCATTTCCTTGAGCTCTTTCATTTGACTCAAATCTCGGTGAATACATTGTTGAAAACTGAATTACGTAAGAATACTGCATGCTTTAAGAGGATGCGATGATGGAGTTCCAGGGGGTACCTTTCATTTTCAAATTTCACCCCTCCAATCAACTGAATTCACACCCTTGCTCAATTTGCCTCCTTCATCCTCAGGGCAAAGATAGAGGAAGACTATGGAAAGGCTTTAATGAAACTTTCACATTCGACTGGGGGTAGAGATGAAACAGGGTAAGGTTTTCCACAATCTTGGAGGGATTACGAACAGTAACAATGTCAGAGTTGAGTATGGTAGTGGTAGCCGTGTTGATCGTCAGCAATATCGAAAGGAGGGTGGTAACACCAATTTCTAAGATCAACTTTTTAATTCTACATGTGAGGTACATGCTGACTCTAGCTTACGACACTGACGGTGTATTCCTCAGGAGTGAGGCAAAATATTAGAACACAAGAATAGGAGTCAAATCAAAATCCCAGAATAAACAACAACATAATAAGTAATTAAGAAAGAGTTGCACAGAGAAACATCTAGCACTGATCTCTGAGTTTCTGGATTTGATTCCTGGTTATATATCCGATACCAAAAATATTTTTGCCAATACTCATGTGATAGAGAGGGCGACTCTCTCTAACAGCGTAGGTAATGTGCATAATTTTATTTTCAGGACACTGCGAGTAGCATGGGAAACATTAAAGCGGCAGATCGAGGTGGTTTCACAGATACACATCTCCTTGAGTGCGTCCATAATGGAAGAGGTGTCGCGTGTGAACGGCATTGTTGATAAGCACAGGGAGAAGAGGAAAACAGTTGAAGATGGTGTTAAGAAAGACCAGTCTACAAAAAAGTCACTTTATAAAAAGACACTTGATGTAAGTTGAACCTGACTGATTCATCAGGGTGAGGATTAGGCTCAGGCTATGAACTTCAATGGGGCCATATTCACTCTGCTCCTTGTGACGTAGGGAGGTCAACATCTACACAATTCAAGTGACCAGCTCAGTACTGTTTGAAAAGAATTCCGCCAATGGGATGATAGGAGTCACTTGAAAGTAGTGACGGAGGTATATGAAGAGTGTTTCCATATTCCAGCTTAAAAAAGTCTACGAGGGAAAGTGTAAAGATGCCGACCTTGCAGAGAAGATGGCAAAAAGTTCAAACACAGCTCCACAGAAGGAAGTGGATAAGGTATGATCTGTATCAGGGAGATTTTAGATGTTAATGTTATAACAAGGACATCGCTATTGGCATTTCTGTGGTTAAATACAGGAGGAAACTTGAGTCACAGGAAAAACTTTGCCCTCTCTAACACGTTTGGAAAGAGTCCTTGAATTTAACATGGGTAAATGATAGACTTGACAATATTGTCAATGGCACGTGAGATTAATGTGGCCAACTCTTCTTCATTGTAGCTTATTGCTAAGCAGCAGAAGACAAGACAAGATGCAGATAAACATGGTAGGCCCTCATCATTTTACAATGATGGCTGCTGTTAACTCTTTTGTTGGGGAATTTCATACTGGTATCTTTTACTGTGCATTTCCAGGCCTTTTCGTTTGACGGGCGCGAAAATGCATGCGCCTCGCAAACAATAAAAATTCTATTGTTTGCGAAGCGCAGGCGTTTTCGCGCTCGTCAAACGAAAAGGCCTGCATTTCATATGAAGTAGTGTGGGAAACACAAGGATCAGCTACTCCAGACTCAAAATCTGTATGTGCTTGTACAGGCGTACCGATATGCTCATTGGTATTAAGTACATGATTAGACAATAGGTGGTGGAGTCTCTTGTAAAGATGCCCTTTAAAATCTCTTTTTAGATGCTGCCTACAAAGGATCTGTAGTAAGTCTAGAGGCAGCTAGGGTGCAGTGGGAAAAGAATATGGAACAAGCCTGTGATGTTAGTATCACTTGATTTCTTTCTCTCCTTTCCTTTTCCGAATAAATTAGTTACATCAAAGGGGGTTCAAATCTGGAACCTCAGCGGTGACAGGCACCATTGTTTCCACTGTGGCAGCCTGAATCTGATGAAATGCTGAGGTTCTCTCAGTCACATTGATTCAGTATTCTATTGCATCATCCGTCAACCAGCACTGTGACTATGACTTGGCTTGCATGCATCATGCATTGCATGCTTGAATGCTTGGGTTCATCAACGTCTTGACACTTCTGATCAAATTGTCTGACTCAAGCCGCAGATAAGGCGCACCACCCTATAAGGCGCATCCCCAATTTTAGACCCTTCTGCAAGGAATAGCCCGAAAATTACGGTACATCAAAGGGGGTTAAACCTAGAACCTCAGCGGAACTCAATGAACTCGTACCCTCTGTCTTTCAATTTTGACATCTGCTTTCTTTTTACTCATTCAGATATTTCAAACCTTGGAGGAGGAACGCACACAGTTTCTGAGGAATGAAGTCTGGCTCCACTTGAACATGTGTTCTCAAGCATGTGTTGACGATGATGACAATTATGAATTAATCAGGGTATCATTGGAGAACTGCAGGCAAGATGATGACCTGGTGGAATTTATTGAAAACAATATGACTGGATCAGATAGACCAGGTATACTGCTGGCAAATATATCAGTCGTCTTAGTCAGTTCTCAAGGAAGAATGCACAGTGGTGCAGTGCTGAGTGTCGGACTTGTGCCCGAAATGCAGCAGGGTTGATTGTTAGTCAATCGGCCACTTCATTCTACTGGTATAAACACAAGTTGAAAGAATCAAGTGATGTACATTGTAATAAGCTAATCTGCCCCTTGAGTCACTCAGATAAGTTTCTGGAGAGACTGGCACAATGCTGTCAATGGCTTTGAAACTGGATTAACAGTGGAAAGTGCTAAATGAAAGCTTCACATTATCATTGCCGATGAATCTGCTCTTAATATCTGGAAGGGTGCATGTCTATTTCTTCTTTCAGTGCCAGTATTATATGAAAACTATTACGATCCATCCCACTCAAACACAGAAACCAGAGCTGGGACCATGTCCGGCTTTTCGCACGCTTTCCAAAACGTTGGTGCCAAGTTCTCCACTGTATCTCACAGTCACAGGAGGAAAGGTTCTTATGGAGCTAGCAAAGATTTCTGTGGTGAGTGAATCTTTATGTAAAGATCTGCAGTGTTGTACTGCATGGTAAGAGTGGCCCTGCGGAAGAGGGAAGGCCTAGATTACACTGAAAAAAAAATGCTATTGGTATTTTGATTAGGAGTGGGCTTTGTCCCCTCCTCTTTACCTGTGCTCCTTCTATACTTTACTGTATCTCCCACTTTTTGCTTTGTTCTGTTTTTCAGAAGATGGACTATATGCCCAAATAGATAGTGGGGTGCAAAAATAACATCATCCCTGTACCATCTGAGATCAGGTCAGTGAACTGCAGCAGACAGTTCAAGGTCGTGGATTCCTTGCACATCTTGAAGTGCTACAATAAAAGCATGTTATAAGGGAGGGTTTGCACTGATACAAGGGAAGGTTTTGACTGATATTTTTGGTCAATATCTCATGCTCAGGTTATACCTTCTACAACTGTGATCAACACATGTTCTATCAAAAATAGATAAGAGAGGTTCTGTTGTAATTACAACATGCTCTTTTGTAAATATAGCATGTATTACCGGGGTATTGTTATTACATGTTCTATAGAGGCTGTGCACTGACGTCATCAAATGACATCATCAATGGGTATGACGCCACGTGTTGGATGCAAAATGGACTGAGCACGTGGTCAGATGCACTGCATCAGCATGTCACAACGTTCCATCCAACATGGCGTCACCTCGCTGATGACGTCACATGCATAGCCTCTATTATAAGACTGGATACTCAATTTTAATGAGGTAATGATATCCATCATCATTCTTCACCGGGAACTCAGTTTTCTTTCCCCAGAATTGCATTGTCATAATATATATCCAAGTTGATGAGTTTACAAAATGAAGATTGACTTGGTGTGTAGCCTACACTGCAGAAAAAGCATGTTTCCAGTCTCTGTAATTCATGGAATGAGAAGCAGACGACGTCTCATTCTTCTCAACAAATGGTGCTATGAAGGTCAATCCTTCAAAAAGATAGTACATGTATATCCTGTACGTACGTACCCTTTGTGTACGGAATTTAAAAATTTTTCTACAAGTGCACCTAGTATACTCAAAGCACAGCCATAGAACTATTTTCTTGATAAGATTTATATATATTATATAATATTACATGTATGTATACATGTTATGTTTTATATTCCAGAGTTTATGGATGGCCTAACGTTTGGATATTAATCATTTATTCTTACGAACTGTCATGAATATACTCAAGAACATATTCAGATACAAGGTGTTGTTGATGTTCTTCAGTTCATAAAAGTACTACTCCCCCTGCACTTCATCAATGACAAAATAAGACAATTTATTTGTGTCATATGCTACCCTGTGCAACAGCTGCAATCATATTTGTAATGTAAAGAGAGTAATACAGCTTACAATAGATGATGATGATAAAAGTACTACCCCTGCACTTCATCAATGACAAAATACCGGTAAGCTGGGGTGTGGGGGCCCAGAGTGATGGGTACTCCGGTTATGTAGAAGACCTGGTTGATAGCAGCTAGGTCAGAAACTGGAGCAATCTGACTCTGGACACCATGCTCATTGACCATGCGCATTCACCATTTGGAGTAGGCCAGCCCAGTAATGCCAGGGCACTGCGCTTGACCCTTTCGCGCCAAATCTCGACTTTTGTCGAGAGTGGCCTGTACCACACACCCTCGCACATTCAAATTGACCTAGGATCGTAACCAGTAGACCGATTGATGTCTGCTTTGCATATTTTTTAATGTGAGACAACCCCCCCCCTCAATACGCGATTTTGCTTGGTTTGAAGAAACCTGGCTAAAATTGCATTTTAACGTTTGTCCCGGGGTCTAGATTGACAGACTCCAAAGTGCAAATCTGATCTTGTGACAAAATCGCTCATCTCCGGAACGGAAGCAGCTACGATGACACAACTAGTGGCAAAAGAAAGAGGAGAAAAAAGTAGCTTCATTTCAACCAATTTTCAGACATGTAGGAGCAATGGTTATCGAGATATAGACGTTTGAAGATTGGCAACCTGACGAAAACGTAGGCAGAATGCGACTATTTCATCACAACTTGCATCTTGGGCTCTGGCCTGTTTCTCTCACAGACATTTTTTGGAAGAAGCAAACCTGCATGAGGTCGTGGCCCATTTCATTGCCTCCAGAATGAGTGTCCTGTCACCAGTTTCAGTTGGAAATTTTGGGAGCTGGGCACGTTTTTGTAGAGACATCAGAAATTCATGTTACGAAATGTACACTTTTCAACTAAATCCAGGACCGAACGGGTTAAACAGACATGCGAGAATTCATAAAATACATGTAGTGTACTTGCATTGACTGTAGTATGAATGTCAATCAGTGACAGAGACAGACATCAGCATGTAAAAAGTTGTTTATTGTTAAATAGTGCAATGTACACACCACCATCATAGTATTGTACGTCCTACAGCCATAGGCCAAAACCTTCGAGGAACTCTACTGATAGTGCCCCAACTTTGAAGCAACATTGGAATGAACTACTGGTACATCAGCGGGGTTGAGCCAAACCATGCGAAGTATTTGGGGGGATAAAAAGACCTGTGTACCGGTAATATATTGCACTGTATAAGGTCAGGATAAATGCGATGACGTGATGGAGTCCTATACCTCACAAGGAAACAATGGCTTGGCAATCTTCAATGTAGCTGCTAGGGTAGATCATACTCGCAAGTTCATGATACCCTAACCAGCAACTGCCCCACATCACTGTGTTTCAGTTTAAGTAAGGGTATTTTTACCATAAAAAGTCCATAACAAGTTATCAAGTCAAAGGTATGTGATCCTATCAAATACATTTCTTACACTAGTCAAACTATTTGTGACTATCAACCACCATTCTACAACTAGCATTGAGCTCCAATTCCCAGGAGGAATTATTTTGTTTCACTTTGACAATTCTATCATCTAACTGGGGCAAATAACCCTCATATCCGTAAGTAGTTACCCGGTAGCGATGGCACCACAAGAACAGCTCAGCTGTTGAAATTGGAAAATCGGCAAAAATCGGTAAGAAAAACTCAGGTGGCTCTGCAGATGGATAGGTGGATTTAAAGAACAAACATGGCTCTGCAGATGGATAGGTGGATTTAAAGAACAAACATGCACACAACTCTCAAGAACAAGATTTCTACTTGTGTTCTAGTGTCTTCAGAATTACCATGGACATGCACACACACTTCAGTGGTAGGCCTACCGGTACATGGCTTGTTAGAAATCTAGCCTGTTGAGATAGCTTAGGCTACATACATGTAAGCACCTTTATAATTATTTTCAAATGATGAACATGATATGAGGATAAAACCGTGAGAGCTGCAAAAATATATTTGAGGACAAACTGATTAACAATACGACAAATTCACGAGCACGAATGAATTTCTGATGATACCTCATGGCATCACGGTAAAACGCAAATTACATGGAAAGTTTCAAAAGCAAGGGATCACCAAGAGGTGGGAAGAACTGGTAATGAAGGAAGAGACGCATTATCAGGGTACTGGATTCAATGCATTCTTTAATATTCTTTCAATAAATTGAATCAGAAGTGAAGAGTTCGTACACATTTTCAAACATGACGGGCGACTAGGTAAGAATACTGTTTTTCATGATTCTCTGTTCTGCCCTCATGACATTTCGATTAACTCGATCAAGTTGCTCTTTGGCTGGGTCATATTGTCCGGGAAGAAGCTCACCAACACATCAAAGAGCTTTGTTCGGCTGACAAAGTGTTCACTCACGTCCGAATCTGAAATTGAGAAGTGTAACATTATCTACAGGTACAGAAGCATTTAATAGATCTCCTACATCTTTCTGACCTTATGACATTTGAATACCAACAGCACTAAAAGTGAGAATGAAAACTTTCAGACAAACTGATGCAAGACGGACTCACTCACCGAGAATAACTTCATCTTCACACATTGATTCCTTGAATAACTCAGATGCCAGCAGCTGGAACTGAACAAGGAAGAGAAATATTATCAATAACTTACAGACAGATATATGAACGCATACAAGAAGGTATCGATAATCAATGGAAAGTAAAAGTGTGAAATGTACTTCTCTAGAATCTTCCACATCCGCGTGATCCACAGTCTCAGCAAGTTCTGTCTGAAGGTACTTGAGTGCATCCACAGGACTTGACGATGCTATTTCCTGAAACCTCTGTTTTCTCATCAGATATTTGCATTTCCGTAGAAGCTGTTCTTTAGACGGCCTTGTAAGCTAGAAGAGGGAAGATACCGTAGAGTCAAATTTCTCTGGTCAGTCACCTCTTGGTCTGGCAGACGCTATCCAGAATTGAGAGGTATTCTAATCGTAGGGATCAATATGAACAGGAAATACACACTTTGGGAATGAACTCTGGTGTCCTTTCTAGAGGGTCGTCAATGTTCCGTCCCCCTCTAAGAGTTATCCCCCGAGGGACTGTATCCAATCGAATCACACACCTTAACTTCCTGCCTAGTTGGCAAAAAACTGGACAAAATGGACAGAATCTCATTACCTTTAATGACCAAAAGTCATCAAGTCGCATCCTTGGTAACGTGTCCTTGCCAGGGTTTCCCCCGAATAAGTAATGTAACTTCCTGACCGGGTCATACACCAGTTGATGAGCAAATCTTGGCACCGGTTCCGATAGCTGTTTCTTAATATTTGTCACCGACGTTCCTTCATTTTTGTATATACATGACCTGCAGAGGAACATGGCAATATATTGATAGGATGAAATTTTTGATCTCGACTGCAGAAATATCTTCTCTGGAGTAAGGAAGCCGAGGTAAGTAAATGAGAGGACAATCGATCAACATGGACGGGGAAAAACTCACCATCTATTTTTCACAATGTCATACACCCAAAATGAGTTCTTCATGTTCTCCCTCTTGTCCTTTTCCTTACTGAGACCCTAAATGGAGACAAAAGTTGGAGTAAGCCTTCATTAAAATGGCAGTGGCCGATGTTCCAGGCATGGGACCAAGAAGCCAGGCAGCCTGCCCCATCTTCCAGTCATGGCCCATGATAACAGCCTGCTTCAAGATCCAGGCGTGGGACTGTGAAGCCAGGCAGTCGACTCCATGTCCCAGTTTTTATGGTTTAACCACACCTGAGCATTTAATATCTCAGGATGAAGGGCAGATGGGGTATAGGGGTTTTGGATTTACCAAGACAAAGTCTGCTGTTCTACTTACAGACAAGACATGGATTTCACTGTAATCCGGATCAATCGTTGCTCTCTGGGTGAAGCCAGCAGACGGCCCTGGAAGAGGAACAACCAGGGATGGAAGAGGGTTCACTGGAGGTTAAAGCTTTTATAAGGAATCCACCAATGACCACACCAGCAAATGATGAACTTACACTGGGTTCCATCCTGACAAGTGCCATCATTTATCACAGCCACTTCTCCAGTATCGACATTGTAAGTGAAGAAATCATTCAGGTATTCCTTCTGTCTCTGTCCAGCAAATATATACAACAACCGAAGGTTCTGCAAAAGAACCATTTCAATAGATAACTTATTGACTACCTGTAGAGTAGCATGCACAGAATAAAACACACCGCATCAAGATTTACATATACAGGCTATGAAAATATGGAGTCCATTTCTGCCAGCTAGGTTTCCTTTAACGGCTGATCTTCTTGTAATCTGCTCATGGTTTGGTTGATATCTGATAGACATCTGATAGATTGCAAACTATTGGCGATATATTTACAGGATGAAACAGCATTGAATGACCAATTCTTGACTTGATTTTGTCCGAATCTTCGCACAGTTTTGTCCATGTGTTCGTAGGGATGTGGTATGAAAACAAGCCACTGAAAACCGGGTCCGGACTTCTCTCACCGTCGATATTCAAACTGGAAGAGAACAGATCTCACAGGTCAACAAAACAAATCTCTGAACAAAATACCACAAAAATTATGGACAAACATACTCAGGAATGTAACAAAGGACTTGCCAGATCAATTCTCTTCCCCCAAATATGTAGATTGTGTGTTGTTCAGTATCAATGGCCATCTGATGGTCGAAGATCAACTTTGGTCCACCCATCGCTGACGTGTCTTCTGTTATCAGTGTCCATTTGCCACTTTCAATGTCATACATATAGAAGTCACTCTGAAACAAGGCAATATTACACTGACTTTATCTCATAAGTTATCAAGAACAGTGAAATATTTGAGATAATATTTCTCCAAAATGGATGGTCATCACAGAAATTACTCAAAACGTGTCTTATCTGAGTTAAATCTGTGACAAATGTTCCAAAATTTCCAACAGGCACAAAATCTCCCTCATGCATTTACATGTACCCACAAAAACAATCAGAATGATCCATACCTTCAGATTATCTTTCGTCCTCATAGAGGAATCTAAGTATCTGCCGAGTGTGAAAATCTGTTTCCTCTCTGTGTCTAAGCACATTTTATGGCAAGACCTGGCTGAAGGACCACCCTGGGGAGAGAAAAACGTGGACTAAGGAGAGTGAAACAAGATCATCACCTCTCTCACACAAATCACACCGCAGTAATATGATTATGATACTCCCCTCTCCATTATACGGCGCTGACATAACTTAGGAAGGCAAGAAAATGCTTTGAACTACCGGTATTGAAAAATAAATGACTACAAAATTTACCTCTTCATCTGTGTTCTTTGAAAGACACATCCACTGTTGTGAAGGGAAGTGATAGGCCCAGAAGTCAGCAAGGTCCTGGATACCATCCCACCCACCAAACAAGTATATCGTTTCTGAAAAGGAGGAGTAATGCAATATTAGTAAAACAAAGGGTTTCACCAAGTGCAGGGTTCGCAGCAACCAGTGAGTAAATATGCAGTTTCGACAACATATCTTGGAAAAACAATCCCCAGGTAATGTGGCCATGTGAACTCTCCACCCTCCATATTGGCGGGTATGAAATGTGTACACGCTTACCTGTTGTAGTGTCTATACACATTTGATGTCCCCCTCTCATCCCAGGCCGGGCTTCAGCACTCGGATCAAAGCCTGAAATAGTTGGATTACATTCAAAGGCTAGAGTACATCGTGAGTGAGATTAATACACACTTTTTTATTGATATCATGTAAAATATTTCCAAGTTTTGAGACAATGGCAATGTGTTCAGAGGCTAAAAGGGAACATACCAAGCACAGCAGGTTCAATGGGACTCCATTTTGGCTTATAATCTTGCTGACTTATGTAGTTGTTAAAAAGGCCCTCTGAAATGAAAATATTACATAATATCATGAGAAATTTGAAGCACGAAAACACGATTCATTGTCTGACACAAAATCACCCTGATTTTAGTTTGTGGAACTGCACATTAGGATCTTTTGAAAAAGAAGTCATGTTTATCCTAAGTTATGCGCTTAGGAACCTACAGCAGAAGACATGAGATGTCTATTACATGTAAAATGAATGCATCAAGCAATTTGCTTACCTGAGCAAGCTTGTTCTATCAATCTCTCACATGTGTTATAGTCACCACGTAGCACCATTTGTTCATGAAGTTCAGTCAGAGCAGGATGTTCCAATGATATCTTTGTCTTTTTCTGTAAAGCCTCATATGCTTCGATATAATGATGTTGGCGTAAATGCTTCAAACAGAGCCGGATTGCTTCCCGTTCCCGATACTGAAACAGTTTGGAACATACATTTATAGAAAACCATTTTCTTTTGAAGTTTCGAGAATGTCCAAGTGACCTTCAAAGAAAATGAAAATGATGGTTGAGGCCCCCAAGTGAGAAGCTATATCCCAGTGATGACACCAGAGTGTGAAGTACTGCTAGTTTTCTTCAACTTACTGTGTTATACCAATTCATACAAGGCTTGACAAAATGCGGATCATCCACTCCAGCCAGCTCCATGAACCAGATACTGAAGTTGAAACTCGGACCCCATGATTGGATCGGAACTGAAGGCAGGAGAAGTAAATATGTTAAACTTTGTGAAGCCAGATCCTCACCAAACGTAGTGACCAGAAGAACAGAGGAAATATTTGAATAGATATTGTTGCCACCAAAATCAACATTCAGTAAAGACAAAACCCATGCTCAGCATATTGTTTTCCAAGATTTGGAAGGGAAGGCAAAACTTACCTATTTTTATGAATTTGGAAGGAAAATCATTGCCATCAATTCTGTGTTTTAAGGTGAACGTCTCTGGCTGGTGATCATTCCTTAGACCACTAAATAAAAATGAGTTGATCATCACAATAATGAAGAAAACACCAAAAGATACTTGTGAAAAGGGAAATGAAAACTACTCATTGTTTTAGCCAACAAAATCACGACCTGACTTGAATTGTTGTACTTTCACCACACTTCAACTTGGAGCAATTTGAATTGTTTACCTTTCAAGTAACTCAATCATATTTTGGTCACTAAGGCCACCATACACTTTGAACTTCTTCAAATTGCACACATGGGTTTTCTCAAACTTTCCAAATGTTATGGTCTCCACAATTGCAGGAAGTTCCAATTTAAGAGTCAAGAACTGCAAAAAAGATCAGAGAAAACTGACAACAAGAATACTCCACTTGCAAATGTCTGAAAGGCTTGATGAATCCAATCTATTTTTGTCTCACATTTCATGCAACAGATTTATTTTATTTTTATCCAATGTAACATGTGTCACATGGTTCAATAAAGCAGCTGTAATTAACAATTGACAATGCTTGACTGTCCATAACAGCGTGTGTGTGGTGGACAATGGCAAGTTGATTGTACCCTGCACACCTTCAGCAGGACTGTCACGTACCTGGGGAGGGTTGTTGGAGTCTGATGACCATCGTGAAGACTGGTCACTGGGCTTGTCAAATGTCACATTTCTGAAAGATGGTACATTAGCCAAATTAATCAACCTGAAATTATTAGCATAGGCTAAATTGTCGTCTGTCTTCTCTGGTTGCTCCTGGCCTCCTCCAGGACCTTCCAGGACCTGGAGTGCAATACCAATACAGGTCAACCTCGCACCGCACTCAGTCGATACATGCTTCTGATTGATTGGTCAAGTCAACAGACTTTTGAAATAGAATTTGAATTAGGCCTAGGCCTAGGCCTAGCTACTACACATGTAGCGTGTTCGTTTACTTGCCTGGGCCTCCCCGGAGTAAATTTCTGAGCGACCGTCGCGCATGCTCAATAAAGCCACATTCACGAACGCTGTTGGGTCTCACCCGTGTAAGTTTGCACCACGTGATCAGGCAAACTGACGGCAAGCAATGGCACTGACACACCAGCAGACGACATGGACGACCAGAAGATGTAAGTCGCCCTGGCAGCAATTTTATCCTCCCTATCTGCATCTATAGTTGCATGCTANGGAGATCAAAGTGTATACTGGCTACATGCGGAAGAGGTCGACTCCTGGCTATAAACCAACAGCAGAAGAGTCTTCATCACGACCGTAAGTTACCTACCGGTAGGCAGGCCTAGGCTAGGCCTATTACCGGTATCTGCGCTGGTATCTAATCTGGGCCCCACACTGCACTGCTGTCCGACTGACTGATTGCCAGTGCCACGCCCACGGCCACACCGGCAGCCGCATGCCATTGTCATGATAGATAGCCTAGTAGGCCTATAGGCCTATAGGCCTACCGGTACGCCTACCGGTACCACCAGTAGGCTCAGGCCTAGGCCTAGGCCTAGTAGTCATGCCGGTGCGGTGCCATCCGCATGGGCCTACCATGCCTACCGCAGCTACCGGTACTGGCAGCATAGCCTAGGCTATTCGGAATTCGGTGTCAGATAGCCTACATGTCATGCTATGCTAAAATATAAATAAGCAGAGTCTGCTGATACTAGTCATGATAGCGAAGGTCATTTTTGGTTATTTCAGGGCTGATGCATTGTTTGAACTTTGGAACAAGTATGAATCCCGCCTACCTCAGCTTTACTACCAAGACAAACTTTTAGAAATGGGAGACTTCTTGGTCTCTATAAAGGTACAATACGTAACATATTTTTTTGATAACTTTAACCTGCTCTCAGAAGAATAAAGTTCACAGTTGGTTTATGAAATCAGTAGATTTTCACGCCATGCCTTGTAGAAGTGCCTTTACACAATTTCACAACATAACAATGTCCTGTTCTAGGAATACAATCTTGCTCTCTGGCAATGTTATGGACGTTACCTGAAGCACTTTGGCGATGTGAATGTTGAGGAAATAACAGATGTTGATGATTTTAAGAAGACATTCTTCCCAGATGGATTTGAGATGCAGAATGCTGGATTCACGGTATGTACTGACCTCATCTACATTCATGCTCAATGATCAATCTGAGTTGAATATCATCCCAAACTAATCAATTGCAGATAATTGCTTTTGCTGAGGACATGGGGTAGCTGCAAATATGTACATGTATTTACTAAGAGACTTCAAAGACTGACATAGGCAACATGCCCAAGCTACATGTACATGTATCTTTCCCGAATTTAAATGTGATATCAATTTTCAAACACATTTCAGTTCCGTGCACTGATGGGTAAAGCTATCTGTATGTACCAAGCTGTCAAGATAACTGACCCCAAACTCCAAAACAAAGAATCTGTTGACAGATGCATACAGCTCCTGTCTTTTCTGAGACTGGTCATGCAAGTTGTCTTGCCACAAGAAAAACTTTGTTGGCTGGTGTATAATGGTAAGTCCGCATTGTTGGTGTACAGTACTGTACAGCATTGGTTGTATTGTGTAGGCCTACAGGCCAAGGAGAAACATACACAGCATTAAAGTGAGTTGAATCCAAAATGAAACTCAAAGTATTTCAGATGAATTAATATAATTCAGAATGAAATTCATTGCATACAGCTGGTTGACATGATATATGTTACCTACTCATTAAGAATCAGTGAGCCTACTTATCAGTACAGCATTTTGACTAACTTCTGTTTTCAGCCTTCGATCATGGATTTTGTGATAATTTTTCTTTGATTTCTTCTTGTCTTAAAGGAACCATCCACATCTACAGTGTTTCCAGACATTTAATGTCTCTTGGCCACTCTTCAAGGGTGAGTTATCATTCACTTACGAATTGATGAAATGAAGCCTTTTCCAAACTCATCAGAAACTCAGGCCTAATGATTTCTAATGATTGATATTATGGTTCATTTTCAGGTTGTTGAGTATTTGCTGTGGGCATCCATGTGTATGGAATCTTCAGTTCCTTTACTTGGAGTCAAATACCTGGTGTGGAGATCAACGCTATACACTGCTGTATGTCAGTGTTACTTTGATTGTAAGGCCGGTCAGCATGCAGAGGTATGAAAAGTGACTTTAGATTTTGAGAGAAGTTTGCCACCTCCAATTGGTTTGTTGATTTCCAAGCACTAAATTAATCTCTATACACCTCTGTTGTAAAATTCTCTATTCTAACACTTTTTCTGATAATTTCAGGCTTTTGCAAGACGAGGTCTGGCGAAGATTAATGAACTAAGCCAGTTGGAAAACATCAGCAGCTCTCCACAGAGCCTTCAGAGGGAGGCTGCATTCAGGACTGCAACAATCAAGGTAGGACATGCTCAATGCAACTGAAATTGGAAAGTGTGCCATGATTCATGCTGTCAGATCGTCTCTGTTCACTGACATATTCTTCCTCCTTGTGACTGCATGAGGAACCCGCACAGCATTTTATCCTGACAGGGTGGGGCTGCGAGCGGTTGTACCAAAGACATCAAAAACAGAGCAAAGCAACGCAATGTCGTCGCGTCACGATGTCCTTGACGCAGTGCAACATGGACCGAAACATTGAAAAAAGATACAACCAGTCACAGCGCCTTCCAGTAGCGGTAGTTCAGTGGGTTCCTCATGAGTTATAGTCACCAGATAAGACATTCTCCTTCATGCTTTTCCAGATGGCCATCATGGTGTATAAGAGAAGTGTGTTTGAAAGCAGACGCAAACCAAAGGGACTGCTCAGACCGAAGACGAGGGCTAATCTGAAGGATGCACAAGGGGTAGGGACCAAAATTTGATCACATCAATCCATGGTTCCTGTCATTATCATGAATTTTGAAGAATTACTGTATGATTGAAAAGACTTTTCAGTATCAATCCCTTCTTTCCCTCACCTTCAAGTTACATTGGCCTAAAAGACATTTTCAGACAGTTTCTTGAGATAAAGAAGCATACCCTATTAAACTTGGAACCTCGCCTTTCCAGTTGCCATGGCCGAGAACACCTAGTGAGAAACTTCTTGCAGACATGTTCGATGGCAGTGCAGCCCAGTTCCTCGGAATCCTAGAGACCTTGAGCGATAGCAACCGCAGGACTGTTCAAACAGCAGCACCAGCCTCAGACAGTGAAGTCGAAATCCTAGATGTGTTTGCAGAACTTTTCATGGCTGCTCAAGAAATTCTGTCCGGAGGTGGTGGTAACACAAGTAATCAGACGATGAAATCTGAACCATCCCTTTTCGACTACCCAGGTCTGGCGGGTGTAGTGGATGGGCCAAGAACACTCATGGATTATGCAACAGCGGGTAAGAAAACGGATTCAGTGCTACAGTGGTTTGTCCATCTTGAAATATGAAGGCTACTGGTCACTTCGCCTTGGATTACACTCCACTTGAATGGAGACCAAAGGCATACAAATTTCAACCTGGTGGTTCAAGATGTGGCTAGTGTATTTCAACACACATTCGACATTGGTGTACTGTCTGACCAACTCATATTTTGACTTCTGGTGGTCAGCTTTTCATCAGTATTTCCTGTGATCTAGCGGTCAATATAAATGATAAGTTAGGCATGTAGAGAAAGCTTTAGGTCTTCCATAATCACCTTGCACAGCATGTCCCATTTTTTTAAATTCTTACAGGAGAAGATGCAGTCCCATTGGTTGCAGTTGTCAAGTTGATCAAATTGGCCTACTGCTATGAATACTTTGATCTTTTCGATGCCTTTGTGGATAACGTACTCATCTATCTGAAGGTAAGTACGACTTAACACCATGTGATTGGCTTTCCATTTGCATTACCTGCAAGTTTGAAATGTCATTATCTGATACCACCACTGACCACTGAGTGACGTTTTGGATATTTGAGATAGGTAATATGTTCTATCTAATATTCATAACAGGAAGTGGAGGACCCACGCTTTGGCCCCGACATCAAGGTCTTGGAATTACTACTTGCCATGGAGAAGGTGAACACGAATAGGAAGGGCAAAAAACAGGTCCAGGGTGAAGAAGGCAGCACTGTCCAGGACAAGGAGGCAAAGGACAAGGAAAATAGAGACAGCAAGGATAAGGACCAGCCACCAGGTAATCATAGAGCATAGACAATGATATATCCAAGACTTAAGCTGAATCGCTTTGTTTATGTCCATGGTGAAAACTAGCTTGTGCCCCATGATGGTTGAACCATGCTGCTGGGCATGTGGAGAAGTTACTCCTTCGTGGTTATTTGTCATTGTCTCATGTGAATACATGTACTCACTTGCACTGATGTGAAGGGGCCTAAGAAAATCTTTCACTTGTCCTGATGGAATAAAGTGGTTTTGAAGATTTGTTGGAAAAGCTGTGTAACAACCTGACATTGATTATCTTTGGTGTTGTGGCTTTCTTATGCAAGGTACCCAGCAAATGGCTGATGAAATTAGTGCAGAATTACAGGCATTTTGACATCTGTAGGACATGTGAAAGGATTGCCTTGGCTACCTAACAGATCAACCCCTTTCTTGTTTCTTGTGACTTCAGTTATCTATTTTTCCACCCCATGATCACACTTTTCCTAGATTAGTTTCCCTTTGCCTTGTAAATTTTTACCCTGGTACAAGCACATCCACAAATATCTCTAACTATGAACAATGAAGGAACCTTTCAAGATTTTGGTCTGAGTGATAATATTTTAACTGAAGCATTATTTTTCACAGCAAGTGGCATCTCTGATCAGAGAATGTTAGACACACGACAGACATATGGTATGACATCCTGTAGAAAACTGTGTGTCGCTCTGTGTGTGTTTCAACTAGAAATGCCATGTAGATTCGCCTCTCTCTCCTCTTCCATTTTCCCTGGTTACTGAAGGCATAGAATAGTGAAATCGTTCTATAGTTTTCTGATAGATTAGGTTAGATTTCTGCAGTCTTGTATCATAGATGTGGTGCACACTGCAACAATTCTATTTAGAATTCCCTTTAGAAGGAGATACACTTTCCTAAATTGAATGAGCCATGGTAGTGATTTGGGTCTCCGCTTAGCAGTCAGAGAGCCATGGGTTCGAATCCCACTGTGGCGTGAGACGTTGGGACCATATTTAGACTACATGTAATTTGCAAAGAAAACACTTTAGTTTTGACTCGAATACACTTTAATGGCTGTTTCTTTATTTGGCTTCAGCAACCGTCAAATCCAGCCTTCTGAATGATGACCTGATTCAATTGGCTGAAGTGCTTCTGTCAATAGCCAATGGACCATATACAGTAAGTTCTTATTCAGTAGCCTACAAGCATCAGAATCGATGGCAAATTCCATTGTAGCTCAGCAGCAAGTGACCTGACTATCACCTTTTTGGAGGGTCTTGGGACTCCAGGACCTCTTTCTGTAACGCACTGATTGAGGCCAGTACTTTACCCAGTAACTTCAAAATTCATTTGCTACTGTTTGTTTCAGACTGCTGAAATGGACATGGATTCGGTCATGGATGCTGTTGTGTTTTTGTGGACCAAAGCCAAAGCTGTCTTCCAGAAGTATCAGACTGGTTCCATCGATAATGCCAGGTACCTGCAGAAGATGGAGAATCCAAGCAAGGTAGGCCTAAGCGAAAACAGTTTGATATAGTTTTAGTAATTTGATTGTAAAGGTCAAGGATTATATCGTGAACTCTGTGTGGCTATTTGAGTGGCTGTCAGCGCCTAACTTTCTGATTTCTCGGATTCCAGTGGGTCTATATCCTTCACATTGTGCATCAAGTCATGGGATGGTGTAACTTCAGCACCGTGGACCCGGCTCTAAGTGCCGAGGTGGCGATCAGGTTGGCGTTGGTCTTGGAGAGCAGTGCAGCTATAGATGAAAGTAAGTCCATCTGTCATTCCTCACCGAACGTAGGCCTAGTCTCCCAGTGCAGCCGGTATGTCCCTCCAGCCCATTAGTTCTCTCCGCTACACTGCAAAAGTTGATTAGGGTATTGAAAAGACTGCTTGTGGAGTCAGCACCAGATCATCATTACCAGCAACTTCCCTTTGCCATTTTTCACTCTCCGCTGAAGCCCTCTTGGCTTTAGAGTGTTATTCCAGAGTTCAAGAATTCACTGATATGTCTCCTACCTTCTTCCTTATCTTGATCCTTCAACCTTCGCTCTTGATCTTGATCTTGATCTTGATTCTTGTTCCTTTATCTTGATGCGATTTTTGATTAATGACGTTTTTAGGTAAGAATCGAAAAGTGAAATTACTCACCAAAAGTGACACACCGTCAGCGAAAGGTAAAAATTGCACCGATGCATGAGCTTGAATCCTCCTTGACAATCCTCATTATTTTCAGCTAGTTTGAGACAGGTGTTGTAAAAATTGTTGGAAATCTTCAAAATGGAATAGTGTGTGTGGTGTATCAGCACAACCTTGTCCTTCTGGGTCCCTTCTTGGGAAGCGCAAGTCAACCCGCCCTCATGCAACAGGCTAAATTAATCATAGGCTAACACAAATGAACATTCATTACGCACGCAGTATAGGTACCATAACACTGCCTCTTTACTTACCCGTACTAAAAATGGTGATGGGACTTTTCATGCTGGGTGTGACAAGAATGGTTTCTGGGAGTGTGCACAGTACAGTAGATGCCATGCACTTTTCGTTATTTCATTGATTTTGAGGCAACTTACACTTTGTGCTTTTCTGACTTCATGCAGTGAATGTTTACTCACATGGTAGGCAATTGGGAGTATCTCAAAAGGGAAAAGGCGAAAAAAAACAGGAATACACCAACAACACATATGTGAAGTGGGAGTCAGTTACATGTATCTGTAACTTGCTGTACAAATGGTAATTTGCCTGTGAATCAATATTGATATACATGTATTTTGAAGCTGCAATCTTGTGTTTCTAATAGACAAAGGCAAGGATGTCAAGGACACAGACAGTGTTACAAGTCGTGAAGTGCCGCCTCCAAGCCAGCCAAGCCGCTCAGCCTCATTCACTGTCTCCATCTTGAAACAAGGTCCCAAGGAACAGCTGCTGCAGGCCAGGGAGATCCTTGAACTTGGCTTAAGGAATGTGTCACAGGCAAGACAAGCAGTGGCACTCACAGATGGGGAGTCCATTGCTGATATTGGATGGGTCAAGGTAAGTGGAGCTCATCAGCCATGACCTTGGAGTTGACCTTGCCATGGTACATGACTCTCGGTCCTATATCTGAATAATATTTGGAAACCATTGTAACGAAGTCCAAACTGGCAAAGAACTATAGCCAACTGAAGTCATTTTGCATGTTTCTGAATGTTTCAGGAATTGAATGAGGAACTCTTCAAACCAGAAGAAGTTGAAGATGAAACTCTCAAAATAGCTGAGGAGGACGGTGAAGGTGATAAAATGAAGAGTGGAGATGCCACGGCTGTTTGGAACATGGTGCGGGACCTCCATCTTGAACTGGAGAACATGTACCACAGGGTGTGCCTCAAACTGGCCGGCATGAGTCAAGGTGAGCTGACTCGAACAGAGCAGTATGAGGGAAAACATGCAAATGGCAAAGACTCCAAATCTATGGCACTTGCAGAATCTTCAAGCTTTCAGATGGATGTGTGCAATGTTAATGCATTGTGCCTTGTAATTTGTTTTTCAGCATTGTTGGTATTTTATGCTGTTGTATTTCATGTCTTGCAGATTTGCCTAAGAAGGCAAAGAAGTCACAATCAACGGCATCACGTCTAAGTGAGGTGAGCGACTACATGATGTTGAAAGAACCTTTTCAAGTTTGTTTTCACTCGTTAAGATGAAGTTTCAAGCAATATTGCAAATGACTTGCCTATAGTTTTTCATTCTATCACATTCTTTTTTAATTTAGGTGGCTGCAGATCAGATAAAGATTGAATCATACGAAGAACTCATTGCCCGCTGCAACAAAAATCTGATCTCCAAGTGCCTCCTCAACATGCAGATGGCGCTAATGTCAAGCAATGAAGGCTTGCCAAATGCAGAACAGAAACGGCTCATGCAGGAAGCACAGACACTGGTTACCAAATCACAAAACGAGGAAAAACGTCTCTATATTGAAAACACCACTGAGGCATCCCAGCCTGTTTCTAAGGGCAGAATTCCTCCACCTCCTATCCTGTTATGCAGGACTGACACGTCCATGGTCTTCAAACCTGCTCCGTTCAGTCCGAAAGGGGACAAGGTTGCCTGGTATCGTATATTTTGCCGTGCTGCACGTGGGAGCAATGTGAAGGTCAGACTTAATGACTACATGCTGCCTGGTACAGGACAAGAGGTAAGCGGCTTGGTTTTCGGTCTTGCATAAAAAACTGCTTTAGAGAGGGAGAAATGTATACCGAAAGAATGCAAGTACACCTATCATCATGAGAGGAGCTGATTCACTGTCATTTAACTTTTCCCCAGGTCCCCTCCTTCCGTTGTGAGCTCCGAGTCAGCGGCCTCATCCCCAGTGAGAGATACGTGTTTGCTGTAGCGGCCTATACAGCGGAGGGCAAACTGATAGGAGATGGCATCGGAGAGAGCAGCAAACCAATCCTGGCGTCACATCCAATACCTGTCCTCATGACGTGGGCTTACCTCAGCCAGGTTGCCTACCAAGTGGGATGTTACGACATTGCTATCGATGCCTGTCGTGTCCTATGGAGTCACTTTGTAGCCAAGCCTCCACCTCCGTCCGGTGTCACCTACACAGAGAGGAACAAGAAAGATTTCGTTCTGCAGTTGCATAGGTTGGTACTCAGTTTCAAGTCCATATGACCACTGTCTCGCTCCATCACTTCTTTTCCTTACAAATTTCACGTCCTTTTCAGATTGAACAAGAAAGTTGTTAGCTTGGCCTCCCCAGTCCTGCTGCGCCAATTCCTGACAAGTATCTTCATCAATGTTGACATCCACGTGAAAGAGGGCGCTCTGTTCTGCGACACTCTGTGCGATCAGGGCCCACTTTATAATGGACAGGTAAGTTCAGTAGTTCTGTCCTCCAATGATGAAAGTGACTCGCTCTAGCTGTGACTTGAATCATTTTCTTGATGCAAAGGCATTGACAAATAGGAATAGACCATATTGTTTTGTTTTTATCAGGTGTCCCGCCTCCATGAATGTGAACGGATGCTGGTGGCAATAGAACTGGCCGGTTGGCTGAATGAAGCCAACCTTGCCCTCCAAGCTGTTGTCCAGTGCTACGGTCTCCTTGCTCCTATGATCCACTTCAAGATTCCATCACCAGCTGCTATTCAGGTCAGTTACCTCACATATGCCTCAAATCTGTGGGCCTATCTGTTTTCCTTCGTGCTGGTCAATTGATCTCTTCTGCATTTATGCCTAAAATCATGGCAATTTCATTTGATGTCACTGGTTGAAATCTCAATGCTCCTTCCAGGTTTTGGAGAGATGCCACGTCATCCTGCAAGAGATTCCTGTAGCACTGAGACAAAGGAGACAAACCAATATTTCAGACAGCCTCCATCATATGACCGCTTGCTTGACGTACCATATGGCTAAGGTAGGTAATGGTAATGTGAACTTAAAGACAGAAGTGGAACGATGCATCAGACTTGTTTGGTGCTACGTTTTAGTATTCAGCATGCTGCTCCTGTTCCCAAAATGGATGAGGAAGTTTTTCACTTCTTCCTCTCACTGATCATTGCATTCGATTCTTCAAGGTCTTGCGAATTTGGGGACAGAAAGCCGTCGCCAACAACTTGAACGAAACGGGACGTAAACTTCTGGCAATCGACACGAGTGATCCGAAGGCCGAAACAAAGGACAGCAAGGACAAACAAAATACTGCAGAGTTAACCTCCCTGGACCAGGTCACAGACTCTGGCGCTCTGACGTTAGCCGCGCTTAAGAAACGTCGCACCAAGGCCAAAGTGCTGGGGTCCAAGGAGGAACCGGATGGACCGGTAAATGAGGAGTTGAAGGCTTTGGAAGCTCACATGCTGAGGTTGTCCAAACAAGGTGAGTTAGGAATCGGCCTAGTTTTGATGTTGCTTCACCAATATCCATGATATCATTTGCATGCTGCTTTCCTTACGTTTGATCTGCTGATACTGTTGATAATGTCATACAATCTCAGTTGGCGTGTTGAAAACCTGAAGCTTTTCTCACTTGTATTCCCATTTCTGTTCACACAGAACATCGTTTTCACAGTAAGTTTGTGCACAAACCTTCAGTCACCTCCACAGACTTAGCAAAACCTCTCAAAAGTTCACAGCATTGAGAAATACATCGTATTATTCTCAAAGAACACTCATTTGATGTAGACATCATCGGGCACTTTTGTCACCTAGATCACATCACAGTTTAGCCTTTCCATACCGGCAAACTACACAAAGTCCTCATTAGTATTCTTGTTCTGTTTTATTACTCTGTAGTTATGAAATCTGACTTCGAAGGTAAATAGATGGAATGTGTTGTGCATTGGAAGTTGTGCATGGTCTTCTTGTCACAAACCATTAGATCAATGTTTAAGTACCGGTATACTGTATGTGTAGAACTCACTTGTAATAACACAAATAAATCCATGCCTCAGACTCGATCCCAATGCTAACTAATATGAATGTGACAAAAATGGTGGGATTTCATCAAAAGTTGCAAAAAAATCACAATTCCATGTCACGAGTGTAAGATCAGATCATCAGCGTTTTGCTCCTGATCTATTTCAGGCCAAGGAGAACATGAGTTGACAGGAAATGAGGATCCAAACATACTGCATGCTTACATTGCCTACCTACCAAGCAGGGTGGCCTACAGAGAGGGTAAGTGGCACCCCAGCGATTTCTCCCTTTGAAGCCCATTCATCCAATCTTTTCATTGATGCTATGGTGTCCTTGATATTGTTTTGCAGTCGTGAAGTTCAAGCGTAGGACCAGATACCTCGAGTTCTTTGTGCAGGTCGTACAGAAGGCCCTGGCTGAGGGAATTGCTGAGCAGGCGATGGAATGGTGTGAGGACACAGCCCAGTGGATCAACAAGTAAGCTCATGAGTTGCACGGAAACTTTTAGTAATCTCTTCAGGACACCCTAGTCATGGTAGAATGTGTCTACATGTAGGCCTATGTGGAATAGATGTGCTGCCAGACTAACCAAACATAGTCTTTGGCACTCTGTTAGACAGATTCAATCCTAGCAATGACCGTAAAGCAGAGAAATCTGGCCCACACAGGTCTCAACTTATGTATCTGTTCTGGATTTCAGGCGCAATGAGCAGATTATTGGCAACAAGTCTATTGTAGTCAAGCAGCCAGGAGCTCTGACTGTAGCTGGTGATGACCCAAAGAAATTTGCTGCAGCTATGGTGGAATACAGCAAAGAAAAGGTAAATGTTTGATTGTGACGCAGAAGGCTCATCTTTGATATTATATTTGGCATGTCCACCAATGTCTTGGGGCACACCTGAATCAAGACGGTGCAACAAGGGATCCGGATTTAAGGAGGCCTATCCAATGTTCAGAGTGCCTGTGGAATACTGTCATGTCCCTCCTCATTGCAGACACGTCAGGAACACACCCCGAGGTTCAAGACACTGGCTCCAGCCCAGAAGGGAAAACCAAGGAAAACTGGCAAAGGCCTACAGACCAAGGTAAGCTGGTGATCAAACATTCTGTTGTAGTTGTTAGAAAACTTTGTCGTGCATTACGACAGAATCATCTGTCACCATCTCAGCTTAGAATTGAATTTGCTAGCATAATTTGATACATGGCATCTGTCTTTCAATCCTAATTCTTGTCCTTGGTCTGTCACCCCATGTCAAGTACAATCTAGGCCATTGCTTTTACTCATTTCTTGAGCATTTATCGATGAGTTGCATACAATCGCCTTATTTTCTTCTATTTTCATCAAACCACAGTCCTTTGATTCATATGACATGTTTGAAGTGAGTTTCATAAAATCACATCATAGAAACCATTTCGATGTTGGTCATCGTGGTTGAAAAAGCGACGTGCTGTGGTTATGTTTATTTACTGTATTGTGTGGTGTATACTTATATGTTTACGTCTGGTCCATTTGATTGTTGTATTGTATGGAACATGTATGTATTGTATGGTACTGTCTGGTACATGTGCATGTATGTATTCTGTTGTCTGGTGATGTTTTCATTTGGACTCTTTCGTGCTTTGTTCTTATAAATACATCGGCATGTTCATGTATATCTACATGCACGTGAAACAGTTCTGCTTTAGCAATATTCAGATAAGCATTTGCTCCTGCATGTGTCTTTCCTAGAAATTCGCTTCGGTGTTATCAACGAGACCTCTGCAAGAGAAAAAAGTTCCCTGCTTCTTTCCTGATTTCCGTCTGCTATCGTAACCTCTTCTTTATATTACATTGCTTTAAGAAACAAAAACCAAAGTATAACCGCCAGGACGAGGTGGGTGCATCACAATGAGCACTTTTGCTTCAGATTTAGTCACCTGGGGTCTTTAAATTCAGTTATAGTGTTGTACACGATGACATGTTTTGAACGAATCACTGCTTGTGTTTGGATTGTGTTATTTAGCAATGTCAAATGATTTAGGGTTCTTTGAACGCAGCACATGACACTCCTCACTCAAATGTTTTTTGCCATATGCCCAAGCATAATAGTAATTAGTATAGTTCCGTACAGTAGGTAGGCCTAGTTTTAAAATGGCAAACATTGTCAACAACTCAATACCGTGCCATTAAAACAAGGTTGTGTCGTCATCTACTTTTGAAATAGACATCTTTGGGAAATTGCCTCAAATTCTTTGACTATGTTATATAAGTCAGATTCGTAAATAATGATTTTCTTGACTGCTTGTAGCAATTCCTTTTTTCTCATGTCCTATGTTCCTGTGTGTTGTAGTGTTGCTTTATTTCTTGTTAGTTCTGGAAAGGTAATCAAGATTTTGACATAACCGACCCGGCTCTAGCAGAAGCGTTGCAGAAGGTAACGTATTGGCTTCTTGTGGATAAGTTTCATCAAATGTTGAATTCTGGCAGGCACATGGCTCCAAACTGATTGAGCAGTGACCCCTGAAACATTGTTGAACTGAAAAATTGAGGACGAAGAGACTGAGACTGCTAACTTTTGGCAATAAGAATAAGGCTCAGGGTTGTGTGATGCAGCTGTGTGAACTTAGAAGTTATCTTGTCTGCGGCAAATGTTTCAGGGCTCTTTTTGCCGATTCATGTTTGGTAACCATGGTCGTCTTCACAATGCATGCAAAACACTCTAACCCCAGGTGCCTTTGCTTCCTGCTTCCAGTGGTCACCATTTGCAGGGCCATCAGCCGGGGTGGGGAGGGGGAGTGGAAGAGGGTGGTAAATTTTCTGCAACTTTAACTATTAAACTTTTCTACTGGAAGGCATGCCTTTGGTGCTCATGGCAATGATGTTCCCCAGCTTTCACCCTCCCCCCCCCCCCATGTGACAATTGCTGATGGCTCTGTCATTCATTTCAAAGTCACATTACACAGTATAGACAATCTAGAGAGCATCACCACAGGTTATGGGATATTTTCAATTTCGTATTACTAATCACATGTCCAATTTCAGAGAATGTAATCATCACCTAGTCTTTCAGCCAAACCCTAGTATTCGGAGACACATCCCCAGCCTCACCATTGCATGGGACACTTTGCATGTGCTTGCTTCTTTCACTATTTCAAGCATTTTCCTTTCGTTCTTGTTCCTCACTTTCCTAATTGCACGTTTAAGTTATTTTTCCATTTTTCTCTTCTTTACATTTTAGGATGAGCAGGTATGCGAAGTGCTATAGAATATTTCATGATTTAGATTCGTGAAATTGAATAAGAAGTGTACCTTTTGAAGTGTTTAGAATTTGCTTGACTGACCTTGGGCCTTCCACCCACCAATCCGATGGGAAACCCTTGGTTTAATAAACTCATACTAAGACCTACGCTGTTTGATTTTAAAGACCTGCGCTGTTTGATTTTAACTATTTCCATACTGCTGCACCTCCATATACTCATCTCCAGGCTTTTAGTGCTGACGTGACATATTTCTCTTGGTCAACCCCACAAGACTGATGCTCAGGCATCAGCAGGCTTTTCTGCACTGACTTCAGCTTGTAGATAGGCCTATAATCTTGCTTTACTAAGGGACAAGGGATCTAAATCTTCAGTTTCCTTCAGACCTTCTTCTTCCCTTCCTTTCTTCTCCTCGGTTTAATTTTTTTGTGATGTTTGGAATCTATACCCCTATTCTTTTGAATCTGTCAGAATTCTCCTGGATTATCAGGACATATATTTACTGCTATGGCATTCACAATGATATAGTATTGAATGAGTTACATTCTGTGTAGATTGTATACAGTATAGACTGTATTCCTAAGTTGAAACCACCAAATAGAAAAGAAGGTAAAAACCAAGAGGCCCGAATGATTGCAGCCTTGAACTGGGCCATTGAATGACAGAGGATGTGTCCTGATCAGTTTCTTCCTTCTGTTGATTTTAGGCCTTCGATGTGATGCAGCTGTACCTACCAGATCTGATACGCACCGCACACAGACGCCGTAAACTCCGGAGGATCTGTACGGAGGAATTACCGTGGAGAAGCCAGGTAAGAACAATTGGGTTGTTGGGATGGCGCAGGGGAAAGCCGCCGTTGCTCTATCAGTGAGGTCGCAGATTCAGTCCCTGTCCCCTGATGTGATGGAGAGAGTGATCTACCCTACACCACTTATCCTCTCCTCTGTCCATTTCAGCTCAACATCCTACTGGGCCTGAGTCAGTTCGGCACATTCCTTCATCGTTTGGAACTGATGGAAAAATTGACAGGTTCAAACACCATCTACAGGTATGCACTTATCCTCCACCTCTGCTGACCGATTGAACCCCATTTAGTTATACCGCATGGCCTATCTTGCTGAATATGGAGGAGCTCCCTTACGGCAGAGTGTATAGTGGAGACCAAGTAAACCTATTTGATTTTGATTACAGGACCACCTTCCTAGATCAAGAATGGTTCACCCTAGAGACCTCAGGCACCCTGGTCGTCAACTGGGATGGTGGCCCATCTCGCCAGGTGACCAGACAAGAGATGAGGCATCATGAGATTCGTGATGGTGGCAATGTTGCAGGGAAGGAGGAATCACCAAAGGCAACTGGGATAGAATTGGCTGCAGCTGCTGCTACAGGTGGGTAAAGAAATGAAGAATTCCCTCTCCTCATGGGTGGGGTGGGGGGCATTGTTAAGAGTTGTGGCACTGCAAGTTGTTTATTCGCACGGCTATATACGTATTTGAAATATTTCAGGTAATCCCCCGCCTCCACTCTTCCCCGTGCCAGAGGTGGAGGAGGACACCCCGAGAACCTACCGCTCTGACGGCAGCATCCGTCCCCCGCGGAAGCCATCTCCAAAAGTAGTTGAAGATGCCTCCCTTGTGAACCCAAAGATGGCGCAAGAAATGCTGACCAAGACATTCCAGTTCTTCAAACGGGCTATTGTTCTTGCGCACAGAGGACAGCACTGGATGCTTTTGCAGAATTCTTGTCGTGCTCTCTGGAACTGTGCACACACGGCACTACTGAGGGCCTGCATCTCCACCAACAACGCAGACGGCATGGTGACAGCTGGTGAACTGAGGGAGATGGTGTGGCTGCCATTCTACACTGCAGCCGATTGCCTACTTGACATGTTGTCGCAGCTCTTGGTGGAAATTAATGCAGAGATTACCAGGGTATGTGGTTAGCTTCATCGAAAGTTCAAGTGCTTTATATACGAAATCTTTTACAGGCAAGATTGAATCGGACGATCTCAGGGCGAGGCTGTAATTTAAGCATAAACCCAAAGTACGGGAAGTAAGAAAGTAGTTTGCAGTCTTTGATATAACCTCAGCAGACTTGCCACAATACCTATACCAGTACCCTTCAAGTAACCTTTCGTGGAAGCAATCTGTGAGCTTCTTCTCTCTCCAGGCCAAGAACAGAGGAAGGCCGGTCCCAGCTTTCGATACCTGGATGGGGATGGTGAAGGACGAGAAGGGAGCAGCAAGTTTGAAGTTTGAAGCCCGACTCGATGAAATCAGTACGGTGGACACTCGTTGGGTCCGCAGGATTGTCCTCAGGACATTGGAGATCCTCTACTATGAACACAAGTGGGAGAAACTGGTCCATGTGGCTCTCAAATTCAACGCACTGACAAAGTATGTATAATTTTCTATTCCCAACTTTATACTGAGAGTTCAATGTCATTGCTCTCTCTGCTTTTGGTTCCTGTCTTGGTTAACCAACAGTGTTTTCAATCTTCAGTGATCGGTACGCGGAGCAAGTCAACCCGCTGTTGATCCAGGCTCAACGTAAATTGACCGATCAGCTTGAAGATCTCGGGGGAGAAATGCCTCCTCAGGAGCATTACCGTCTCGCTGAGGATGAATCTGGTGGGCGTATCACCGCTCAAAAATATACCAGTCTCCAGTTGAAGCTGAATGTCGCACTGGACCAGCTGTCAGAGATAGACCCTGGGGCACATATTGATCCTGATGGACACGATGCTTACGCAGGTAAATTACCAAATCATAATTACCGTAGCCCTAGGTAGTTTCTTTTCAAAACATGGTGGTATACTAGTCATGTCAAAATTTGCCAAATGGAAAGGCCAAGACTACTGCACAGTGGCCTAGTGCAGTGTCGCAGTGGTCAGGGACAATAGACCATAGTTTCAATTCCGTTGGTCACAGATCTAGTCTTCCTTGTTTGTGTCTGTTCTAGGTGGTGTTCATGCCATGAAGAACGTCTCCGTACCACTTGATGTTCAGGCCAGTCTGGACTCACTCCGTGCTGCTCTGGATGCATCCCAGTACACAGCAAGAGCTCTCTTCCACAGCAGAAAGTTGATGGTTCTCTACTTAGCTGGACAACAAAATGGTAGGTCTGATCTAGTTTTGTTTTTTCCTCAACATGTATGACGTCTGCTCCTGTGTTTTTGACGATGACCTTTCACCATTCATTTTTCAGTTCCAAGCACTGATATGGTGGGAGGTGGCAAGTCAATTGTCCATATTGAACCCCACGTCGAGTTCCGCACACCGCTGACCGCACGGCCTCAGTTGACAATGCCCCCTGATCTCTCTAAGGAAGAGTACAGACAGATGGAAGATGTGCAGACGTCACCGCTACCCAAGTCACAACTGTCTGTGGTGATATCATCCTACACTAAGACCATTGGTAAGTTGCCATTATGCAGATGAAGTGCGCCTTCTCTAAAAGCGTTAGGGGTACAAAAACTGCTGGCGAATTGGCTACTGTTTGCTAATCCAGTCAGATGCCAAGACTCTACTCTACACTTTCCATTTCAGAACTGCTGACTGCTAAGAACCAGAAAGGTACAGCAGGACAGGCGATGAGGGAGCTGGGAAATCTTTACTACCACTCTGGAAATATCAAGTATGTTACATGCAACGTTCGTCTTTCCATACCCTGCAGAAGATTGTCAGTCTTTTGGCATCCAGTACATAATCATTCTACAAAGTACATTGCGAGTTCCTTTCTACATCATTCTAACTTTCAGTCCTTTCCAATACATCTGTTCTACTAGCTGTTCTACTTCCAGAGCTGCTTACAACTGGTGGTCCAACTCCCTCGACGTGATCCTGAACAGTACAGATGCCATTCGTAACTGGAGAAGCCTGATGAAGCCTGGGATAGACATCAGTAGAGAACTTCTCGATCGTTGTGGTCTCTGGGGTTGTATACTGGGAGGAGTTGTTGCATCAAATATCGCCCAGTAAGTCTTCGGTATCACATCAGCTAGGCTTTATTGTCAGAGCTCTCTGGTGTCCAAAATATGAATGAGCCAGTTGGGAGAAATTGAATTGAAGTTTGTTTTCACACACAAATTCGGATTTCTTTCAGGTATATTTTGACCTCTGACCTTGGTTTGCGTATGGAATGCTGTTTCCTGTCTGGCTATTTCTTCAAGGCCTTGTTCCGGTCCTCAATGCCTCACCCCGTGTCTGACCGTGACTATGCTCTGTACGACATTGGAGAGGGATGCGAAGTGACTAATCTAGTTCCAGGGATGGACTTACTCTCCGACAGGTAAATTATAAATCCAGCTTATCAAAAGTTGTGTTTCCATCATGAATTCAGACTCCATTTAGAGTTTTCGGTTTCAAACATCATTCAAACCTGAAGAGACCATACATACACTTGCACCACAGTTTCCTCACACTCTTGTTCTGTGTTTTATGTTCCAAACTGTAAGTTCTTGCACTTTTCTGTCACCAGGTTCCGTGCTGATGGACGCACGCTGATTGCTGCTCTACGTTGGGTCACTGAAGAACTCGCCCGAGGCCGACAGAATCTATTTGTAAGTCATCATCTCTCATCTCACAGATTCTTGTGTTTCTTCATGCAACTGCCGTTTCATTGCCCAGCCTTGCAGTGAAATGGGTTCTAATTTTGACTGATGATTTTTCATGGTCTCTTCCAGGTTCTCCCGTTGCTGACCTTGTACTCCTACTTCACGACCTTCATGTGTCGCGACCTTCAAAGATCTGTCGACGGCCGTATCCTAAAAGTTCGTGTACTGACTGACTTGGGCCTTTTCACCGAGGCATACGTCACCCTTCAGAGGCTTCTCCATGGGGAGCGCCTGCCACATAATGCTGACAGTAACTTCAGGCAGGTCGAGTCCAAGAGTAGTCATGTCAAGTTCAACACATCAAAACCCATCATGGAGTCAAATAACCTGAAGGTGAGTTCCAGATTGGAAAGAGAATGCGGCAACTTACAGTTTGATTACTGAGTGGATGGACCAACATGAAGACCAGGCATTAACGTTGTTCCGTACAATAGAAGTGGTTATCCTTTTGTAGCTTACACAAGTCATCAATGGACTTCTCATTTCTTTCAGGTTCTCGAGAGCGTGATTGACAAGCGTTTGTCCTCAAGTCTTGGTAGCTTGTACGGGCCTCACCTGACCTGCCACCTGAGCCTTGCCCAGGCCCATCTGCTGATTGCCACCGCTGACACCATACCTGTCATCCCAGAGGTCTTGGAGGAACAAACGACCAGGTGAGAAAACAGTTGTTATGAAATTTCGAGCTTAGCAGCAAATTGGGTATTCGTAGCTCTTTCAATAATGTCATTGAAAAAAGGTACGGTACAGCAAGCAGGAGTGGTGGAGAATGTAATGTACATGGGTATAATACTGGTTGGTGTTGTGTCTATTTCAGCGGAGAAGGCGAGGCTGATGGAGAAGGGAAAGAGAAGAGTGTCATGAGCATTTCTAACGTTGCAGTCAAAGGAAGCCGCTACAGCAAAGCTTCAGGCACAAAGATTGGATTCAAAGAAGGTAAATGTCACCAGAATGCCTATTAACACGAGATAGCTCTTTCATGGTGAAATTCCTCTAAGTTCATTGAAAATTTCTCTCCTAACCTTACATTTCTCATTCAGATGATGACAGCGATGCTTCATCCCTCACTGACCCCACCGCTCACAAACGTTTCAGTTCAGCCAGGCGTCCCATTTGCCTGGAGAATATCAAGGGTGCGATTCTCACTGCAGCTGAGTCGATGTTGCGTACTGTGTCGGAGCTGATCCTTGTCAACGCTGCACAGGATACAGGTAGGACACTTTACCTTTACTTGTAAAACCTCATAGCTACATGGCCATTTTGATTACGAGGGTTCGCTCTGAAGAAATTCCACTTATCTCGTTCTCATCGGCAAAATCTCATTGTACGGTATTGATTTGAGAAAGTGATCTCCTTACTCTGATTAGAGGATGAAGCCTACTTGTCATGACTATGATACCTGTGTCTATGCTGTACACTACAGGAGTTATACCCTGATAGGACATGTAGGACATTTCCTAGACATTATTTTGATGGTATTTGAATTGTACAGGATTAATAGCCCCTGGACAACCAGTTGACAGTGACTACTTGTGTGAGTACTTATAGTTGCTTAAATGATCACAAAGTCTGCAGACTGACGAGTCTGAAAATGATCACAGTCTTGTAAACCTATGATATTCTCTAGGGTAGAAGTAGTAGTGTAGTCTCCTATTAGATCTGTGAATATTCACAGTGATCACCTGGCATATATACGTACATACAGGCTTGTAGATCTGTCAATCTCCCCATCAATCACCAGCTTGTTGGTCTGTGAATCTTGTGATCCTTGGGATATTCACAAATCAACAAGACTGGTGATTAATGAGATCTGTGAATCTCCCCACCAATCACCAGACATGTAGATATATCAATCACCCCAAGGCCCTATATATCTATTGTGTAAATTGATGCTTTCGGTTCAGATATAGCTGACGTTTGGTTTTGTGAAGGTAAACTTTTGGTGCACATTTTTTTCAGTCTTTGTTCACAAATAGATTAGTTTTGTTCCAATTTCTTGACTTCATGAATGTATTTCAGGGTTGTTGCATATTATTAAATCTGTACATTCATCACCTTGGAATGAATATTGCACCTAAGGGCTTCACAGGTCATGAGTTCATGCATTTTCATCCATGCTAACTTTGTTATGAAATGAGTACGGTACATTGCTCAGTCTTAAATTCAGATGAATATGAATTTTATGTGAGAAAGGAGCAGAGTCATATGCCCTGTATTTAGACTCACGAGTGACTTGCGCCATGTTGAAGTTAACACTATTTCAGAAACTGGGCCCTGATCTGTACTTGGCCCATGTTGACAGAACTTATGGCATGTTCATAACATATGCTGCCATTCATGCAGGTATCGACAACCTCCAAGCGGCAGAGCTTGAGCTCGTTGTCTTGTGCAAGTTGGAACTGGCCGCCATTGCCAGGCAGAAACATCACGCAGCCATGTCAGCCAGGACTGTCCTGTCAGCTCTCAAAATGCTGCAGAACTCAGAGATATTCAAAGAAGGAGGCCAGAAGGATGCACAGTCGTCTCCCGCCAAAAGGTAGCTACTGATACTCTGTAGATTCACCGTGGTACCAACCATTTCTCACCGCTATATCATGGATTAACTCTTCTGTTTCAATCCACTTCAAACCCTGTCAAATTCAGAGAGTCTGTGGCTAGAGTTGGGAGCTGCAGCCATCAATTCTGACAGCAAATTCTAACTGATATGAAGCAGGAATCAGCAGTTTGCCTTAAAGAGATCTTTCCTGTTTTAGGCCATCCAGTCTTACCAGCTCAAGTGAAGGGCGTCGCCAGTCTAAGATGCCAAACATTCAGGTTACACAGCCGGATAATAAGCAGTTCCAATATCAGAACTTCCAGGCCCGTTCTCGGCTTGACGCCCGACTGTGGCTAGACTGTCGTCTTGCACTGGTCAAGTGCTTAGTTGGGGAAATACGAGGGATGGGTGAGGTCCGGGGCCCTGAGCGTCAGGTCAAGGTGGAGTTAAGGGATTGCAGGGAATACTGCAAGGAAGGTGTCACAGAATCGGAGAATCTCGGCGACATCGAGATGATGGCAGAATTCCTCGTACAAGGGGCGCTACTCGATATCCTGGAAGGGAAGACAGTTGATCGTACTCGTATGATCTTGGAGGAAGTCATAAGGTCACTTGACGGCGTGCCATGCTTGTCTATGCCAGGCCAGTTGATGAAGACAACAGCCATGATGCAGTTGACTGACTTGCATGCTGCCGAGAAGAAAGACACTGGCAAAGATGGGAAGCCGATCACTGTGACAACACTTCAGGAATATATCGAGGCACAGAGTTTACTCCTGGAACAGGTAGGCCCATGTCTATATTGTCCTATTGACATTTTACATATTGGTACTCAGCCACCCAAGTGATCGGGTGTCTTTAGGAGTGGTAAATTGAGGGGCACCGGGTGATGGCCTTCAGCATATCAACTTTCTTCAGAGGGTCCTCTACCAGGCTCAAGCAGCAACACACCTTTCCAGAGATTTAGGGTGTTCAGTTCTGTTCTTTGTTAGATTATTACCCTGCCGTTAGGGAGGGCTACAAAAAATGTCTATAGACTCATTAGAGTGTTCCTCTCCACGGAAATCTTTAGTAAAAGGCGAAAGATTTATGCGTGGGTTTGAAGAGAAACCAGAGTACTGAAGGATGGCAGCACAGCCGATCTCATTCAAATGGCACTTAACAAATGTTTGGTGCTGAATCTTGAAGTCAGAAAATGTTTCAGCATGCCTAATTTGTTAACAAAATTTACCAGACCTCTATAAACCACATTACCTTCTTGAAATCAGTATTGAATATTATTCTATCTATTTACTTTCCGCTTATATTCAACACCTGAATTGATTTTGGGCAATATTACGGTTGATAAATGCAGTATTCTATAAATAGCCACTTCCCCTGTACACAATTGGGTCACACAGGTGGGTCACATGACCTGAACCACAGCTGATGAATGGGTCGTTACATTGATTGCACTGTTCACACAAAAGATTGGGAGCGGGACAATGGAAATGGGGTTGTGTACTTTATACTTCTTGCTAGTGTATGCTGTTGTTGATACTATCAAGTGAAAATCTCCAAGGGGACAAAAACATAAATAAGGGATCGAGCTAATAATAGCTCAGTGACCTAATTCTGTCTGCAACCTCCCTGAAATGAATATTATATAGGCCAAATACTGACGATTACTGAACATAAAGTACAATGACAGTTAAATCAACAAAATAAAGTTATAATTTGAAGAACAGTATCATCATTTTAAACAATTTCATTCTGTAGCAATTACAAAATCTCTTATCTATTTTTGATATTATTCAATTGTAAATCAAAAATGTCAGAAGCTGCACCAAGTCATCTCAAAAACCCAGATTGAGTCCACGACTATATTATTTGTGTTTTGTCCCATTGTGTTTTTTCAGATGAAACAACTTGGAGAGGAGATTGAGTACCATTACGCTGACAAGGAGAGTGGTAGCCACCCCCTCGCTACCCCAGTCTCCCCTGTACAGAACATCTACCTTCCCCATATCCTCCCTCTTACCCAAGTCAAGCTCAGGATTGGACATGCTATTGCTAGGAATGCTGCTAAAGAGGCTAATGCTAGGTATGCCACCTCCTTTTGGTGCAGTAGCCCATGAAGAGAGGTCACAAACACTTGAATTCCCTTTGAACACTTTGTCGATTTTGAAAATCTGAAGGGGATGGAATAATCATATCCTCAGAAGTTATTTGCCCTTGTTCATTTCAGTGGTAAGGAAGTGACAGCAGAACAGTGGGCGAGTGCTCTTGGCATTCTAAACACAGCTCTTGAACTCAGTAAGCTCAACAGCAGACGACAGGCCAACCTGGAGGCTGACATTCTCCTTACTATAGGTAAGTGTCTCTTAAAATCTCATCAGAGGTATAGTCACCATTTGGGATCGCATCAACGTCACATCCTCTGAGACTTTGAAATCATTTTTTTTCAGGTAAAGCCCAGAGGCAGTTGTTCAACATTGGTCATTACCACCCGAGGGCTGTTGTGAACACTTTACTGGCTGCGATAAAGACAAGTTTCCTAAATGATCACGACTTAGGGTAAGACCATAGGTTTATTATCTTTTGGAAGTATGCTCCAGTTTGTATAGGATTGTGGCAGAACCCAGTTGAGTAATGTTGGTTTTCATGTTTGGGGTGTCCATGTGGCACCTCTCTTGTCGGAGTGGTGTAGGAGTCATATCCACCTGTCATTTCGCATGTAGTGGGTTCAATTCCCAGCACACGCTCCGCTCTGATCTTTTTCTTCCTGCTTTACACATTACCAACTGTTTTGTCATGTTTAATGCTCAGCTTGTCCTTCGTTTGGACTCTTCCAGATTGATTCGTCAAGCCTACCTCGAGATGGCACTCGTTTACCTTGCCAGTAGTGGTATTGTACCAATGGCAAGAGAAGAGTCGTCCATTACTTTGGATTACGTGAGTGATGCTGGAAGTGGTGAGGATATCAGTGGCAGTGCAAGCCCAACACGCAGGAGGGTCAAGAAGTATCCGGTAAGTTGACTGAAGGGTGATTGCCAAAGTTCCTCATACTAAGCTGTGAAACTGAGTGACACCATCCAAATGTAGTCACTGTAAAGACACACAGTCCAAAGTATTGTAAACATTAAATGTTATCGGTATTAATTTTCTATACTTCAACTTTACTCTCTTAGAGCAAAAAAGACGTTCGAAGGAAGAAGGAGGAACAGTTAACTGATATTGAAAAGGACCGCCGTGCTGCTTGGGTGGCCATCAGATGTGCTGCTTCTGCTGGCAGCGCCCAGAGGAGCCGGATGCTGCTGATGGGCAACACGGCTGTCACAACCCAACCTCTGAGTGCCCAGGCCAGGAATGATATCCCTGACTTCACCATTCTGGATCTGATTGGTTCATATGTGCTGGGGGAGAAGAAGAGGGTCTTCAAAGGTGAGACATAGATAGAGTGGAACCTCCCATAGTGGAGACCAAAAATTCAGTCTCAATTGGTCATTTCTTTTCATTTTGAACTCTGCGATCACGGGACACCTCACAGTTAAGGGCAGCATTTGTCAGTCCCAATAATATCCTTAATAGAGAGGTTGTTGTAGACTACTGTTTGTCCTAAAATGAGCTAGTTATGTGATAATTGAAAGTACTTTGTCGTTGGTGTTCAGATGCTATTGAAGAAGCACTTTCCACCATGCCAGAAGCCCAGGAACAACAGAAGGTGGAGACGTACGAAGAACAAATAGAAAGAGCCAAGAATTCTGCTGAAGATCTCAGCTGGGTACATTTGTTAGGTATGTGATTGAGCTCACGTTCAAATGGAAATAATGAAAGAGGATTAGACCAAGGGAGTTGAGTTGGTTACTTGAAATGACCGGCAAATGACCAGGGGTGAAAATGTAAAAGGTCGTGATCAAGACTGGATCATTTGTCGTGTAGGAAACTCTACTGTTACAGAATACATGTACATGTACTCTAGAGTCCTTTTTTTGGGATTTCAGGCTATCAATCCCTACTGCAAAGAATCTGTAACACATCGACTGTTTCCGTGGCTGCTGACAGACAAAAGAGAGTCGAAGATGGAGACGAGGATCCAGGTGACCTTGGACCAGAGTTTGACCTTGGCTTCATCGCACATTCACAGTTCGACACTAGCGTTAACCATGACGTTGTGAGGTCTCCACTATACAGTGGCGTGTGGGCATTGAGACTGAACCATATGCACAATTTCCTCTCTCAGAACCTCACTGTGAGTACAACTATGTTTCACTTTTTGGCAATTCACGCTTCCTTCACAACCTTGTTATCTTTCCCGTGAGTCAAGTGAACAAGATTCAAAAAGTGCCTCTCATTCAACATGGGAAGGATTAGAAAATGACTCCAATATCATTGAAGTTCATGAAGTACATGTCAGAGGTTGCATTATTGATTTCTTTCTAGTTGTATGCTGCAAGTTGCTGTGCCACCTATCCACCAGCGACAGTGGACCTTCCAATACCAGACGGCGGTGTTGTCACTGACGTCGACGTCATCACAAAAACATATGACGACAACAGAATCACAACGTATGAGATCCCCCCAGATGGCAGTGCTCTGGAGGTCGCGTTCCCACCAGGCACCAGAGAAGACTGTCACAAACCTGTGGAGAAACCTCTTGTTCAGCCTTCGTCCCCAGAATTGTGCCTACAGTGGTATCAACCTTCGTTACAAGAAGTCGACGTCGTTAACGCAGAGACTGGGAAACTGGACAGAAATGTTGTGCTATGTTATGCCATTAATAAAAAGGCCGAGAGGGCAAGTGGTTCTGCCGCAACGGGAATGCAGTGTTCTATGATCTGGGTGTCATTAGCTCAACTTATGGACTTGCATGACAGGTGAGGTTTATAGGCAGGCACCAAGTGGTTCGTTTTTTAACCTCCAAAACATCTTGAACCTCCAATGGCTAAAGTTGCTATGGCTTACGGTCATTGTTCTCACAGAGTGGAGTGTAGTCTGAAGGCAAAGTAACCGCTGACCATGTATTTCTGCCAAGACAAGTTATCAGGTGTATGGCTACTGGTAAATGGTGACGATCAGACACAAACTAGCTACATTTTGGTCCATATATATCAATTCTCTGTTTCAGGTTATCTGTCCTAACACAGAGGGCTGAGATTTCTCTCCTAGATAAACCGCCCCCAACCAAGAAGGAACCTTCCCAAACCCCAGCTCCGACGACCAGCAAGGCAAAGAAAGCAGCAAGGATCAAGGCATTGTCACCCAAAGTCAAGAAAGATGAACACTTGGAGGTAGGAGTTCCTTACCATCAAAAACAAGCGTCACATCGCCAATGATGGATGTCAGCAATGGAAAAATATGTTGTATTTCATTCAATGTATTTGAATGATTTTTGCTTTAGTTTCCCTCTTTTGGATCAATGCCAAGTCCCAATAATGTACAAGTGTTGTCAGTGTGATCAAATCCAGGAATCTAGCAAATGAATCCATTGTTACCAAAACCCACAGGAACTTTGTATTGTACTTCAAATATCAGAGTTCATTTTCTCTGTTTTTCAGGCTTTGTTGAAGCAGTGCATGAATGATGCTCAGACTTTGTTTGGTGTCATTCTGGAGAAGGGTGAGGAGGAGAAGTTACCGGAGACGGTTTCCCCCACGGCAGGTGCTGCAACACTCGCTGCTCCCGCCCCATCAGATACCGAAGCAAAATCAGCTGTAAGTACATGTATACAAATGTTAAAAGCTGAGTGTATTTGTACTTTCGGGGCTGCTTAGCAATCTGAAATGCTTCTCAATGGTCATACATGTACATGTACTGCACATTTTGTCAGTTTTACATGGTACAGTTTGTAGATCTTTGATCCGCATGCATCATGCCATACACTATCCTATATACATGTACTTTGAGGGTAGATACAACACATGATCCATCCAATTTTCAACTCTTTTGCAGATTCCCTTTGATGTGACCAAGGCAAACATCTACAACTTTGAACATCTCTTTGACCCGAGCTTTGGTGAAATTCTGAGGGGTACTGATCTACTTCAGTGGCTACTCAAACTTTTCCCAACACTATAAGGAGGAATACAGAAGGACACCAACTCTGTTTGTACCTCCCCCAGATATGTCTACAGGTTACTGCAAAGGATTTTCTGGACTCAGGATGTGAGAATCCTAGATCCGTCCATCTACATTAAAGTCACTGTCACAGGATATTTTGGATGTACTCTACATATTTCTCACATTGCTTCAAAACTTTTGAGTGTGTTTTTAGAAATGGACCTGAAACAATGATATCCGAACCAATCATCAGTACGATGAATGTGATAAACGAACATGGAAAGAAAATTGTGATATGGTGGAAAATATTTTCACTGACGTTTGCTTTGGTTGATTTCCATAGCTAGAAAATATCCGTCCAAAATCTTTAAACTGGCTTTCCACTTCTTATTTTTTTGATTCTTCAGAGCTCTCCAATGGGAGCTTCAAAAGCAAATTGGAAAGTATCAACACTGTCAGAACAATACTATCATTCTCAATAACAAATTGACATGGGACCATCACATGAATGGTTTCCTGTACATTCCTACTCCATGGATTCATCAAACAGCGAAGAGATGTAAGCTTCTTCCGAATTGCAAATTCATGAACTCAAACAAAGCTGTATTGACTATTTACAGTTAATTTATTATTTACAAGCTTCCTTTTTACATTTCTGAAGAAATGCTGTTTGATTTTCAAAGTTTTTACAAAAAACAGTTGTAGCTTTATCATAAATAATAAATATTATTTACAATTACAATAAATAAAGACTCATTCTTCTATTCTTGACGTAATTTGCACTTTTATGACTATTTCAAATACCAATACCAGAAATTTATGTGTTATGTTGAGAAGACAAAACTCCAAAGTACCAAAACCTGGTCAGAAGTTTAAGAAGATTTTCCTGGGTAAAGAAAGAAGATAGAACATGTAGAAAAAGAATGAGGTGAGAACCCAGGAAAAGTCCACTACATGTATGGAACATGGTTCACTGGGGCTCAACTATCTCATACAGAGAATCACTTACAGCAGGGAAAGAGTGATTCTGTATTTATTCAGGGAATAACGCCATAAAGGAAGAAGAAAAGGAAGATTTGGATTTATATCCATCAGTCAAGAAGAAACTTCATGAGAATTCATTTCAATCATTTTAAACAAAAGTATATTAAGACTGCATGCAAAAAGTTGTAAAAGTAAGTTACACAAATTGAATATTAATATCTTTACAAGAACATTTTAATTTAAGTTCATAGAATAGAAATTCTTTGGTGAATCCTTGGATAAACATCTGTTAAGCAGGAGATGAACAGCAACAGACAACAGGTCAGAAACATTCACATTTTACATACATGTATGTATCCTGCATAACAATCACACAAGCCAACAACATACAAACGCACAATCACTCCAATTTCAACCATGCACATGGACTAAGATGGAAAAATGAAATTTTGTGCCGACTACGGCCATGAGATGAGGGGCTCACTTTTTACCACAGCCACACCAAGCAGAGTGGCAGTTGGTATGACAAAGTTCATCATTCCCAACAGATACTGGTAACTTCTCTGTCAATGATCTGCAAAATGAACGATTCTTGGTGCAAGGCTTCAGCAAGGCATTCCTCCAAGAGCAAGGAAGATAATTTTTTTT
>NMRB01000074.1:608314-633736 GCA_002633025.1 Notospermus geniculatus
TATTCCAAAATCCTGGATCCGCCCCTGGAAAGGGTCTGCAGATGCGGTTTCTTTGCATATCTGCTGCCTCTCCAGTGTCAGACACTTCGATGGGTTAATGTTTTGTGAACTATTGTTTGGAACCTTATTTGTTGTTTATTTACGATTTGCCTTTTAGCCTATAGAGGTTCTTCACGTGACGTCACAGCTCCAAATATCCGCCATATTGGCCGTCAAATGACGCAACGTCACAGCATCAACACAGCGTTTTTGACGTGGTTTGTACGTTGTCGGCATTCATCGGACCTCTTCTACACTGTTCTACAGCAAGCCGTATGGACGATTCGCTTTGTTTTCAACACGGTTTTCACACCAGACCCACTACTTATGCTCAGAAACTGTGAGAGGTAAAGTGATTTGTTGAGTTGTATGCTCCCAGTGGTCTGTACGGGCCGCTGAATGTTCGAACTGAGAACAAGATGGCAGCTTCCATGGCTTCATTTTGACGGCCAGTATGGCGGCCGTGTGACGTCAGTGAAGAACCTCTATATCTGTATTCTTTATTGCTGTCAGCAGGGCCAATATTTTTTTTATCATACTCGTACACATAGGCCTACTCTGTATAAATGTACTGTCTCATGCATGCATGCTTGTAATATGATTACAGCTACAAAGACATGTTAAAATAGCTCCAACCTAAAAGTATTTTGAAAAGTTCTTTGGTGCAATTTATTTGAACTTGTGCCTGAATGACGATTGGTGCACTATTTGAAATAAAAAAATATATTCATATCGACTCACAAGCCTCATTATTTGTCTCTGCCGAATCTGTTGAAATTTCTCGATGCGGATCTATCCGTTAAAGCGAATCAAAAGCGAAAAAATTTGATTTAGAAATAGAATTTGAAAGGGGACGAATTTTCGGGAAAAATGTAAACAAACTTCTCCAGAATGTCAACAAAAGAAATTTTCGTGCATTCTGATTGGCTGAATTTTCTGTTTACAAACACCATCCAAATGTAAACAAAATCCGCTTTCGATTCGCTTTCAATCCATCTTTTATTTCGAGATGTGCCTGTAAAACGCACATTTTCCGTGGTTTCCTGATACATTGTATAGCTATACCCAGTTTTGACAAGCTTGATACTCCCATTGCAATAGGGGGGTCCCGTGAGAACCACGCTGGACGCTGGGACCTTGGAGGAATTATACTCTTAATTCCTCCAAGCTGGGACCAAGCGAAGTAGGCCTGCAAATCCCGCTGCAAATCGGCGCCCCAACTTCAGATCAAACACGTGTCTCTTTCCCGCCCAAATCTGACGTCCCCAAACTGGTTTGTTGTCCATTGGAAGCGTCATGTGTGGTTGGGATGTACAGCCTATTCATACAACGTGGTCACATGACAGCTAAATCATGAGAAATATGGCGCAATAGATTTTTGTCGAGTTGCCGATAAAATTCGAATCCAAAATGTCGTATCAACAACAGACAGCCTTCATGAGACCACAGGTAGGTACAGTCGAGGCTACAGGCCCAGGCCCTATTGTCAACAGTGGCCGGGCTACTAACTAGCTACTTAGGCCTAGTCCCGGGTACTTAGTACGGGACTGCCTACTGGCCTTCGTCGGCCAACGATGAACCAGTCGAGCCCAACAGTAGGCCTACCATGTACCTTGGAGGTATTATCCGGGGGGGGGGGGTCACTCCCCATAAAGTGTGTTGCACATCAACGTGTACTCCACTTTTTTCATAAGCCCCTTTCAGCTGGTAACAGCAATTTTGAATCCCCACCCCTTTTGGCTGGGTACTTTTCATTCCCACCCCCTAAAGCTGGGAACTCTGCAATCCCCACCCACGCTAATGGCTGGGTAATTTGAAAGACGTTTCAAAGGGCTTTTTGCAGGACACATGGACCACACTAGGCAGGGGAGGGGGGAGAGTGTCTTGTGTCTTTTTATGTATTCCCGTGGGCTTTCTGCGGGGTTATGGGTGAAATAGGGGGGCTTATTCGGCCCCGCGCGGGACCCGCCGATGCGGCTCGAAAAACGCCCCTTTACCCGCAATTTTTGGTACGCTGATGTGCAACACACTTTATGGGGAGTGACCCCCCCCCCGGGGGTATTATATAAGTATAATTCCTCCAAGCATGTACCATATAGGCCTATGGGTAGATCTAAGGGAGCCTGGACAGGCCCTATATTATAAATACTGTAGTGTAGCCTAGCCCAACCCTAATTAGGGCTCTAGGCCTAGGCCTATTGGAGATTTCTAAGCTCCTGTGGATGTATCACTATTGGGGATACAATCAGGCACTGGAAATTCAAGAATGGCGCAGAAATGGCATGTTCGAAAAAAATGTGGCCCACTGAAAATAGGGGGGTGGGCGTACGCCTGGGGTGCCCCCTGGATCCGTGCCTACGCAGGATACATACTGTGATACTGTAGGCCTACCAGTGTACTAGAGGAGAAAGTTGTAGGAATGATGTCCGGACATCTGCTGTGTTCAAATTTTCTAATGGTCTCTATCATGTCTATAGCCATATCCTTATCCCGCATTGAAAAATAAACAGGCATGGGGTAGGCCACGTATACTGCACCAAGCCATGGGAAGTGCCCCGAGTGTGGACCACTTGGCCTGCTATTCTCAACTTGACTTGGGCAGTGAGCCTATCATCAGGCAGTGCTGCGAGCAGTCATACCACTGATGATGTAAAAAACAGCAAAATGCTGCACCAGGACGTCCTTCATGATTCAGTAGAGCACACGGACAGAACGTTGAAAAATGGTGAACAGCATCTATAAACCCAAAGAAAGGAGCAAAAAGGCCAGCCCTTAACAAACAGCTGGCTCAACAAGGCCGGGTCTTTCTTCTTGGGGATTTTCTAAATCCCCCCCTACACAGTTACTAATTGTATTATTGTAGTTACCGGTATGTAAATGCTCCAGTTTTCTTCAATTTGTAATATTTCTCATTTTACCTGATGAGGGCTAGCAGGATGCTGCCGAAAACGTTTGTACCGTGTATATATATAGATATGAATATTACATTCTGGATTTGCTCCTTTCTTTGGTTTTATAAATGTACCTACCGTACCTCGCTACCAAAACTCTAAACAGCATCTCCCAGTAGTGGTAATTGGACAGGTCGCTGATGTTAATGATATTGTATTTTTCTTTTTAGGTGCAGCCCCAGTATGTCCAATACCACCAAGGACAGGCTTTTCAACAAACCGTGGTCCCCGCGAATCAAGTTNACTTCGTGTTGTGAAGATGGGACAAATCGCACTTCGATTCCCCGACAAACTCGCTGAATTGTTGACTATTCCTGAATTAACTTCGCGTCAAAGTGGTTCTCACGGATTATGTACATAATGACTACCTATCAATAGGTTCAAAACACGAAGGTATGATCCTGTTCATGTGTTTGGGGCAGCTGTCATTCGACAGCGTGCATAAATTATGGAATGAGATACAGTTCTATTTGCCTGGTGCCCGTTAACTCGTAACACCAGATGTGTGTGCAGACGTTGCAGCACTAGTCACGGTTACATCAAGTGGCGTTCCCCCACTGCAGTGCATGGATTATTCGCGAATTACCAATTGGCGAGTGCACACGAGGGAACAGCCGTCTTCCCCACCGAAACGGGATGGATTTCCTCAGGGCATTAGGGAGGGTACGACCGTAAATGACCTGAGATCTCAGGATGTACAACCCCAAGCAGCACCAGCAACACAAGAAGGTGGAACACGGAGGAACTTTGCCAAAGATTCGCAAAAGCAATGCGGCATTGCACAAGTTGTTCTCGGTGCGATTGCTATGATTGTTGGAGCGGTTCTGATACAAGTTGACGGTGTGGATCGCGGCGGATCAGGACTTGGTTTGTCAGCTGCAGGAGTTTGGTCAGGTGTGTTCATGATACTTGCGGGAAGTTTCGGCATCTGGTCTTCAACAGCACAGACAACTTCAGCGATCGTGACATGTATGGTCCTGTCCATCCTTGCGAGCTGTTTTGCGTTCGTGTTTTTTATCATCTCGGCTATTGCGTGTGGAATCAATAACACTATATATATATATCGTTGGCGTGATTATGATGAGGATGAGCGGCCTGCAAGGATTGCCTTGCATTCCATTGGGATCCTCGTTGGATTGGCTGAGGTCATTGTCTCCATAATCCAGTCTGCTATCTGTTGTCGTACAACATGCTGCACTGGTCAACAAGCCGGTCCAACCATTGTCTACATTCCCCAGCCATTCCCAGCTCAGTATGCCCTGCAGACTCAGGGCATGGTCCAGGGGACGAACATCCCGATGGGAACATCTGGTGTCACTGTGATAACACCTGGTACATACCCTGTTGGCTATACACCCGTTACACAGCAGCATGTGCAGCCTCCTGCACAAGGTGCAGCAGGGGTACCTCCTGCACAAGGTGCAGCAGGAGTACCTCCTGCGCAAGGTGCAGCAGGAGCAGTGGCACCTCCTGCATACAGCCAGACAGGGGCCTCCCCACCGGAGTACACTGAGAAGCAACCGGTAACCAACCCCGAAATGTAACACTGCGGATCTGATAGTCGACCGAATGGTCCTTGGATGTTCTCAGCCAGTCTAGACACATCGTGTGCATCAAGTCTGCAACTTCCAAGTAATAGACGATATCACTCCAAAAGAGCGCAGCACCTGACGGTAACTGCAGCATCACGACGTCCCGTACGCATTCCTTGACATGCGACGTCATGATCGCTGAAACAAGTGGAGGTTTTTCGAATGACGTCACGACGTTCAGAATGATGTACGGGACGTCGTGACGCTGTAGCCCTCGCCAGTTACCGTCAGGTGCTGCGCTCTATTGGAGTGATAGGGTCTATTTCACCTGGACCGTTCTTGAACTCCTGGACCACAGTGCTGATTGTGGTTCCTTCAAAATGTGTGCTATGTATGGCATTTATATATTTTTGGTATAATATACAAATGTAACTTTGAATTGATTCCATGCACTTTCACAATACTCAGGGCTTTCATTAAGCCTGCGTATGGCGTCTATTACGCATGTAAACTACAGAAATGACGCAAATATAAATAACTCTGAAGGCTCAAAAATGCAGGTAAATTCGATGATACGCTGATGGAGAAAGTGTGGAAGTCCCATCTGTATACCCAGTCTCCATTTACGCCAGTAGGATCCCGGCTGACGCAGTTATCAAGATATTGGAAGTCGGGCGGCGGCCAAAATTTTCTTCAACACACCCAATCCCTGTTAGGGCAGCTGAAAATCGAACTGGGGATTCCCGTCGCCCATGGCAACTACACACTCCTGGCTCGCACGCGGTACCTGTAGCAGTATACGAAGCGAAGATCTGACCCCAGTAAAATATAACAAGAAGTCATGACCCAAAAAAAGAATTGCTGGAAGTCTAAAGACCCCAGCTTCTTCCCAAATTGACTTCGATAAAAAAATTGTGGAAGTCATGACCCAGGTAGAGAAAAAGTTAATGAAAGCCCTGAATACTGAGTGTTGTTGTTGTATTTGATTTTTCCGTCAGGGCCGACGCTATAGCATTATTTGCCCTGGTAAGTACGGAGGAGGCCATCACAAAATACTCATGTTCCTCACTTGGATGGGGTCTTTTACTTGCCCTTGCAAAGACACAAGGTACAAGGCACCACGGCTTACTGTCCCATGCGACGGACGTGAAGAGCCGGGAATGAAATTCCATATGGCCCGGGCTGGATTCGAACCCGGGACCTGCCGCTTGCTAAGCGGATGTGATAACCACTAGGCTATCAGGCTCCACCACTGAGTGTGAGTGTGAAGTTGCAATAAGCAGTGGAGCAGTGGGAAATCACGTCTCGTCCATATTTTTGCTCATGGTCCTGACGTGACAGGCAAAGAGAAATGGGACATGACTTGAAGTTCTCTGAAAGGGTCTGCGGATGCGGTTTCCTTGTATATCTGCCTTGCTGTTCATAATGCATCCATTTACTGGATCTACTCACCTATATGATCCTAAGCGGGACAATACCGCAGTTTACCGCCTCCGTGGGCAGACTTGAAACAGCCGTGCGAAATGGTAGGCCTTTTGCATTGCATGACTGTCGGCATTTCCTGTGGCCAACCCACATCAGGTGTCTGGGTACCCTCTGAACCTGGAACTCAAGGCCTGCCCGGGAACATTTCGATTTAACATTTGTCATTTGTTCTTCTGGTACATTCACCCAGGTGAGCACATGGTCCATGGACCATTTCATTATACAGTGTATATTATACCCTCTCCGGTGTCATACTTTTTAAAAACAGATGGGTAAATGTTTTCTGAACTGTTGTTGAGAACTTTATTTGTTCTTTATTTATGATTATTTTGCCTTTTATATCTGTATTCTTTATTGCTCTAGGCGGGCCTATGGATTTTATCTTTACTCGTAATCGTAGGCCTACTCTGTAGTATCGCGTACATGCTTGTAATATGATTATAGCTACAAACACATATTAAAATAAGTTTATTGTAGTAGCTCCAAACTATAAGTATTATGGAAAGTTCTTTGATGCAATTCATTTAGTGAACTTGTGAAGGACCAGTTACTTACTTTTTGAAATAAAAAAATATATATTCAAATAGACTCTCTAAGCCTAATTATTTGTCCCTTTTTGCATAAATCAGCCAAATCTGTCAAATCTGTTGAAAATTCTCAACTGAATAAATCTTTCATTTCAAGATGTGCCTCTAAGAATGCACCATGGTTTTCTGACATGCCTGATCTGATACTATACAATGTACCTATACGGGGACTGTATACATAGGCCTAAGTAGTTTCAATTCAATTCAATTCAATTCAAATTCAAAATAGGTTTATTATCTCCTTGTAAAAGAGTACATTTACTTTGGAGGAAGTTAACATAATAAACCGTGCAGGACAGAGGACAGATAAGAAGGAGAAGAAGGGTTGATGGCATCTGTCTCGGGAATGTATCCATCAATCCACAGTGGTGGAAGGAGTGCAAGTGCAATTATTTACAATTATCATGATAATGATAAAATTAATAAGANTTGCGTCGTCGTGCCCTCCTCCTACATACTATCACATGACCTCATGACGTCAGAGTACTGAAATACCAGGATCTATGACCTGGCGGTAGATTCAAATTCACTGTGGGCCTACACTTCTTATAGATACAACAATACATAACATGAGTGACCCGTGGTATTGATCAGTAGCGCTTCGCGCGTTTGCCGCCACGCGGCGTTCAGGGTCCTTGCGTCCAGCTGCTTAGAGATGATGACCCATGGATGACACAGGAATACCGAGTGGCGATTCTACTTCAGGCAGATCACAATATTTGGGTCACTCTCAATCTTATCATCCAGCTCCATGTGGCTCATACCTGCAGAATTCCGAAAAAAGAAATGCAAAAATCACAAGATCCTGTGATGGTGGATAATCTGAGCTCAACCCCCCCAACCCCCGACAAAGAGCACAATGAATCAAATTCAAAAAGCCTTCATTAGCACAACCAATGCACTTATTTACAGGCTGTACTAAGTGACCTGAGTGGCAACAAAAAATAATACAAACCAGTTTCACAGCATATTTCATCCAAAGAATGATGACCCGTGAACCAACGATAGAGATTTTTATGGCGACTTGATCCACTCTCATTGGGTAACTTGATGGGGTATTTGTGTAATCGGCGGATAATGCCCTTCATCAGGCCAAACTGGATTAATTTTCTGAAAAGACAACACAATTATAGTCATGTACCATAAATTGCGGACCATGTTTACATGGCGTAAGTGACGTCGCAATGCATCAGCATGTGCTGGATGCACTACGGCGTCACGTCACGTCGTCCGCAATTTTCGGTACACATCTATAGTAGAAAATTTTGTGCTGCAGTAAATATGAGCTTTGACCTTTGTTATACATTCTAAGTCATCTGCTTCAATCTGTCCTCATTGTCCTTTGACCTGTCTTTGTATCAGCTATCAGCATTAATTGCAAACTTTCGAACAAACTGATGGCAATCTGTGGTCAAGAAGTGTACCGTATATAGAATTACAAAATGTACCTCTCATCAACTCTGAGTGAATGTGGATTGTGCCGGGCACAGAGATCCCGGACAGTTGTTCCAGGTGTGAGCCCACAGTACAGCATGAAGACATCATGGAAAGTAGGCAGTATGCGACCTGAAGAACACATAAAGGAACAAAACAAGGATAAAATTTCAGAATAAGTCTGTCAGAAAGGGACGATATGGGGAAGAAGTGAGAAAAGACAGGAATGTCATGTCAACTCCCATGAGACTGCAAGGACAAGTTCCTGAAGGATTTAAACATACATGTATCTACTCACCAGGTTTTGTGACAAATTTGATACATTCATTCTGTAGCCTCTTGTCGTCAACCAATTTCTGGATATCTGGTGTGACTGCGTATTGATTTGAATACTGGAAAAGAAGGATGGGTTTCGTGATGCAGCTGCTATAATTTCAGTGGTGACACTTGAGAGAAAGAAGAGCTACCTACCTGGAACACTGATATCAAAGTAACTACGTCAAAATACCTGCAATGAGAAAGGGATATCATGAATCATTTTTCTTGGAGTGTGCATCAACCAGCGAACTGATAATTATACATATCTGACACTGACACTGACACTTACAACAAATTCCTTATACAATGTTTGATAATGTTGATGTCCATGTCAGCCTCGACTGCAATCCTAGCAACGTGGTTGAAACCATCAATGAAAGGCAGAATCTGGAAGAAGATGAATAGTCATCGGTGGAAGCACAGAGCAGCGTCCCTTAGTGGAAAGCAGAGTAAAACAAATAAACAAACGAGATGATTTTTTTAACAGACCTGCTGTGTCGTTAGATCCCATTCACTAGCCACGATCAAGGTCTTGTCCATAGTGAAGATAGGCACGTCATGTTTCTCCACTTCTGGTGGTACCTTACTTTCTCGGATCACTTTCAGGTGAATATGATTGGCATCATCTGAAATGGCCAATTGGAATTCCACCAATTGCAGTACAAAGAGTAATCCGTGTAACTCAGTACAAGTCTCAATGATAATCGTCATTCACGCAATATACAATGGTATGATGAACAGGAATCAGAGACATCAAGGGTGTATGCGGCCAAAATCTAGCATAAGATGCAATTTCACATACGACGAAATGAGGAGCACAAGGTGCATAAAATCTGATACTTACTGACAGGCACACTGCAGGTTCCTGATTGGTTTAACTGTGTTATGATTGGTTTTAAAATGGATGGAAGCCTCTCCTTCGATTTGTCATCGGACAAAAATCCATTTTCACGCTGAAATTCAAAGATATGACAGTGAATGCAGGTAGTTATAAACAAAGAAATACAAAGGGTAAAATCAACTGAAGAACTTAATCAGTTTCTTACCTCGAGTGAAACTAAATAGGCTGCTAGTTTCTTCACCACTGGTTCATATCGCTGGGGCTTCGATGTAGCATCAAACACAAAGCACAGGTTGAAAATCAGGGCATTTCTGGCATACTTTGGATTGTCAATACAAACTGGGCAGCCCATGATTTTGTGCCCTAGGGCATTTCTGAAACAAAATCATTGTATTCAAAGAAAGGAAGGTGCAGCATCGGAGATGAGCTCATCCAGATCTTTCTTCACTGACCATTACCCCCTCCCCCCCCCCCAAGATTGGCACCAATAAAGACTACAGGCTATGACCACACCCTGTACCCACATCAGGCACCTATTCCCAAGTGATAGTGTAAGGAAGTTTACACAAAGTGGTCGTTCATCTACTCCACTCCACTTACATTGTAATAATACTGTTCTGTAGCTCCGGTTTAGTAATGATGTAGACATGGACTGTATCAAATTCCTCCTTACTGATGTAATCATCTGGTACCTGCAAAAAACCGAAGTTACTTATTGACTTTTAATGTCAATATGCCTCACCGTGGGTTTTGTGAGAGTTCTGTTAGCAAGGATACTGGCCAAGGACTAGCCTGTTAGCAAATTCACAATGGAACATGCTCCCCTTGACCACACAAAACACTCAGATGAGAGATATATTGAATATTGTGATTCAAGAATGATTTTATGGACTAACTCTCTGGTACTTGTATTCAACAAACCTGATAAGTTATCTTTGGTCCAGCAATGGGATGAAACTCACTGAAGAATATGCACTTGATACGTTCACTTGCCATTTTCTTTGTAACGCCGCTGATAGCTCGGCCTAATATGAATTCGTCACATGCTGGTCAACAGGTGATCCAGTGCCAGAGGCAGTGTCCAGAGCACTTCACATCACATTGAGGTGAATTCTTCCAGCCCAGCTTTGTTTGCCTGATACAAAAACAAGTCAGAGAATAAGACTGTCCGACACACCCAACGCCCTCTTTTAGGCCAAAATATTATACCAACAGTGCAGTATCTTTGCAAGCTATAGCCTAGCTAGGCCTATAAACTGCAATACGGCATAGTATTTGCTGGGCCTACCATCAACCATGCCTGATGCTGAGTCAGTGAGTGATAGCCTGTTGAAGCCAGGACAACAGACAGCAGGCCTATCCTATGCGTAGGCCTACCACATCACGTGATTATGACCACCAGCCAGGCTGACCAGCAATGTCAAGACAGACAATTCCTGCACCAGTGTATGGTGTGGTAGTGGTGGTGATCATGCACTGAATGCATGCACTGCCACGACGTCGGCCCAGTGAGTGGGGCGCGGCGAATAAAACATCAGTCGATTTTCGGGTATTTCAACAAATTTGCACATCGAAAACATGTTCTATTTCATCAATATTTTATTGTGTTAGACATTTCCCGGTAATTTGTTTGTTTTCACGGAAGCATAATGAGGTTAAATGCGTGTTTTATAACTGACAATATCAGCGTCCACCTGTCATTTCTGCAGTGCGAAACCGGATTTTAAGATCTGCTCAGCCAATCTGAACGTCAGAGAACGATTCGTGCCAACATCGTAACTCTGACGTATATCGGACAGCGCCATATTGCTCCGTGAACTACTTTGATGAAGATCGGTTCGACAAGACTGTTCAAACTATCTATTTGAATGATCTAAGTCACCAATTAGGCATTGTGAATGTTGCTACATATAGAAAAATGAGTTGAAGCATGTTACCTTACCTGATGAAGGGTTAGTCACGCTATAACAGCACGTTGAACTTCTCAAGTGGTGAAGCTATGGCGGCCATTGTTGTTTCGTGATCGAGGTGGGGAGGGAGAAACAGTCACCTAATGCATACGAATTTTTCAATAAAAATCGTTGCAAAATGCACAGTTTAACCACTCAAACGTTTTTTGTATAAATATTTATTGCGAAATAACTCATTTTGTGCAAACACAACATCAGTTAAATAAAAAATTATAAGGGAACTATTTCTAGTCTGCGCAATGCTACAACCGCATCACTTCTGACCTGATCACCGACCATATGGTGGTCGAACTTAATCCGCTATATACGGACGAGGTGCTTATAATGGCTGCCCGAAGGTTGCCGAAAGCTTCCGAGTCGAAGACGATTGCTGCTCAGCTACTCTGTGACGTCAACATGGCTGTTCCGTCTCAGGTGGGAGTTTGATCTATTTTTAGACGCTGAACATGTGTTCTTTGTTTACATTTTGACAACTCTCACGTGGAATTCCGGCGAACTAAATGGCAGAATTGATTCGCTAGCCACTTTTAATTGCTAAATTTGCCTCCTGATCTTTGCATTTAAAGATCATATGCAATATGTTGTGGGTTCGAGCCCGGCTTACGAAGTCATTCAAATTGGGAGGACTGAACAATGACATCATTGATTCCCCACATGTCACACCTTGTCTGCACCAGTCGTCGGTATTCGGGAATGGTTTGTCCTGTACATTTTAGCTTTCTTCTTTTCTATGTGTGTGACTGGAGGGATGGGGAATGGCTCAGTGTTATACTGCACAAACCACAGCTTTGGACAAACATATAGGAGTTCCCGATGCAAATATTCTTGCACTTAACCATGGTACATAGGTCACTGTTGTACTGGGTGAGTGTGTAATAACTTGGTCAAGACTAATACTAATTTAATGGCATCATGATACACTTTATTGGTACAATCTACATGCAACATGAGTGCCTGATAATATTTGCAATTTCTGCACAACGAAGACAATGTATTGGCCGTCTCCTAAGCATGTTGTAGTAAATCAAGTCCTCAGGCCCAAAGTGAAGCACATTTTTGCTGTCACAGAAAAAATAAACAAAACCAACCTGCAAAATACAACAAGCATATGGGCAAAAAATCCACCATATCATAACAAAGAATTGAAAAAGAATGTGAAGTATCCCCCCCCCAATANACAAGGACAAAGGCAGGAATTCTAGGAGTTGTGGCATCTACACATACACAGAACACAAAAAAATCAGTTCACTGTCTAACAGGCTTTCCCGATAATCGCCCGAAAGTAGTAGACCTTTGTGTTAGTAGCAGTAAGTTCCTTAGCTAGAACTGGTCACACCCAGGAGTCGTGAAATATTTGTTCCATAGACAGTGAGGAACATGAGTAGCTTGTGATGGCCTCCTCCATACTTACCAGGGCCAATAATAATGCTATAGCGTTGGCCCTGACGGAAAAATGAAATACAAATACAAATACAGACAGCTTATTCAAATTGGGTCAAGTATCACAACACCTAAACTAGACAGGCTGCCAGATGTAGTGACTACTTGTATGAAGACAACCACTAAGGTGTGACCCATACATGAAGTACCCCCCCCCCCCCCAGCTTCTTCCTGCTAGTATACATCACTACGTGGTGGATTCAAATACATACAAAATTTACAGTTCGTTTTGTACATGTACGTGTAACATGACCAGCTTCAGATTCCCCCCTCTTTTGACAATATATGAAAGTTTAAAGCATACATACAGCTTTCAAATTGCATCAAGTATTATTTACAACTCAATATCTTGAACAGTTTTTCCAACTTAAACTGCGACAGTTTAAGTACCATTTCACTGACTCCAGGAATTCACCAGCTCAAATGACTTTCATGTAGAATTATGCAACAGTACTTTCTCATAGACTGTATAATTCTCAAAACAGACTTATACAGTTCCAAAATCATTGCATATGTACAGCCAGATCACCAATAATTTTAGGGACTAATCACAACTTGTGTTCCTCCTCAAGATCTCTTGGCCAAAGAATCATCTCAAGAGGTTTCAGCAACTTGAACTTCAGGGGCAACTTCCAACTCCTATCCTCAGCTGGGGCTGTTATCAGTATGAACCACATTTGGTATTATACAAAAGACCCTGTGTTTTGTGTCCTGTTCACACTACTTATAGAATCCTATCATGTCTGACCACACACAGGGACATTCCTAGTGAACTGACTTTTTCCTTCTATGCCAAGCCAAATCCCTCTGAGCACTCATTGATAGCCAGAAGCAACATGCTTCGCAGCTTGTCGTATGTTTCATATGCCGGCAAGTCCAGTTGGTTGAAGCTGCAAGAAAGGATGCAAACATTCAGATACATGGTTCAATGAAAGTGGACTGGTATTCATATCAAACAAAGCCTTTTTTGGCTTACAACTGCTACAGAAACTTTCCTCTTACCATGTGTGAGCTGAGGGTAGACGATCAGTTGATCTGTCATCACGGTGAATCTGGAATTTCTGTATACCATTCATCCCCTCCAGGAAGGCAAAACCTTGGAGTGGCACTTTGGACGTCCCTGTCACAAACTGTAGAAATCTTGCCCGATTGGCCTGATCAAAAGAGCGCAGCGCTCGCCAGAACCACTGGATCTGTCAACAAAGCAATGAGTCACAATATGAAACACAGTATAGGCACTGACTCTTCGAATTGCAGAAACCTTGAAGTAGGTGAAAACCCAATGAGAAGGTCAAAATGTGCTCCTGATTCAGGGCCCTTCATGATTCAGAAGCAAAACAGAGAAGGAAACATGGGAACATATCAAACTTAACTTACCTGGAGTGAGTTGGGTTGATACTTGTGGTACTCAGAGTTACTCTTCAAGTCATCAATGTCAACCGTCGGCAGTCCAGATATCAACAACTCAAGTTCCTGTTCATTGAAGATGGATATCAGCCGCTTGGGAATAATGTCATAGAAACCCTCCAAGAAAGCATTCAGTTGTTTCCTAATAGCACCTGTCATTTTCATCTGGCAGACCAACTTCACATAGTCTCTCTTGTTTTCTTCATTCACCATGATATTTCTGCCATTAGGCCTCAGTTCCCTGGTTTCTGTCACACCAAACTCTTGAATCTCTGTACTGAAAGTCAGATCATAGCCCAAGTGTTCCACTTCATTTTCAAGGAGATACACCAGACCTTGATAGAATGCATAGTCCTCACTTTCCATGTCCATGTACCTGCAAAAGAGAACCATTGAAATGAACAGTGGACACAACATTCTTACCTTACCTACTGACAACAGGCATGTTGGCAAATTTTCTACAGAAATAGGCTCCGTATTGATCGTCACAATTGAGATATCACTTACTTGACTAAAACTCCCAAGATGTGTTTGTAGAATGACCTTGTGAAGTAGCACTCCAAGAGCTTATTGTCATAGATGGCTTTTGCAATAATGCGGCCGACAAACTTGAAGTAACTCAGATGATTGGAGTTGCAATGGGATGCAGGGTTGATGGTGTACGTGACACGGTCTCCAGGCGATGTGGAAAACAGGGCATACATGGGATTGAAGATCTCACGGGAGATTATGAGGTACCATTCTCGGAGGAGACCGCCAGCATCTTGACCTTCTTCACCTGCAAGGAAGAAAATTGCACATACTTATGTCACGATGTCTCTATGGCATAAGAGCAAAAGGAAAACACCGAATCAATAGGCGCTGTCAGCGAGTTGACCACTAGGTGTCACTAGGGCCCAATTCAATGCATCTAGCGGACCCAGTCATTATTGATCGCGCAGCGATCATAATAGATTTCCTGTACATTTGGTCCACTAAGACTGTGCTGCCATCTGTTAGCAATATGCGCGGCTGACTGCTCCTATTGCCACTTTTCTGCCAGAGTACACATCAGTAATGTCCATACCTTCGAACACAATATAGAATCGGTGTTTCCATTCATCTGGTGTACGTCGATGAAGTTCACGGAATGAATCCTCAAATACGTGTTCTCTTCTCACGTGGACGGCAACATCTTCGCGGCGCATACCCTCATCCATTCGCTCCAATTCTTGACGGAAATAACGACGTTTCACATCGAAGTCCAAGACTCTGGTATGATCAACTAGGACTGAGAATGGCCCATCTGCTAATGGGGTAGTGGACTGGCGCAGAATTTGATTCAGAACAGTGCGATGTGTTTCTGGAATGAAGTCAAGGTGAACATTTATCACTTGGGCCATTAATCAATCGTCCTCTTGCAGTGTCTGCGAGAGGGCATAAGAAGTTCAAGCCTAGGAATCCTGGTTTACCATCCAGTATGCTCAGGGGAAGAATGAACTGTGAGAGTGATTACCCTGCATGTCAGAGAACATTTTTTTCATGGCTTTCTACAGAGTGAACTGTATTGGCTCGTAAGTAGCTGATAGACATCATTCATGCAGGAAAATACCCATTACCTGTCCAAACTGTTAGCATAAACTGCAGCTGCATTACAAGTATCACAAGCACTTACCAGCAAATTTCAGGAATTTTTGTGTATCAGGTGGAAGACTAGTTGTCATGGAAACAACTGAAGCGACTGAGTTCTCACGGGACAGGAGACCAACGACATCTTGGCTACTCGACGCCGAGGGAGCCGGAGACATTGGCATTGTGATATCGACGTTGAGATGAGCGAGCTGATCTTCCCGTCTCTGGGTCAGGCTTTCACGAGGTTTCCTGGTGTCTTTCTCTCCTGCAATTGTAGATATACCCTTTTAAATCAAGGATGCATTTACACATTAAAAGAGCTGTGATTCTCAGGAAGAGAAACATGTCCTACTTGAAAGCAAGGGCAACATACAGCCTTTAGAAAAAGAACCATCAACTTACCAGCATGAACAATGAAGAAGGCTTCAACAGCAGGTTGTAAGACAAGGACAGCATGATGATCAGGTGTCTTGGCAAGCTCTGTCAAGCATTCACCAAGTGTCTCCCAAAGATCTTCCAACTTCAGTAAATCGCTCAGACGAGGAAGTGGAATCTCCTTTTCTTCTCTCTTCTTCTCAACTGACTTGCTTGATTCACCAGCACCTGCAAAGATATGCCCCATAACTTCATCTAAGTAAGTGTCATAGATCTAATCGGTAGTGGTGACAGGAGAATGGCCAACACAAAACATAGAACAACACTGTGCTAACATGAAAAGGAGAGCGAAGTGTCCCCATTATTGGATATGACCTGAATAAAAGACACCGTTCAGAAGAACTCTGATAAGTGAGTTCAGGTCCGTGGCCAATGATGGAGGTATATTGATCTAACACACTAATGACTCAGGCACCCCCGACGGTACAACCAATGAAGTTGCTGGACATAGACCATCCAAGGATGAGATGGTAGCTGTCCCAGGAGTGGATCTAAGGGAGTGTGTGGTAAGATGAAATTAAAGTATGAAGTGTAGTCAGAGTTTTACTAACTTGGCTGATCAAGTTCCATTGGCGTATCTCTACTCTCAACAGATGCTTGCTGTGATATGCCACCAGATGTCACTTCCATCAGCCCCTCGCCCTCACGACTCTCCTGCCTCTGGGTCTCCAACCGATCACGTCGCCCCACCATCTCCATGATAGCTTCTGCCTCAGCCTCCAGATTAGCCATGGCTTCTGAAATGAACAATGCAGGGATCTTGTGAGCGGACTGAATCAAAATGGACTAGAATACATATCCCTACAGTTCACCCCCTTCCCTATCTGTCATAGAACCATAAGGACCTACGACCTACCTGCTTTCCTAGCTTTCCTCACGGCCAATCTCGCTGCATCTCTCAACTGGATTATGACTTTTAGGATCCTCAAGAAGAATTGCTGACTTGATGTCTTATTTGTCAGTAACTGCATGGAAGGCAACTGAAGCTCGCGGCCAACTTTGATTTTTGTTGGTGCGCTGACAACGATAGAACTGCCGCCTCCAAAACGATCAGCAATGACACCTTTTGGGTGTGAAGATGTTGCCAGGGCGTCAGATTCATTCATGTCTTCATCCTGGTCCACAACCTTGACACACATCTCCTGTATTTCCTGTAGCAGCCTCCTACAAAAGGCAAAAGATGCATGTGGAATTGGGAAAAGAGACGAGTTGAGCTCTGATGAGCTCACAGTATCTTCACAGAAAGGAGGAACTGAAGCACGAGCTCATATCTAAACCAACATGAGCACCATTCCTTACCTAATATGAGAGCACACAGTCTGCCCAAGCTCCTGAGCTCCCATCAGAAGCAGATCGAGTACTGTGGCCCTGGTCGGGTTGTTGATCTTTGAAAGCTGCAGCAGGAGATTTGTTGCATCTTCAAGACCTTCCTCTGAGCACGACTTGGATGTAAGGACCTACAAAGAGAATCGTAATTTTGGATATGTTGCAAACACCACGATCTTACAATCATTTTATCTTAACTTATCAGCAAGGATCACTATCCTTATCTAACTACGCACCTGAACTGCCAGCTGAAGCTGCTGAGGCAGAATTGGTTCCTCATCAATTTCCTCAGCCTCATCTTTCTTCTCTTCCTCCTTCTTCACATCAGATTTCTTCTCCTCCGCCATCTCAACAGATTCCGCCGAGTCAAGTCTTGGTGGGGCAGCAGGTGGCACCACTGGGTTACGAATCACACTCGGCTGAATGGAGCCCAGGGAATTGGCAGCGGCGATACTAGACATGGGCGTCGAGGAACTGACTGCATTCGACAGAGCATTAGGATTCCTCATTTCAGGTAATCCAACTGAGACAAGTCCAAGCATACGCAGCAAACGATCCGTCAATAACTGGCTACGTCGAATCACAGGATGGGCTAACATGTTCATTAGCTGACCAATCGGTGACGACTCGTAGTCCACTGGATCTAAATCACCATCGAAATTTGGGTTACTGTGAACCCGCTGAACACCTTTTCCCTTTTTACTTGTCGTCGAACTGTCTAATTTTATCAACAGGTCCCAGAATTCAGAATCCTTGGTTTCTTTACTGTCTGTGGATTTTGCACTACCGCCAGCTCGTGCAGGACTTGAAAGATTTGATGTTGCCTTGATTTTGTTATCCGGATCCTTCTCTTTATCTTTCTCAATGTCACTTTTCACTTCCTTGGCTTTATTCACAGGGGCAAAGTGACAAGGGAATCCTTTAGCTAAAGAGATCAAGGTATCGAGAACATGTCTGCAAACCACAGGCGACGCCTGCGGATGAATCGTCACAACCGAATTTCCAACATTGCCACTGGACTTTTTCCCACTGCGCTGAATTTGGAAGACATTTGCTCGGCACCCTAACGCTGCATCTAATCCAATTGACAGCCATGATGGTGCATTTTGCCTTCCGACATTCAACTCAGGGCGGTACACCGGGAGTTCTCCACCTTGACTAGACTGGCTACTCTTTTTCTTTGATTTATCACTAGATTTGCCAGATTTTGTTTCCTCGCCATCAAATTTGCACTCACTAGTCCTCTGAATAATGCTCAGCAGTGCCCTGATCACCCACATGCGGGTCTGAGAATGATAACACAGATTTCTAAGCACACGGTGAAGTCGACTAGTGTTCAATTTTGGTTCGTCAACGAATAACAGAACGAGCAAGCATGTCAAAGCCTCATGGTCCAGCAGGTGGCGCCCCCTAAGGTGTAATCCACGAAGGGCCAGGCTGCCACTTCCAGCTGCAGTCCCTGTTTGGCCGGGCCGGCGGGGTGCCCATGTCCAAGGTTGTACAGATCTGGGTGTGGAACGAACTCCCCCTGTTCGGAATCTACCAAGACCTGCAAAGGAGAGAGGAAACAGTATGTGTTAACACTTGTGAACTCCTTGAGGTGAAATGAACCATTCGAGTAGGGATAGATGGATAATACAGCGACTCTCACCTGCATGACGTAATATGGATGAAAGAGATGAACCTCCAGATTGAGCAATGAATCGTTCTTGCATAATTCGACGATGACGGTCCTCGAGTTCTCGGCGCAGCGCCTGAGCTTCTGCAGCATACTGGGAAGGGAGCACGGCTATCATACTATCATCCATATCGGCCAACACCTGCTGCCGCAGAGAGGTTGGCAAAGAGGAGATGAAGTTGGCAGGATCAACAGGAGTTTCTGATGCTGTTGTGCCTGATGTTGATGCTATCCTGGCCTGCTCTGCTCTCTGCTGGGCCAACACCTGGAAGGAAAAGAAGAAGCGTTCGGTGACAAGAAACCAAGGCAGGGTACTCTCAGTTCAATTTTTTTACTCTGTCAATCAGTGGCAATATTGATTTCTCAGGTCCTTTTTGTCCTCACATATGATCAGACATATGCTTGTTAAAACATCACTGAAAGCAATCCCACACAAACCCAGTGATTCCAGCTGAAGACACTTGGGGAAGGCCAGAAGGCAGACGCGTTGCACAAAGAACTCTCAGAGCAACTTACTTCTTCCTGTATGGCAGGAGGTAGAGCAGCCAAGAACTCAGGGTTGACCTCCGTCGTCCCAAGGTGTGCCTGCTGGGCTGCCGCTTCATTCTGCTGCTGTGCCCTTTCTTGAATTCTCTGCAAACGCAACTGCTCAGCAACGACTTCCTGACGAATATTGTCAGGCAGTGCCGCAAGGAATGACGGATCGACCCCATCAGGGAGTGAAATATCAGGAAACACTGACTGACTTATACCACCTGCAGCAGTAGTAGATGGTCCAGGCTGGTCATTGGCACTAGAAGAGCAAGAATTTGGTTCATTATTTACTTTTCAATTTTTGCGTGGTACACCATCTGAATCTGGGAATTTTCTGCATTCTGTTGATAATGTTAAGCAAAACAACCTACCTTGATGTAGCAGTAGCAGCTGCAGCTGCTGATGCAGCAGCAAGGACACTGGCCAAGTTAGACGTATCAGTGCTCAACACGGGCTGCTCACTTGATGGCGTACTAACACTGGGTTCCTCAGAACTACTCCCTGAAGAAGAACACAGAAGCATTGAGTAAAATAAAAAATTTAATCATTAATTTTTAATTTAATAAATGGATGAATTGAGGTAAAATTGCAAAATTGCCTCCAAACACGGCCCAAATCCAAAACCAAAGCCAAGCGCGGGCCTGACCAACCCGGCCTTTAAATATGAACCAGGCTACCGGTGCTGAACAGTTAGGCCTACTTCAACTGCCCGCCCGCTCAGGCCCGGACCCGAGGAAAAATCCCAAAATGGCGCCGAAACCGACCGGCGTCCGGAAATAGATCCACTGAGAAACGGCAAACAAATGGCCCAAAACGCCGAGCAAAGCCGCCCAGCTAGATTACCTCAATTCATCATAATGTAATTAAATGGGCAAATTACGTCCAAATTACTTCCAAATGTCAAGTTTACAAGACGAAGCAGCAGAAAGAATGAGAGAATTCAACCGTACCAGAAGGAGTGGAATGTACAGTCACAGCATCTGAGCTGGTGACATTTGACGGTTCCTCGGGAGTTATCACAGATTCGACAGTGGCGACAACAGTTGCTGAATTCGGCGCCTCACTCGTTTCATCAGGCGGCCTCGCAGCTCTCAGGGATGCCAATCCCTCCGCACGGTCACTGCTCACTCCAGCAGCATTTACCCTTGGAACTCGACGGCAGAGTTCAGCGACAAGTTGGCTGGATGACGAAACTGCTGCAGCAGAATTGGTTTCCATTGGTGTCTCTGGGCTGTAGCCGGGAAGTTCCACACGGCTGATGGGAGTTTCATACGGAGATGAGGAAAATGAACTGGGCTGCATTGTGGGAAGGGTTTCAGAGAGCCTGCAAAATTAATGAAAACCAAATTTGGTCAACTCCAGAAAGGAACTCTCAGCAAATAACCATACAAATACGAGTTTCAACTTCAAATGGATTTGTGGTTCCATAGCCTATTTCAGTGAGCTCAGCTCATCATCAATACCTTAGTGGAGCAGCAGGTGTACTGATCTGGACCAACTGGGCCGGAGTCTGCAACATCTCGGGTAGTGAAGCTCGCACCAAACCTTGTGTCAGATCTGCAACAAAATATAACCAAACTGTCACAAATGACATCACTCGTTTACAACAATTTTAATCAATAGGCAAGACTTAGAATGTTTTAATAGGAGGAAAAAGGTAGCTCAACACATACCTTGCCTCTGAGAAGACGTAGTGCTGATTGCAGGGGCAGTTGATATGGGTGCAGAGAGTAGTTCATCCACAAGGGATGTAGCTAATCGCTCAGCCATGGAGACATCATTAGCATTGTCTGAAAATGTTAACGAAATGTGCCACACTACTATCTTGGCAGGGAATTTTGATGCAGATGGGCAAATATACCAAAGAAGTGGGTACTATCTTAGCAGAGAGACACAGTTCTTTTCCAACGGTGACATATTTGATCAACAGTACGGGGCCTTTAAACCTACCATGTCCAGATGCCAAGGTCGATGACTGCAGGCTTGTTGGTAGTGTTGCTTGGGACACAATGCTGCTTGCTGCTGAGCTGACTGCAACAGCATCTATCAGGGAAGACTGAAATGAAAGAAACCTTAGAATTATACAACTGCAGAACTTATAATTCAGCATCCACGTCTGGGGCCCAGCACTGAAAGGTCACAATCAGTATATATATATAAGGTTTATTGAGACAAATGAAATGACTGTACATGATACAAAAGTTGGCCTGTCACAATCAGTCTTGGAACTCAGGCAGTTCTGGGCCCATGTTCTCGAAGCTGTCGTTAGGTTAACGATGTCGTTACGCTATGCATTTTCCCAGTTTTAACGACATCGTTAACCTAACGATGGCTTCGGGAACAGGGCCCCTGAACAGTTACGATCTAAAGGTCTTGAGACCACCATAGGCATATTTTACTGAAACTGTCATGTACTTACATGCAAAACCGATGTCGACCTCGGTGTGGTCCATTCAATTGATTTGTTTGCATCATTCTCTTCCTTGTCATCATCTTTTGATTCTCCATCTTGTTTCTTCCTCTTCTCACGCCTCGTCTGTAATTCTTCGTCCCTGTATTTTTCCAATACTTCAAGGATCTCTGGCTTCAGTACTAAAAGAATGAAGTGTGTAGGAAGAGTAAGTCTTTGAACTGAACTGCCGGGGTTTAGACGCTGTGGTCATTGTCACCACAAGAATTGCTGAGCAACCAATGACAGAGAACTTCACAAATTTCTTCAACTTCCTGAAATATCTTTCTTCCACTTTCACCCAACAAATCACGCAGTTTCACATTATTTTAGGACAAACACAAGTGACGGATGACTTACGGGTGACACAGTCGTGCACGCTATCCCCATCCAGAACACGCGACTCCTCTGTCCAACGAGTCAACGCAGATGGCACACTAGATAACACATTTCCTGAACCAGAACTGTCACCATACTGATCCTGTCAAGATGGAAAGAAGCCAAATACATGTATTAATGTCAACACTGAGAGAAATTCAATTTCATACAGGCACAAGTGACACCAAGGAAAATATACATACATATTCTCTCATGGACTGAATGAACAGGCCAACTAGTAACATCTCTGTTATATCAGCAATCCAAAGATTCCCCAGTCCATTACATTTGAGCCATTGTGCTCAAACAACAAAGTCAACGGACTCTGAAGCAGACATTCTTAATCACTTGACAAAAGAATCTTACCGGGAAGAAGTCGTCGTCGAGCAAGTCTTCCTCTGGTCGAGCGGAGAAGATTCGCAGATCATCGTTTCCAATGAGGAGGCGTGTGTGACCTGTACCGGCCTGCGACGACAGACTGTTCGTCAGCTGCAGGAAGTCGGGTCCTAGCAACCTGTGGATGGAGACAAAGAGAATTGCAAACAGGGATATACGTGACCAACGACATTTCATAATTTACACTAAGAAACACACTGCTGGCATGGCAGCAGCCGAGCCTTTCCAATGTTGCAGGCCATTCAAATCTTGACATGATGCCTGTATCTAAATTAATGATAAAATACAACATATCAACTCTATCTCCATCTACCTCTATCAACTGTTGTATCAGTGTGAGATTCTGAAAAACATTTGGGCAGAGGCTTTTACTAAAGCAGGAGGTGGAAACACCCCATGGTGCACACAGTGGTAAGCAACAGGAACATGAAGCAGGAACACCCACCCAACAGAAATGTCGAAAGCCATCAAACATACTGCACAACCTCTACCCTTTCTATCAGCAGGAAAAAGCAGACAGAGACTCCATGTACATAGCAAGGATAAGGGGAGAAATCTGAATGTTTTAAAGTTATCTTCTCAGTTTCACCTATCACCAAAATAGCTTTCAGGTGAAAAGAATGAAACAGACACAAGGAGCAAGGAGATTTTGAGTTTGGCACAGCCAGTACTTCATAAGATAACACAACTATCTTAAGCATGCTGACAGCCTGCTCCCCCCTGCGGCTTACCTCTGCAGTATGGCTGGAGGGTTGGGGTGTCTCGCACCTCCTGCTGGGTAATGTACATGCAGTGTCTGTGTGCTAGGGTTGTACCTGTATGTCCCCCGTTGACGGAATCCTCCGTGGCGATGAATCCTGGCTGCCATTGTCCCAGAGACCGACTGTCCTTCAGGATGGCGGACGAGAAGAGGATGATTGGCCGTGACGTTGCTCGGAGCTGGCGGAACTGACGGAATGACAGTGTCATTTGTGTTTGTGTCGCCATCATGAAGTGATATGGGAAGTTGTTGGTATGTACGGATATGGGCATTGTCCACAATCAACTGACCTGGAACAGCAACACAGATGTTAACATAAAATTTGAGAGACAAAAACAAGAACACGGAATCAGGAAAGGTAGATGCGTAGCTCGTACTGTCAGAGAACAAGTTTCACTCACAAAATATCAGTGAGAGAGTTCAATAGTTTCATCACACAGTAAGGACTATAAACTGTCTAGGACTAGACATTAGTGGGAATCTCATATGAAAGTTCCACAGAACGATTCTCAATATCACTCTTACCTTGTGGGAACATGTCTTCAAGATGTACCAGGAGGTCATGGTCATCGCTCATTCGTACCATAGACTCCTCAAAGTCTTGGTAATCATCATTATCAGCCTCCATATCAGACCCCTCATCATCTTCATCTTCCTCTTCCTCATCCTCATCATCCTCTTCATCAGCAGCATCTTCATCATCATCATTCACGTCATCTTCGTCGTCGTCATCATCGTGACCATCATGTTCGTCATCTTCTGTATCGGACGCACTTGAGTGATCATCGTGGTGGTCACCTGAATGATGTAATAAAATCAGTCAAGTTATCTTGTCGTTGGGTAGGCCTAGCCGCCCAAGAAAGGAGGCGACACCCTCAGAGAACAAGATGTCACTCACAAACATCAGTGAGAGAGTTCAAACATTTCATCATGAGGTGCCTTTCGATAATAACCACTAGAACGATATACACTGTACTGCATTCACAAATCACACAGATTCAGCTGCCTTCAATCTCCAATCACATGGGTTTCAGTCACAAACACATGGAAATAGGCTCAGTAATCTGTGGTAGTATGCTGACTGATCTCACCTCCAAGATGTTCTGCGACCTCGTCATCGGAGAACTCCTGACTGACCATCTGAGAATCATGGCGGTCGTCAATCACTACATGGTCGTCCTCATCATCGTCATCACCACCACGGGACGATGCTGTATTCGTCGTTTCTGAAGCACAATGTTATTATCAAAGACCACGTCTGCACGACATATCAATCTTGTACATTCTACAGTCCCTTTTATTCTCCAGATGGTCATATCAGTTCTCCAAGGTGTGAACCCACAGAGTATCACAAGGATACTAGTGAAAGATAAGAAATTCATCATGTATGACCTATGCATTGTGACCTATCATTAAAGGTCAAATGTTTGACTTCATCATACATGTACAGGTATGACTGCTACAGAGATGATATTCAGAGAAGACTATGTGGCAAACAGATCAATTCAAGGGTTTGAACACTGCTTGTGGCATGAAGCGACAGCCAGAAAGCTGACCCTTTTGACATGGTATCCAAATGACTACAGTGCTGGACGCAATGATCCCGGAACCCGCCGACGGCGGCAGCACACGACGAAGGCCTTTATGGATCGCTACTGATATTTTTATAGTGTAGGTGATTTTCGGGTTTGTAGCTCATAGGCGTTCGTTTGGTACCAAGGGGATGAAGTTGCTCGTTGTAATGGCTGCCCATCAGTAGATAATTAGGAAAGATGTAGATAGTGACTCTTACTGTGGAGAAAGCGATGTTGGATTTAAAGATATTTGGGTGTTTTTGGAGATGCACAAGTA
>NMRB01000074.1:633767-676695 GCA_002633025.1 Notospermus geniculatus
GTCTTGGTAATCATCATTATCAGCCTCCATATCAGACCCCTCATCATCTTCATCTTCCTCTTCCTCATCCTCATCATCCTCTTCATCAGCAGCATCTTCATCATCATCATTCACGTCATCTTCGTCGTCGTCATCATCGTGACCATCATGTTCGTCATCTTCTGTATCTGACGCACTTGAGTGATCATCATGGTGGTCACCTGAATGATGTAATAAAATCAGTTATCTTGTCGTTGGGTAGGCCTAGCCCCCAAGAAAGGGGGTGACACCCTCAGAGAACAAGATGTCACTCACAAACATCAGTGAGAGAGTTCAAACATTTCATCATGTAGTGCCTTTCGATAATAACCACTACAACGATATACACTGTACTGCATTCACAAGTCACACAGATTCAGCTGCCTTCAAACTCCAATCACATGGGTTTCAGTCACAAACACATGGAAATAGGCCCAGTAATCTGTGGTAGTATGCTGACTGATCTCACCTCCAAGATGTTCTGCGACCTCGTCATCGGAGAACTCCTGACTGACCATCTGAGAATCATGGCGGTCGTCAATCACCACATGGTCGTCCTCATCATCGTCGTCACCACCACGGGACGATGCTGTATTCGTCGTTTCTGAAGCACAATGTTATTATCAAAGACCACGTCTGCACGACATATCAATCTTGTACATTCTACAGTCCCTTTTATTCTCCAGATGGTCATATCAGTTCTCCAAGGTATGAACCCACAGAGTATCACAAGGATACTAGTGAAAGATAAGAAATTCATCATGTATGACCTATGCATTGTGACCTATCATAAAAGGTCAAATGTTTGACTTCATCATACATGTACAGGTATGACTGCTACAGAGATGATATTCAGAGAAGACTATGTGGCAAACAGATCAATTCAAGGGTTTGAACACTGCTTGTGGCATGAAGCTACAGCCAGAAAGCTGACCCTTTTGACGTGGTATCCAAATGACTACAGTGCTGGATCAGAGAACAGTACAAGTAGAAGTAAAAGGTGACCAAGCCTACCTGTCATGATGATCTCCCCTAACACCTGTTCCACAGCATCAGCTGGATTATTCCTGTTGAACAATTCATCCAAAACCTCCTCCAGTTCTTCCACTTGAGTATCCTGGTTCGGCTCCACAGCATCCAGTGGCTCAGCCTCCTCAAGATCCCTGTGGTTTTCTTGACTTTCTGTCACATCTTCTATGTGGATGTCCTGGATGTCTCTACATTCATTATCGTTGTTCTCAAGGGAAGGATTCCGCTCAGCATCTGATGAAAACAAGGAATAACCGTCTGAACTGATGAGCAAATACTGAACCCTTCCAACAGAGCGACAACATGTAGATGTATTCCAGTGACCACCCAGTAAAGATACCCGCAGCATTGACAACTGAGGCAAGCATACTGCTGTGCAAGGCGGAAAGGTCGTATAAGGGAGGAAATCAGAGCAACTGCTAAACTCGACATACAAATGTAAACACCGGAATTTACAAATAGACAATCTGACATCCAAAAGGTGCCATCTTCCAAAATCTACTTACCTGTAATAGGATTGTTTTCAGCCACCTCATCAACAATCCCCTCAGCAGTGGACTCATCAGTAGGATTCTTCGCCTTGTTCTTGTTGGGAACAGTCTGTGGCTGATTCACAATCCTCGACAGTGTCTCCAGTGGTTTCAGAGCACAGTTCACCGTATTCGCCATGTTTGGAGAGGACAAGTCGAGACTATGAGGTATCCGTGCCAAGTCCACAACAATGCCACGCTTCACAAGAATCTTGACTATGTTATTCATCGTTGCCTGTTGACCCTTGAAAACTTGATTCTGCATCTTACCAGGGTTGGCACCGGCATCAATCATCGTACTGACAATATTCGTCAAGGCCTGAATCTTCGCATGCTTTTCAGAACTTTCAGGCAGACACAACGCTCGCTGCAAGGCTGACTTGACTTCGTTTACTAACACAGCCTGGGCATCTGGACAGTTGTTACATGCTGCCATGCTGGCTATGAGCACACGGGCTAGAGCAGGACAGTCTTTATCTCCGCATGTTTGAGACGCTGGGAGTAGGTTGTCCAAGATGAAAGCAAGGACTGAACATTCCTGTAACAGAGAATAAAGATGTCCTCAGTCAAATGATGTACGTGTAGGGCCTAAATCGTTCCTCTCAAGGTCAAACTGAAGGTCAAATCAGTTCTCCAAGGTGAATCCCATCATTGTGATGAACTAGGGAGACAAAGAAGTGTCATCATTCTTGACCATCAGAAGTCGTGAAACGTCTGCCAAGATCATCTAGACTTTGGCCGTTTTTAGCAACAGCACACACACAGAGGGCACGCAATGGTTGGGTCACTGCCTACAAACAGGGCGTTGGAGACTTCTGCAGACCTTAAAACAAGGCCAAGATGAGTCCTTACCTCAGTGACAAGCTCGGTCAATCCAGCAGGGTAAGTATGCTGAGCAATGAGCAGTGCACATGGCGTATACGACCGCACCAACTCAGCCAGCAGTCTCAAGATGGCTGCCTTGGGTAGCAAAGGCCGTGTCTTCTTCATTTCTTCGGCAGTCTTGGCATCTTTAGCACCATCTTTTGTCGAATCGGTCCCTTCAGTTCCTTCAGCAACAGCCAATGGATTCTGAAAATATACAACTCGCACTCAGAATCACACTTTTCACACATTTGCCTTCAACGGACAAGGGGGTGGGGGTGGGGAGTGGGCGCTGATCTGAACCTACATCACGTGCAGTCGTAAACCAATGAGTTATTTACCATTCCTGGCTGTGTGCTGCTCTCGTCATCCTGTGATGGCAGGTCAAGGGCACTACCCTGCCTGACCATCCCCGTCCTGTCATTGATGTCCCTTGTGACCTCGCTCACCACCTCCTGTATCGCCTCAGCAAGAGTTTGTGCTGGTTTTACTTCGTTGCTGTTACTGGATGTGCCTGAAAGGAAAACACAGTCTCTTACTTGGTTTTCTTGATCAAATCCTGTTGGAGAAAACCAAAGATTTTTATTGGGAGCACATTTACTGCAGATCAACGGACCTAGTAGTCAAGGTCCTAACAACTGAAACAATATCAGCAAAACAGATGATTTGACATGTTACACCACCCAAGGTGGGAATGGGAGTTGGGATTCTAATGTACTTACTCTCTTCCTTCAGCCAGGTATACTTGGATGCAAGAGCATTCAGTAATTCAAATATGACATCACGACTTGTCCCTTCTAATGTCAGTTGCTTTTGTTGACCAAGAGGTGGGATTTTCAGAATCTGGGCAGCATTAGGCCCGACATAACGTGACTCGTCTTCACTTTTAGAAAGAGGCGGTGGTGGCGGGATGATAATTCTGAACACATCTTTGACGACGCATTTGAACAGTTCGGGATTACGGCAAGCAGCAGGTCCGAGGACACGGAGGACATAATGCATCTCTACTGCGCCCAAGCTGCGCTGAGAAACACCGGTCACAGTTGAATTGTTGCCCTGAGCTGGACTTCTCACCACCTGCAGAGAAAATCCAAATTAAACATGTAATGAAAGGCATAAAGCATTAGCAATATGATTGAAAAGACAAGATGCTTTATAAACCGATGAAAAATTTGTCAAGAAACCTGTAGACACCTCACCTTTTCCATAGTCATCCTCAACACGGTTGGTTCTTCCAACACGTGTCTCAACAGTAACGTAGCCAGAGAAGTAAAGCCTTGAAAGGCTGACGCCTGCGTCAGGCTGAGAAGCAGCTTTGGACCACCGAGTTCAGAAAATATCAGGGCGTATTTGTGGTCTCGGGTGAGACGAAGGCAGACACGCAGGGTGGCATGGAGGGTCTCTGCTTCTACTGGAATACTCAGGAGGCCAACAGCAGATCTGAAATGTACATACAAACAATATAACCATTGACAAGACCCCACTGAAATCATGGAATCTCTGAGGATTTATGAATACCAGCATCAGACCTGTTGAGCTTGAACACACATGGGAATTCATGGCTTGGTTGTAAATTGCATCATCACTGGTAATGAAAGGAGCACAGGTGAATCTTGCGAAGAATCACCATCACGAAACAGAAAACACACCTTACAATACTTGTGTATTGGTCAGGAGTTAACCCTTGGACTATCTTGATCGGTGCGACGTCTACTTTCTTGTCTGACGATGTCGCTGCAGTCTCTTCAACGTCCATTTTTTCATCTGTGAAGGAAGAGATATAGAGTTGTAGAGATAAAGTGAGATTTTCAAGTTTCAATCCATGACAACACTAAGATATGACTTATAACATTAGTAAGATAATTTCACGACATACGTTCTGTTTTCTCCTTCCCATCAGTTGCTTCCTTCTTCTCTTTCTCCTTCGCATTCTGTTTCTGTTTCTCTTCCTTCGTCGGCAGTGCCAACATGATTGGACGCCGATTACCGGTTTCCTCATTCACCTGCACCATCGTGTTGAAATGAACCGTGTATCTCCTCCTGCCAGCGGTGAACCGTATGTTTGTCTCACCAGTACGGTATGCATCGTCGATTGTCTTGTTATTCCCGGCGCTGTAGGTACACCACCTTCCGCTCCGGTCGTCAAACCATTTCCACACATGGACAGGACCCTGGGTGATGGAAGGGGAATTGAACTTTTAGTCACTGACTGACATATAATGGGCTACAGTATCAACGAAATCACTGTAAACATGCAGATGCCAGTGTCAGGCCCAGGCCCAGCTCTGGACCACAAAAATCAGCAAATACACAGGGAGAATGGAGGGTGCCATACCAACAGCAGATCTGAAATGCGCACACACAACCATTTTAACCCTTGTAAGTTGCTTTCCTGGAGAATAAATAGAGTACCAGCATCAGATCTATTGAGACTGAACACACACAGGAGTTCATGGGTTCTTTGTTAAATTCATCATCACTGGTACTGAACAGAACACAATACACATATGTACAGGTGAAACCAACAGGTGGAAGATCGTATGTACCAGAAGAGATTCCACTTCAGCTTTTCTTCTAGATGTAATTGATATCTTCTCAAACTGATCTATAAGCAACATCAGAGGAGCCAACCACCTGGAAAAGAAGATTGAATTTCGAGTTAAACACATCTTGCTGGCTTTTTTACACACATAAATATCTACTTATGGAACCTGGAACTCACAAAGAGGAGGCCGGAGTACCCTTTCAAGGAAGATTCAAAGTACACTGCAAGCATCAGACCTGTTGAGCTTGAACACACATGGTTGTTCATGGTTGTGTTATAGAATTCATCATTTCTTGCAATTCCATCCTCTTTGTCTCTGCCTCGAAGCACACAGCGAAATTCACCTCTCAGTGAAATTCGTTTCCTCAATAATGACACTTACTTCGGTGTAGAGGCCTCCTTTGCAGCAGAAAGACAGCGTTGAGCAGCATCCAAAGCTCGCACCAGTAGTTCAAGCAGCCCGCTTGATTCCACAGCCTCAGCACAGGGCATCTTCATCTCCTCGAACGTTAAACTTAGCAGGTGTAACCTTACAGCAAGTTTGGTGGCCTCGGGAACTGAGGAGAGCTGGTTGGCCCATTCTAAGACACTACATGTATCAGATGTGGTCAGGGGAGCAGCCACCTTCACTAGTTTATTGGCGTAGTCAGACACCTGGAATAGAGACAAGTTGTTTATTGCTTTGCTGAGCAAGCAGGCGGGCACACATTACCCAGTATGTACTTTGATAGAGTAGAAGTGGTACATGTAATTGTACTGGATCTCACTCATCAGCCACTCAAGAGTACACTGCAAGCATCAGACCTGTTGAGCTTGAACACACACGGTTGTTCATGGTTGTGTTATAGAATTCATCATCACTTGCAATGCCACTGTCTTTGCCTTCAGTACATTGATGCACACATGACATTCACCTCTGGAAATTCAAATGTAAATTGAGTGTCCTAGAACAGAGGACTTGTTTTCAAGGAAGACTGATCTCCATCCTAAAACCAGACTCAGTCAGCAGTACAATTTGGCAACAGAAGAGCCCAGAGCACTGTCTGCACACTGGGGCCATTTCTGCATGACAAGTTACTCTACATACCTCCTTCACTAGATTAGCAAGAATGCTGTTCCTCCACTTGTCACCGTTCCTATTCGTAATAACAACTAAAAGATCACAGACACGATAAACAGTTTCGGGTAAAGAGTCCAGCAGTTTTAAGCACCCAGCCATCACATTGTTAGTGAAATGATCAAGCACGTCCTTCTCCAGTGGAGTCTCTTCCACATTGTTTTCCTCTTCTAACCTTTTATCTTCATCGTTTTTCTTGTCCAACTAAAAGAAAGGACAATTTTAAGTTGTTGGCATAATTAAGAATGCTGAAAAGCTCAGCCACTTTCAAGCGACATCACATACAATACATTTGGACAAACTGAAGTGACAATCTTGCAGGCTGTATTCCCCGTTATTTTGCTAAAGGTTTCCTCAGCAGGTTTCTTAAACTAAATGGAATTTGGACACCTAGGTTGACTTCAGAAGCTGAAGCTAGGATAGGAAGTAATCTCAATGAAATATAGGAGATTCCCACAAAATCATACTGGTGGCAGTGCTTCTGCAATGCAGAGTGGGACACCAAAGTTGCAAGAGGTGAATCCCTGGGAATGAATAAAGCAGTAGGTGATATTAAAGCGATAGAGGGTCAACCTGCATTCATAATGGGGAACACAGTACCTGATCAGTCGATACCAGCACGTTCTCGCCAAGTGACATAGCGATAGCACGCAGCATCTGGTCCTCTTCGGACAAGTCCATGTCAGGCACAATAGGTGGCTGAAAATGGAAACGTCCCGAGTTAGCACCAATACAGCATGGTTCCCAGGTGAAGGGGTAGGCCTACTTCCCCTCAAAACACCGAGTCTTGTCCACATTCACATTATGGTGAAACATGACATAAGAGTCAGGTAAAGAAGACATTGGGACAAATCTCTCAACTGAACAACTTTCAGGAAACTGAAGTAATATCAGTTGGTATGAGTAGTTTTAAATTGTTACCGTGGATGCTGCAGGGGTCCCAGGTACAGGTGGGGGATGTGAGAGAAGGTATTCTGTTGCCTGTTCCAGACTTGACGCATGTAGCAATGCTTCTAAACAGTGCTCGCGTGCGAAACCCATGTCCATCAACTGAAATAAAAGACATCAAGTTTGCAACGAATTGAAATCGACAGGGTATCAGAAAGTTCCAACAATTTGCCACCTGAGTTTCTACAAGGATCCTTCAGCTTCCCCATCATTTCAAACAGCATCGCCCACACATGTAGGTAATGTATGGCAATTTCAATGGCAAGCAACCAACCTGTTGAAGTTGTTCCTGATTGACCTGGGGTTCCTCTGGTTCCTTGACAACTTTCGGGGCACCGGCGGTGGCTGGTGACTGAGAATCTTTCTCGTCTTGCTCTTTAGCCAGCTTCTCCTTGATGGTTGCCTCGCCCTTGATGATGTGACAAAGTATGGCCAAGATCGACTCGGACATCCGACTACCATACACCTTCAATGGCTTCTTATCCCACAGGTACATGATAGCATGGAATGCAGCCTGGATAAGGAAAGAACAATATGTGTACACTGCAAATTGCTCTTGAAGGGTGAATGTTGAATCCCATAGATGTTTGAATCTTTGCTGAGTAATCTCAGGGAAGTATACCTACCTTGTGCGTTTTAATCAGATACTGTAGTGGATTGAACGGCACAAATCCAGGCTGAGTTGACTTGGTGGGTAGGGTGTGGCGGGACTCGAGGACATTCTTGGTATTGACCATCTTTTCCACAAGCATCAACCATGCATCAAGGAATTCTCCCGTACCATCTGGAACAGAAACACGGAAAGGTCAGAAGTCACGTATTCTAACAGCGAAGTCAAGTGATCTCATGAATCTATGGATAAAGATGAAACATGAAAGCCTCATAACTTACCAGGGAGATCTGTGCTTTCCAAACCATCGGAGAGAGAAACCCTTCCACCGCATGAGAGAGCCCAGTTGAAAGCCCTGAAATGATTGATCCGTGAATTAGTAACTGGCAATCATGATACCACAACCACTGTACTGCAAGCATCTGGAAGAGATGCCTCAGTGCTCATGACAAAATTTTCTGTACTTCCACAAAGACAGCACCTATGTGTAGTCAATTAAACTTACTCAAACAATGCATCCTGCCCTCCAGAGGACACAAACTTCTGCAACATGAGATGGTAAGGGTACTTCATTTCGTCAAACAACATAGGCGATGTGAAACCAACGGAACAGATGTAGAATGTTAACCTGAAATAAACAGACACAGATGAGTGTTGTACAGGAAAATTTCGTATGTAAAATAAGTTCTAGGGATTTGTCATGGGATTTCTCAGAAAATTTTGATGTCAACATCTATTTCAGACATATGCTTGTTCATGCCATCATTGAAATCCACGGACAAGATAAGCTACTGGCATACTGTTTTTCTTGACAGAAACCTAACTCAGGCTGAGATTCATCTTCACCGAAGTGAATAACATTCTGAAATACACAACCGATAATCTTTACTTACTGTAACTTTGGCACCGGGGATGTAGGTGGTGGCGTCCATGATAATCCATTGGCTAACAGCTTTGTCAGCGAGGATGCAACTGCCCTCGCAGCAGGAGTGGGGGCTATCGGCTGCGGCGGAAGCTGATGAGTTCGTCTCTGTCGAACATGTGAGCCAACACAAAGTTTCACGAGAAGTCCAAACAACTCCGCTAAGGCTCTTCCAAGTCGAGAAGATGCCGATAAAAGCGGTTTGATTTGCCGAATCTGAGCCTGAAGGGCCGGCGGAAGTTTGTTTTTCTTGGTTTCATTGTCTAGAGATGTCACATCATCCATTTCCATTGGACTAGGCACGGCGTTTTCCTGTGTTGTCAGAGATTCCATGGCAGCNAGATGTAGAATGTTAACCTGAAATAAACAGACACACATGAGTGTTGTACAAGAAAATTTTGTATGTAAAATAAGTTCTAGGGATTTGTCTTGGGATTTCTCAGAAGATTTTGATGTCCACATTTATTTCAGACATATGCTTGTTCATGCCATCATTGAAATCCACGGACAAGATAAGCTACTGGCGTACTGTTTTTCTTGACAGAATCCTAACTTAGGCTGAGATTCATCTTCACCGAAGTGAATAACATTCTGAAATACACAACCGATAATCTTTACTTACTGTAACTTTGGCACCGGGGATGTAGGTGGTGGCGTCCATGATAATCCATTGGCCAACAGCTTTGTCAGCGAGGATGCAACTGCCCTCGCAGCAGGAGTGGGGGCTATCGGCTGCGGCGGAAGCTGATGAGTTCGTCTCTGTCGAACATGTGAGCCAACACAAAGTTTCACGAGAAGTCCAAACAACTCCGCTAAGGCTCTTCCAAGTCGAGAAGATGCCGATAAAAGCGGTTTGATTTGCCGAATCTGAGCCTGAAGGGCCGGCGGAAGTTTGTTTTTCTTGGTTTCATTGTCTAGAGATGTCACATCATCCATTTCCATTGGACTAGGCACGGCGTTTTCCTGTGTTGTCAGAGATTCCATGGCAGCACTGACCCCATTGCTACCCATTTCTCCAGCACTGCGAGTAAGCGAGTGACTGGTTTCAGATGTAGGAGTCCCTTTTTCCTTTTCTTTTTCTGTCTTCATATCCTTTGGTAGAAGTTTCTCCATATCACACCTGCCGAATTCGCATCCAGGAGGCAGAATATTCTCACTGCATAAAGCAAGGAGTACTGTGCTTTCCCAAACCAAGGACGTGTACAGGCGACTCAGTCCCTTCAACACTTGGAGCCCGAGGTCTGAGCCCCAGTGGCTGACTGATATTGTCCGAATATCACTCTGAAAGAGACGGGCAAGATACTAAATGACATGATTCACTCCACGGACAATTCTCTTCCTCCTTTAAGTTCAAAAGTTTAGATCACAACTGGCCAATAAATTTCTCAGCAAATATTTGTCAACACTTGATATCTGACATATGCTTGTTAAGCCATCATTGAAATGTACCAGCCAGTATCAAGGGAAAATGGATGAAGGTTGTTCACTACTGATGTCATGAGGACTCCAAACTTACCTGTCCAGCCCGGCACACATGTACAAACATCATGATGTAAGCATGTGCTCCTGTCAGTGCATGCAGTAAGGGAGTAGCATTCACAGAGAGAGTGGCCTCAGTGATGTTATTTGAGCTGACAAGCTCGTGGAGCAAGACAGAGCCACCGGGAGGATCAAGGGGCTTGTGGAGTGGTTCAAGGGACATCAACACATCGTTCAACTGGAGCAGACCTTGCTTGAGCACCTGAGGTTCGTGGGAGAGGGTCTGAAAAGAAAACATCCCAAGTTACTATCAAGTCAGGAAATTCGCTACAAGAAACTGTCAGAGGTTAACAAATACTAGATCATTTACACGAATAGCACTTTCAGAGAACAAGTTATCACTCACAAAACATCAGTGAGAGAGTTCAATAGTTTCATCATGCAGTGTCTGGTCTTCTAACAAATACAGGATGTCCTGTTCAATCCCCAGCTGATACTAATGGGAAAACAACCCAATGGAAGTATATTGTATACAACAAAGTATATACTTACGAAAACAGCCTTGCAAACCGTGGCAACAGCTTGGCATGAAGCTGAAGCAGGAAAGTCAATCGGCAGATTCGGCAGGCCAAGGATCGACATCAATGGTACAAGACCTTTCTGAGCAACAAACTCGCGACAATGATCATCCGTTGTGTTGTTGCTGAGGATTGCCTCTACAAATTTCATCACATTCAAGACATAGTCCATCAGTGGAATTGGTGTCCTCTCTGCCGATGGTCTGAAATGAGGTGTTGATATTAGACACACGTCCCACTCAAAATACTTTGCATCTTTCGTTAAATTTTTCCCAAAATGACCAGAGCAAATGATACTTACTGAGTCATTTCTCCATCCGATGTCACTGATTTTGTTGGCGTTGTCTGGCTTTGAGCATTGGGAATGTCGTCATCTTCCTCTTCTTCGTCAGAAGATGTACCCTCGTTAGGGTTTGGTGACCTCAAAGTAACAGTTGTGGAAGTGTCTGATTTCGGTTGGGGTTTCTGGCAGATATACTTCGGATCTTTCCCCATGGAGACGACCTGTTCGAGCAGCTGGATGATGGCCTTAGTTGCATCCGATCTAAGGGATGGCTGGTGGCGCATCAACTCATCCATGGCATTACCAAGGTTACTTGCAGTATCACCTGGAAAGAAAGCGACAAGGGTACAGTCAAAATATGTACCGGTATGTATTGCACTTGATACCAAGCAAAATACCCTGTAATACTCATACTTCTCAAACTTCTAAGCTTGGTAATAGATTTACCATTATCAGAAAGTGTAAGAGGGGATGCTGCTTGAAAACGACCCGAAGATCAACGAATAATGGAACTTGCAAAAATTGCCATGAAACTAACCCTTACCAAGAGGATTTGAACTTCTTCTTCTTCTCATGGCCGGTAGATAGTCAGGCGAAAGTAGGACCTTGAAGAGCCTCTCAAATGGTTTACATTGGACAAATGCTCCTAGGCCTCTGGTGTTCAAGCACAGGGCACTGAAGACATTGGGAAGAGAGGCCAGGACCTCGCGTGTGGCCGGAACCTAAGCAAAATAGTAGAGAAACATATTATATGGCAAAGACAGGAGAAAAGTGTGGCGTCGAAACTTGGTCATGATTATGATAAGACGATGTGAAATCGGCAACTGAAGGTTGAACAAGTCGCCCATGGGCGATGCGCTCAGCTGACAATATTGATTTTTAGGTGTAATTTAGTTAAATTGTAGGCACATGCTCTAGCCCGAAAACTGTCCCCTAACTTTAAATTCAAAGTCATGAATTTCATGATTTAAGGCACGTAAGTAAAATAGCAGTGTTTCCAATGGTACTGCAAGCCCTACATGCAGTAGAAGATGCTGATATGAATATCAACATAGCTCCAGGTAACAGGGTAAAGCTACTGGGTTGCCTGGATGCCACCACTGGTTAGTGAGACCACAACACTAATTCATGGTGGCAAGGTTAATCATTATCAATCAATGCATGCTCACATAGACTGTTCAAATATAACTATTTGAATGACCTAAATTGCCAATTAGGCATTGAGACTGTTGCCACACATAAAAGAATGAGTTGAAGTATGTTACCTTACCTGATGAAAGATTAGTTAGGCTATAACAGCATGTTGAACTTCTCAAGTGATCAAAAGCACAGTGGCCATTTTTATCAGCTACATGTATGGTTCAACATTGTATCAGTGTTACCACTGGCTATGTGGGACAGGACACCAGGTACTGAGTTACTCATGCATAATTTGGAANGTCAAATCTGCTCGATAAATTCATGAATTGTAACACGTTTTGAAGTCTTAGCAGAACAACCAATTGTAACATGTTTTGAAGTCTTAGCAGAGCAACCAATAGACCACATTACAGACTGATCACTCACAGTGTCTTATGCTTTCTGAGAATGCAGGATCGGGGATTGCTTTCTTCAGGAAGTTCAGCATCGACTTGAGAAGAGCAGCTCTTTGTGGGAAGCAGGTCAAACCTGGAACAAGTGAAGTACGAAACTTGATTTAGATTATCACTTATGATGGAACATCTAACAGAAGGATGTTTAAAACAACAATACACATTGGCAATGTTTGTGTCAGCTAAATACCAAGATAACAGCTCAAAGTCTGTCATCTAACGATGCTGGTCACTGACTTTATTCTAGCACTGGTTTTACGACCACTGAATACATAACAGTTATTAGCGGAGATACCACAGTGCATGGGAAAGAACATCCTTCACAATTTCAATCTTATGCAGGTAAGACTAAGATATACAGATGTATCAGCTAAATACCAAGATAACAGCACATAATCTGCCATCTAACGATGCTGGTCACTGACTTTTTTCTAGCACTGGTTTTACGACCACCAAATACACATAAGTTATGGGTGGAGATACCACAGTGCATGGGAAAGAACGTTCTTAACCATGTCAATCTTTTGCAGGTTAGGTATGATTGATGTACAGATGTATCAGCTAAATACCAAGATAACAGCTCGTAGTCTGCCATCAAACGATGCTGGTCACTGACTTTTTCTTGCACTGGTTTTACGACCACCAAATACACAGAAGTTATGGGTGGAGATACCACAGTGCATGGGAAAGAACGTTCTTACTGTCAATCTTTTGGAGGTAAGGTTTACACATGTATCAGCTAAATACCAAGACCACAGCTCAAAGTCTGCCATCTAACGATGCTGGTCACTGACTTTTTTCTAGCACTGGTTTTACGACCACCAAACACACAACAGTTTAGGGTGGAGATACCACAGTGCATGGGAAACGATGTCAATCTTTTGAATGTAAGGTATACATGTACAGATGTGTCAGCTAAATACCAAGATAACAGCTCATAGTCTGTCATCTAACGATGCTGGCCACTGACTTTTTCTTGCACTGGTTTTACGACCACCAAACACACAACAGTTTAGGGTGGAGATACCACAGTGCGTTGTCATCATCCAAGGTTGACAGTTGTAAGGCATTTTGTCTGAAGTAGACTAGTTCTAATGGCTTCTTTACCTGTCTTGGCTTCAGCATACATATCTGCCTTTTCTTTTGTCACTGCTCCATGTGAGGAGGAGGCACCGGCATTGACAGCATCACTGGCCTTGTGTTCATCCATATCCATGGGAGAACCAGTGTCGTGCAGGCTGGCAGGTGAGGCAGGATTCGAATCAAGACCACTGGTCGACTCGCTCCGTTCTGGCTTGATCACGAATGGCTGCTCCTTCCTACAAATGTCCACTTCATGCTGCAATATCGAACACAGTGGTACATGACAAATGACTCATTTTCAAGGATGCATTATCTACAACCCTTTCACCAAGTTTTAATACATTCTGTCTCATTTTTGTTTCATAAACACTCCCAATACTACTTGCTTACCTCTAGCCTGTTGATGAAGGCAGAGAGTCCACCATGGGACTGAAAGGCAGCCATGTCCAGATTGGTAATCAAATCAACGACCCGGACAGCACGTGTAACGAACTGAAATGGAAATTCTTGTGTCATGAATATCAAGAGGGCAGAGTGGAAACTGAACAATTTGAAAGATCTGGTCAAAGTACATGTACTGTAAAACCTGCCTTCAATCTACATGAAAATTATGCCCGAACTTGCAACACATGGATATCCAAAGATGTCCATCCCATCAGCCATAGAAGAGGAACAAGAGAGCGTTTCTTACCGTGATGTGCTCTTGGCCTTCTCCATACCAGTTGATTACTTTCAGGAGGGATTCCATCATCCCACAGGACTCAAGAGCTTCACCACCTAAGAACAAAGAACGAATCAACCACTGCAAGTTTCCATCCTTTAGAATATAACAGGTCATTTCAGGAATTCACCTGGTCCAACCTTGAAATCCACCATTCCACTCCTTTGTACGTGTATTATTACTCTAAGTGGTCTGAAATTTGACACACTTGACAATAATTTCAATTGATCTCCACTTACCACTTTCGTAACTTGCAAGATGGTAGAGGAATGAGAAGAGGGCTGTGGCAAAAGGGAGTGGAAATGATTCCAGGTTGTTATCTGAAATAAGCAGAAATTGTTGCAACAGAAATAGGACAGCAATTAAAAGAACTCACCAACTAACACTGTTCTCAGATCAAGAGTCAGAAAAATGCAATTGACATCTATCATTACAAGTGTCAGTTGCAATCCAGTCAGGAAACACTGCTCAAAGGACATGTGATACTGATGAAGTTGGCTTTCAATGTACTTGCACGCAGAATGTGCACATACCTGACATATGCTGTATACAAGTCCTCACCAAAACGGGCAAGAACCCATGGTAGGATGCTGCTCCAGTGGCATCAATGATTGCATTCAACCTAAAATTGGAACTGGAAATCAAACAACAACTTTGACAAACCACAACATCGAAAGGATGAAAAACATGAGTAGCTGTCTAAAAATTGTCAAACAGCACAGTTGTATGCCACAGCAACTACAAGTGATGAGATGTCTTATCACACTCTGCATCATGAACTTAGGTACAAACATCCTACTTACTTTGGGTTCCTTTCCAAATGAATAACAGATGTCAGTGTTCGGAGTGATGCAGCTTTGATGTCCATCAACTTGGGGTCATTCAATTCAAGGATATCAACCAACTCTTCAATCAGGCCATTGTAGAGCAAGCTGTTGACATTGTCTTGAATGGCATTTGAGTAAACTGGAAACAAAGAAGGGTATAACACTGAAGAAGTGCAAGTCTGTGGAGCAGGGAAGACTACCGATGGAATCCTGCTGGCACTCAAGAGTTTGGAAAAACACATTCATCTGTTAATTATCAAATAACCAAGTCCGTTTTCCTTACCAAGGATTGAAATGGCTTGTAATCTTGCCTGCACGCATTGAATTCTGCGTTCATACTTGGAAAATGCGTGGGCCAATCGAATATGGGTGAACAGTGAAATCTGCAGAAGAGAAATTAAATACTTTCAGGTTCTTTTTGTGAGGGCAGGAGTGAATGCTAAGGAATCTTCATGGTATGTAATGAACTAGACTGAACCAATAATTCTTTCATTTTTTACTTTGTGAAACCAGCAACTGAAATGGCTGTCTATAAAGAACAAAATAATGTTACCTGCTTGTCATCTGGTACAGCAAATGTTTTGAGAAGTTCCTCCATTATTTCACCTGGAGGTTTCTCAACTTTGTCCAAGTTATCCACATGGATACAGCTCACAACATTGGCTGTATTCTGAAACGAAGATGCATGGCATGCTGTCAAGATGGAACATTGTGCACTCCGAAACTAGTTGTTACCACTAATCATAGTTTAACTTATCCAATCATTGACATCAAAGTATGAGCTTTAGGCTTAGTTGGGATGCTTACCTTCTTGCCAGATTTGTCATCACTAACTTCTGCATAGAATTCGAAGTGAAGGGTTGTTGAACTGGCAGGGTATTTCTAGAAATCGACAAAGAACAGAATATGAATTCAGTCACAGTGTAGCAAATACATAACAACATGCAAGTCTTCATAGAAGCATTTTAACATTTAGACTACATTCTCCAGAGAAGTGGATGCACTAAATACATGTACTTACATTTATTGGTAGATCTTGACAACAATCGGCAAGTCCAAAACCATTTTCCTTGCCACCCCAGCTCTGTAAAAGAATGAAGAATGTAGGTCAGAATCCACCCAAACATTTTTTTCACAGAAACTGAACCTTTTCCTGGTGACAGAGCATCATTATGTACCATGTGACAACTAGATGGATTTTAATGGACGATGAAAACTTGCCTCAGCCAGATGAGAAAGCCTTAGAACAAGTGCTTGCTTCTTCTCCATGTTCAACCTTGTGATGAAGTTCGATCTCTTGCTGAACACGTACAGAAGGTTCAATACCCCTAGGACAACCGTCATGTCACTTGATGACATGAGAGTTGTAAGATGTTCCATCGAATTGTAGAGATGGCGAGAAAAACTGTGCTCGATCAGCAAGGCTGTGAACAGGAGGACTTGGAGGAGCAATTCCTTCAACTAAAAGAGAAGAGATGTGCGAGAAAAACTTGATCAGTCTTTCATCTCAGCAATGCCAGTTCTGTAGTGACGCAACAATTTCCACAAGTTCAAGAAACTGTGTTTTTACAATGTTTCATCTCTGGGTCAAATACTTGTCCGGTATCATTATAGGCCTTGAAATGTAGGGAATCCAACACTACTGTGATATAAGGCAGATTCAACAGATCAAACCATTCCTATAAGAGCATCGCAGAATTGTTACAAACCTGCTCATTGCCCTCCAGATCACACGTCAGGATCCATTTCGTATCTGTCTCCTTCTTGCATGTTTTTTCCAGGACTTCATCGAATATATCAAGTACATCTGCCCAGTGGAACAACTCGCACTGAAACAAAGAAATTGCCCATGTTGAACACAATTTTTGAACACATTTTTCTGAAATTGATGTCTTAGCATGCGAAAAATCATCCAGAGGGAAGCTGACTATGATGTGCAAAGCCCAAGTTGACAACTTCATGACAAATTGTGGATTTCTCAGATCTTTTCATCTACATATTGTGTGATTAGGACATGTGCTTGATAGACATCATTGAAATCCACACTGAATTTCCACGGGAGCTTGGGTCGTATCTGATGCATACAGGTACATGTATCAGAAAACTTCAATGAGGGCCACAGGCAAACTTCCTACAGAGACAACAGGCGACTGTCATAACATCCACATGTCAAAGCATGAAGTTAGTTTTCTTTATTTAGTAAGTAATCTACCTTCCCATAGGACCATGACTTGATTTGCTTCAATTCACCAAGTAAATCATCCTGACTGCAGGACTTGAGGCGTTCAATTAATGTTCGGCAGTCAGCAGGCTGGAAGGAAGAAATTCTCCATTTATGAGCTTAAAATCATCAACATATCAGGTCAGTGCAATCATCTCAACATGAAGTTCTTGCGCTGTAGGTATGCAGAACTTGACACACTCATGCCTAAACACTCAAGAACTTTGAACGATCTACGGCTCCTAAGACCAAATCCAACTGCTGCTGAAATACAATGTAACCTGGAAAGCATTATGTCATTTAAGTTAAATGTCACTCACCACTTCTGATGTGCCTTTCTTCAGTTTATTCTGATCGATTTTCATCTTCTCTATTTGATTACAACTAAATGTTCCAAAAACCTATGTTCCACATGGCCTGAAAAGCACAGAAACAACAGACTTCGTCAGGAATTAGAACATGAACATGTTTCATCACAGTGGACATCTTCACAGCTCGCCTACCATTGACACATACCGTATTTTTCGGCATAAGACCCGCGACTTTTTGCCGCGAAAAGGCCCCAAAAATCGCCAGTGCGGGTGATACAACAGTGCGGTTCCTATGTGGATTAAGGCCTGCATCATCCCATAGGCCTATTTTCATAAATGTGCACAAAATTCATAAAAATCGGGCGAAGAAACATGCCCAAAGCATGGACTTTCCAAGCCATGCCACATGTCATGATGTGCCAGCCATTACAGTTTAGTTCGTTTGAGTGCCTGAGCTGTCACTGTTGACCTGGCACTTGTAGTATTACACTTGTTCCAGTTTAGTTCGTTCGAGTATCCGACTTTACCTAATACTACTGAGGTAGACTGGTATCTGGTCTTCTGGGCAGCTATCAGGATCAGTCTACTGCTGAAGTCACAGGAGTTCGTTAACAATCACATACATACACAGTGTGTATGTATGTGATTGTTAACAAACTCCTGTGCTGAAGTNTTTCTTAGGTTCTGAAATGAATAGGCCTAGGCCCTGATAATTTCCCAACAGCAAGAGGAGACCTGTGTGCATGAAAGAAATTAACAGATTGGTCAGCCAAATCGATCACACGCAGGCAGAATAGGACATCTTTACTATAAAGAATGAATAAATCATTGGGGGGCAAGGGCTAGGCAGGCATAATTCAAGGAAAGAATTTAATTAGGCCTAATGAGCATTTCTCTTGTAACAAAAAATGGGCATGATGAAGTAGGCAAAGGGCTAGGCTGCTCTTTATATAACTCCTTTCATTCAGTGAATCAGAAAATTTCACCAGTACCGGTAGGCAGGCCTACCGGTATATTAAACTTCTTTCAGCGAGTAAGAAAATTTCATCATGCAAGTAGGCCTATTACAATGGGCAAAAAGTCAAAATTTATTTGTGCAAATTTGCAGAGTCATGAATGCATGGCGAGGAACAAAAAAAAAACAGAACAGAAGACATGAAATTCATGATGAAAGAGAAAGCTTCTTTGTTGCAGTAATTGGAGTTGGCAACATAACAAAGGGCATTGTGCCAGGGATCAACAAAACTGGATGACAGGGATGATATCACCTCGGTGATATCGATGAAAATCGAAAGGAAAACGAACTCAGTCCCACCTCGCTCTCTGTGGCCATGGCGGCGGCGGCGGGGTTGCGAGAGAAAAAGGCGGTCTTCAATTCGACATAAAACTGTGCCAGTAAATCGGAAGACATTGCGGCGAAACTTTGCCAATTTGATCTAGATATATCAATTTATCTACACATCACTTTCTTTAACAAAATACACAATTTGTAAATGAGCAATTAGATAAAACGCAGAAGATAAAATTATGAGCACCAACCTCAATCGGCCGCCATGTTGAAGATAAAGACCCGGATGAGCCTCCATCTCGTCGACGCACATGGAGGCGTCATGGGCTGTTGGTCTAAATGCACAGGTGGGTAGGCTTGGGAGGGAGAGAAGGCCCATCACCACAATCCCTGCTGATCACTATATTTTCATGTCACAAGGATATCTAAGCCATCAAATGATTATTTTGTAGCACTCCTGGATGTCCCGGTTAAATGATTGTTAATTGGCCTATAATTATTATTTATTTATTATGATTTCACTTTTTAATTGGTCTGTTTTAATAATTTCATAATTCAGGAATAGGCCTACTAGTCCTCATTCAACACTGTAGGCCTATGAAAAAACGGACATGACTCCACTGACTCTCTTCATGTGATGTATGCGTCCATCAAGATTTCTGACAAAATTTATGTCTGGATATTAGCTGATTAGTCACATTTATTATTTGGTCTTCAGGCAATGGAGAGGGGACAATGGTAACCATGGTAACTTTCTGCTTTGGGACTGACAGAGCACTGTCCTCAGTTGGGAGGTGTCCTGTTTATTGTAGCCAACGATAATCAACAATAATAGACATGAGTAATTCAGGACTGAACTCTGATGGTGAACTTGGGTTTCCCTGAAAGAGAGGTATCTTCCAACAAATTGTACATGAAGGTCATATCCCAGATCATTTTGGAATAAGAGAAGACAGAGAGGACAATTTGGACTAATGTTTTATTACATCTACATTTACTGCACTACAGGTGGTGTAATAGTAGCATTATGTACATGTACATTTTTTTATCCCAGGTGTCATTGCCATGATTTCAAGAAAGTAGTCAAGAATAAGTAGCTGACTCATCCTTACAGTGCTGCAAACAAAGACAACTTAAATGGCAGTTACAATAAGCTGAGAATTCGAAATCCATTCCAATAATAGTAACATGAATGAGGGTGTCTATCTCCTACTACTAGGACTGAACCTGGTAGACATGAAAAGCACTCAATCCAAAAGCAGCTACAGCCCCAATCTTCAGACCTAAATGGTAAAGTTTTGTAGACGGAAGCCATGTTGAGGCCCTGATTCTTCCTCAGTTCATTTGGATGCAGGGTTATTGTACGGTGTTTTTGGACTGAGAGCTCACATTCCAATAGAAGGTACCATCTAGAAGGAAGAAATCAATGAGAAACTGGAACATTACTGGAAAGATACAACAAAGTGCCATGTATGGATTACATCCCTTGTCATACATACATATTACCAGGAATATACACACATAAGGCAACATCTGAACTTCAATCTCAACAACTTTGTCAAGGTATCGCCAGCCAATACAGACCTGACAAAACCTTTCCATCTAAACTAGCTGAAAAACTATTACATTACATAGAATCAATGTTGGACAAGAAGGGACCTTTCCAGGAAAGAGAGGAATAGATGGAACAAGTACACTTATTTTCCCAAATGGCAGAGTGTAAAACTACAGAGCTCCAAAATTGATCATCTGAAATGGCCTTCCTCCAATTGACCAGCACACATTGAATGACCCTGAACTCTATTAAACAACTGATAAAATAAATATTTAGTTGCAAATAGTACTAGTGAACTTCTCTTTACCATGGATTCACTAGCCATGAAAATACACATATAGAAAATATAGGCAGTGCAACGTATCTCTCACAGTGAACATGTAAAGCTAGAAAAGTTCATTGGTCCACACACAATGAAGTGCATAATGCAGAAATGTCAGAATGGTGTTAATATACATGTATCAGCTACATAAAGGATTTAACAGGAGAAGCTTAACATATGCTCCCCCCTGGGATGCAGGTCCTTGGCAACACTAAACAAAGGGCCGAACTCCACATGTGTCTCAATGAAAATTGGGTCATTTTGAGGGCGTGGCTAGTTAGAAGTGACAGAAATGTCAGTATCAAGTACCTGGTATACATATACGTGTAAACTCTTCTCAGTTATCCATATGTATTTGACTGAAAGAAATATTTTGAGAGTTGAACCCTGTTGAATGTACCGGTAATAGGCCTATATATTTTTTCTACGTTCACACAACACTTAATGAAATTGATGAATGAACATAGGCTGTCAATTTTTTCTGGTGTACACGATTTATTTCTAGATATGGATAGATATGTGTACAGATATAGATTCCAAATGCCTCAAATAAACTATCTCATGAAGAGCCGAAAAGCATGAGTGAAACACCACATCATATGCGACTACATGTATTCATATTATGATAGTCATATCAATGAAATTAGCTCACAAATATGTTGAGTCTTTTATATTGCACTCCTCCATACGATAAAACAAATTCCATATTCCATAATACCAGTACCATATTCCCACTCAGTTTCTTCACAAAAGCTCTTGTGAAAGTAAGGGCCAAATTCATAAAAGATGTTTAAAGTACAGTGATGTTTTACCATTGAATGCACATTGGCTGGCCAATGTGTTGCGCAGAAACTCCTGGCAGTCCAGCTGCTGTATAATCAGTGTTTAAACACAGTTTAAGCTGAAATGCCCTCCATGAATATGGCCCTACATGTTCTGAAGTCAAGATCAGTTCAATGAAAATAATATGACAGTAGACTGTAATGTCTGTACAGGTATTAATATCATTCACTAACATTGGCAAAATTAAAGAATACAAGATCAAGGAATGGGGTGAACACACAGCACAACCTGCTGTCTTTCAGTGACAAAATTGGCTCGACACAAGTCACTACCACTCTTCTTTCTTGATTCAAAGAACTGGAATCTTACCAAGTGGAATGTCAGAAATAAGCGAAGTCCAGGTGACCATTTTTACACCGATCTGTATTACCGGTAGGCCTAATGTAGAACTCTTAAGTTCTGTAGAACTTCCATCAGTTGCCTAGAAGCTAAACATCACAAAATTAATAATGAAAGACAAAAACTGCAAGATTTCAACAAAAAATGAAAACAAAAACAGAAATATGATTGAAAAAATAAGAACTGTAACATATTTTTCCAAGTTGTGACTTCGACAAGTTGAAAAAGCAAATTGGTAACCATGAGAACCCAGTTGATTGGAGGTTTGGGGGCATTACGCCTACTTTTCAGCTCACCCTATTAAATGACTGCATCAAAACTCTGTAAGACTTGCAATGCCAAAAATGGCACACACACAAAGCACCTAAAACCGAGCTAGTATGAAGCACCAAGGAAAACATTCTCTCCAAACCATTCTCAGTACAAATACATAAGTACGGTATCAAGATTTTACCTTTTCTTCAAAAGAAATGTAAATATTGGTATGTTCAATGCTGAAAATAACTGTATGTCATGAAAATGGTAAAACAAATGCACAAATTGTCGATGTAAAAACCAAACTTTTACCGTAGTTGAACCAGAGTCAACTGCAAAAGTTTTACCTGGCTTGCTGTTTTCTCCTATTGCATACTGGCAGGATATTGTACTCTAAGTACAGTACATCCGAAAATAGGGATATTTGTACCTGGCAGTTTTCAGGTATCAAAAGCGGCTTCGAGCCACCAAAAATGTGATAATTATACTGAAGTAAGCTGAGGCAACGATCACAGATTTATGACTAAATATACAAAGCAACTTGTCCTGCTTGACACTACTCCACTTTGAGAACATGTGTACGGACACAAAAACTCTTCACAGACTTTTTCTGATTACCACAGTGCCCAAAATACTAATAACTGCAGTGGTACATTGTAAGTCACTGGGCAGTGTACTCACCAACAGTCCCACAAATGAAAAAAAGTCAGGGTGATCTTCAATACGAAGGAAATTATCGGTATCAGAAAGGCAAAATAGCTATTCCTAATTCTGGTTAGACATGGACAAAATAAGACAACCTCACATCGACTCTGCAGAAAATAAAACTTGACTCTTTATGAGGGGACGCGTGCCTCTTTGCACAACAGCCAAATAGACCCATGTTCTTAATTTTAGCATAATGACCTCAGTGACCACAACACCCCATGTTTACATGTACCTCCAAGACAAAAACGTCAATGAGCTTAAAAACTGCATGACACACCATTATATTGCGCTAGAAAATGATAAAAGTTGACAGCGGGTCCACTGCAGAACTCAAAATACAGGGTGTAGTTAATCTACATCTTCTGCTGACACAAATGTATGTCTTCAAATAAAGAAGAATGATATCTGACATTGATTCAAATTGTTCTCTTTTACATATATCAAGTAAGGAACTCCATTCATTTGTTCGCTTAACCTCAAACAGCTGAAGTGGTCTCAACCAAACAGACTGGGCACTCAGAGAGCTTATCCACTGAATGTCTACAAAGATGCAGCGAGCATCAAACGATTGGTTGCCTTTTGAAATTCTGACAGGAAATGCCTGTGTGATCTGAATATCTTGCCCACTGATTAAAACCTAAAGCAATCTCCACATCTGAATTGACTCTATCTATTATGGCAATTCACTATAAATAATTGGCAATCAATTCTAATAACCGTGAAGAGTTCACATCACTGTTGTTTTAGTCTACCGTAACTCATCTCAACACTTCATATGCAAGAACTTGCAGATGTGGATACCTACATGTTTTTGGCAAAAAGCACACAAAAGCTTCAATTTTTTCCATTTAGGTATAGTACACTGACATATAATATATATATTGACTAGATAAGCATGTTGTAAATATATGACCGAAATGTCTTTGCTTAACAACATCAGGAATATCATTAAACATACCAGCCAACTGGCAGGAAGCCAGCGATGTTCTGTTTCAATGCGACAAATCATTCTTTCTTCAGCCTGCCCTACAACTTCTAAATCGTCTGAACGAATGGTGGACTTGTTCACTCAGAACTATCAGAACTAATGTTGAACAAGAAAAATATGTTAGAGTTCACACTAAAACCAAACCCCCAATGCCAAAGCACACATTTGATGACAAATGGTACAGGTTTAACTGACCAACTTGTCTACTCAAGTAACTACTTTTGCTCTAACAGATCAGGGCAACAACTGACAGCATTGCAGGAAGTGTCACGTTTGTGAAATTACTACCTTGAGGTGTGTTTTTTTCACAGCCCTTTCTCAGAACAACCCGTTCTTGAGTTATAGTCCGGAATAGGATGCGGCGGCGGCGGCGGCGGCGGCGGCGGCGGCGGTGGCGGCGGCGGCGGCGGCGGCGGACGCGGAAACCAACTGAGAACATAATGCCCCCATCTCAACTTCGTTGAGCGGGGGCATAATAACCGTGAAGAGTTCACATCACTGTTGCTTTAGTCTACCGTAACTCATCTCAACACTTCATATGCAAGAACTTGCAGATGTGGATACCTACATGTTTTTGGCAAAAAGCACACAAAAGCTTCTATTTTTTCCATTTAGGTATAGTACACTGACATATAATATATATTGACTAGATAAGCATGTTGTAAATATATGACCGAAATGTCTTTGCTTAACAACATCAGGAATATCATTAAACATACCAGCCAACTGGCAAGAAGCCAGTGATGTTCTGTTTCAATGCGACAAACCATTCTTTCTTCAGCCTGCCCTACAACTTCTAAATCGTCTGAACGAATGGTGGACTTGTTCACTCAGAACTATCAGAACTAATGTTGAACAAGAAAAATACGTTAGAGTTCACACTAAAACCAAGCCCCCAATGCCAAAGCACACATTTGATGACAAATGGTACAGGTTTAACTGACCAACTTGTCTACTCAAGTAACTACTTTTGCTCTAATAGATCAGGGCAACAACTGACAGCATTGCAGGAAGTGTCACGTTTGTGAAATTACTACCTTGAGGTGTGTTTTTTTCACAGCCCTTTCTCAGAAATCAATAATTCCATCAGTTCTGACAGTCTAGAACATCTACGACAAACAATGTTCTCTCATCACTCGGGAGATGGCTGGGAACTCACTCAGTCCTTATAAACACAGACCATGTTACTGTTGGTTCTCCATGTCTGGTGTTGTAATAGAGGAATAATCCAGATCCTGTCCCGTCATTCTCTTGTAGATATCCAACACATCCATGCATGTTGTTTCAAAGTGGGTAGTGGCATCATAACTGGTTGATATGAAGAGCTGCAAGGTAGAGAGGACAATCATTACCACAAGGCTTAGCACAGAAGACTTCTTCCAGTTTTGCCAGCAGATGGCAAACAAATATCACCAAAATTAGCCATTATTACAGAATACCAATCTCGATTCCATACATAATGCAGGTGCATCATTCTGTTGAAACTTTTCTGAAGAGGTGAGTTCTCTGCTACACATTTCCGGGATCGCACGTGGAAACAGTAGAAAATTAAAAAGGACAAAGCAGTCTGAGATGTGTCTAACTTACTCCCGATTCAGTGCCATCATTTGTTGGTTCATAGAGGTCGTAGACTGCTACAAATCTGGAAAATAGAGATTGGAACTGTTGGCTGTCACCAGACACATTTCTATGTAAATTGTAGCATTTTCACTTCTGGTAGCTCGACTAGAAAGTGCCAGAGGAAAACCCCGATCGGGGTCGAAAATTTGTGAAATTCGGAAACAACCCTTCGTATTATATTAAATTGTAGTAGCGGATGTCAGTTACGCAAAAAAGGATACAATACACGATGCTTGAATCATGATGCTTATCACATAAAGCTAACTGCTTTTTATTTAGTAAAACAGGTGCCTGCCAAACAATAGCTAAAGGTAAACCTTAGAGTTAAGGAAGCTTCTAGAATATGGCCCTATAACTCACTTCTCCTCAATATCTCCGATTAATTGCAATCCTGGTATTAGCTCTTCCTCTGGATTCTCAGTTTCTACTGTTGTGCTGACAATGGCAAGGTAGTAATCTTTACTAGCGACTTGGTGTGCGTACGATACACAACACACATAGATATCTGGAATGCATAGATAAATTCACTTGCATCAACATTTTCCCAAATGCAGAAAAGCAAATAATGGTATGGATGGAGACACCACAAAGAATGGCAGGTGTTTATTACACTCATCGCTCATGCCCAGACCAAATGGCTTCTGAAACTTGAAATTGCACAAACTTTTGCTGAGTCTTTGAGGAACAATCACATGATACTCACCAGATTTACGATTCGCCTGTATTTGTGGAATTATAATTTGACATGATTGGTTTTCCTTCGTATTAGGAATTGGATGGTTGAGAATACAGATGGCTCGAACAACCTGAAGGTAAAATATAAGGATATACGATTCACAAATTCTGAAGAATGATGTGGCCTAATCATTTAGCACACCTCTATCAGTGTCGCAGAGCGTCATGTCTCCCGCTGGAGGCGACGTTACTGGAATACGACGTTACGTCAGTCATGAAAAAAATCACCGTGCCGTGACGTTCAAGTCGACGCAAATCGACGTGACGTCACGTAATGTTACCCTCGGGAGTAACATGTTACCCTCGGGAGTAACATTACCAGGGTAACATTATGATACGAGGGCAACATTACGTCGCTGACGTCATTGACGTCGTTGGCGAAATGACGCGACGTCATGCATGTCATGTAGGCCTATAGATCCGACGGGAGATTTTCACAATTCGGAGTCCGAATATCAGCGAAATCTCTGTTATTATCACCTTAAACTGACTGTAATTGCCTCCAATAAGACTTGTTCACATTGAGAAGAGGTGTGCTAAAGCAATTGGCGCCCGGTCGGTCGGGTGACATGACGTTTTGCGTCACCCTCCCTCCCGTGCGCCAATTGTTTAATGAAAAGTTCTTAACAATAGCTCCACATTGGCATTGTTTTCCTTGACTTTTGGAAGACACAGCTCAATAAATGACTATCATGACTAAATATACATTTATTCTTTGACAAAGCTGAATGCTAAGAGAGGCATTTCAGAAAGAAATCTTGCTGAAAATATGAATCACGCCTACCTGTCCAACCTTCTTGACAAATCCGTCCGGAGCATACGATGGATCACAGATGACTGATTTACACTTGGCAACCTTCCCTTCAGACTTCACACCAACAACTTTACCATTTTCCATCACAATTTCATCAACTGGTTTGTTCAACATGTACGTCCCCCCATACACAGCAGACAGCCTGTAAAATGAACAATAATGAAACAAATATCACATAGACATTTGAGATAGGTTTGAGAACTGAATTCATTATTGTTTCTCACTGTATCATAGTTTCCTGCACCAATTTTCAGGTAAGATGCATTACAGCAAAAATATACTAACCTAGCAAATCCCTGTGGCAATTCTCCTAGACCATACAATGGGTAAAGGTAAGGTGATTTTCCATATCTTGCTATTGATTCATGGTACAATTTTATCCTCTTAATAGTTTCCAAGCAAGGTCTGTCCATATATCTGAAGGCAAAAATGAGTAATAAAGAAAACAATCTGGCTTCAAAGGAGGTCATTTTCCATTCTCTGCAAGTGACCGCTATGAATTCAAATAATTGTCAAGTTTATAGTAACAATCATTAATTTTAGCATTTTCACAGTTGACACCAATCTGTAAGTTGTGTTGCATTGACGCATCGACATTAACCCATTTTCCAGCTGAAAACATGGACTTTGACAAATGAAAATATGGATAACTTACGAGTCATCTAAATACAGAGCAATTGCATGTCCTGTGAAGTCAGCAGTGTTCTGCTCCAACCCATACTTTTCATACAATTGTCGCATAGTGGTGGTCTCTGGATTCACATCACCGGGGGCATCTGGGTTGAAGGTTGTCACAAAAACTAGGAATTTTTGGAATCGCCTTTTCTCCATCAGGTTCATTAAACCTATCAAACAAGTCAAGAATTAAACTATTAACAATTGGAGATAACAATGAGCAATAATAAGCTTCATGATCTAGCCTGCCTGAAAAATTAACCATTACTTACACTGAATATGATGGCAGCATCAATTACATTATCAGCCAAATCAAAACGGCAAACCCATCTTTAATAGTTGACACTGCAACCAATTGACACAAAAACAATACTTACTAGAGGCAACAGCTTCTGTCTCATCAGCTGGAACTTTGAAAATATTATTCCCTTCTGCCTGGAACACGTAACTTCCATCAATACACTTGAATTCCAAGTACTTTGTCACACCAGTGTAGATAAGGAGCTTCACCAGTTGCCCTGAAATTAAGGCTCAGGTAAACAAACCAATAGACCAGGACTGACCACAGATTTTTGCCACACCCGAGACCCAGTCTTTCACTGCTCTCTCAGAGGTACTCCGGCAGCTAGGCTCAGCAAGACTGGAGCTCTGTCCCAGCTGAGCTGGGAACTGATGAAAAGCAAATTGAAAACATCCAGCTGGAATCAAACAGTGTATTGGTAAAGAAGGCATCACTTACCACTAACCATGAGAAATTTAGGGATCAGGTCAACATTCCAATCTCGGCCACGCCCATATTTTTCCATGTTGTCTGTCTTTTTAATTTTGAAATGGTCGAACAACTGCAAAAGAAGAGCATATTATATTATACATCCCCTAGAGCCTCCAGGAACTGATTTGTACCTGATGAACCATATCCGTGACCTCAATTTCATATTGCTTGAAACCATTATGTTTCATAAAATCCTTTGAAATCAAGTCTGGAAAGGGAATTTCTGTATTCCTAGTTACATTCTATTCAACTCACGTCTTCCAGAGGAGAAATGGATGCACTATCACCACCATAGTATTTGTTTCTGTCCATATGCAGCACCTTCTTTTTCTCCACAGACAGTATACCACTCAAAATGCATTCCTGAAATATCACGGATGTATTTGAGCAAGTCTTTGAGTATAATTTAGGTTTCTCTTCATCTTGATTGGTGTCCATCCTTCTGATTAGATTATTATGGGATAGAAATTAACTGCATCATCGCTTTCGGCTCAAAGCTTGCAGTTGGAGTAGGTCTATTTTATGGAATCCATGCCAGTACTGTACTGTAGTTTTTGATCTAGGCCTTGGCCTATGTTAATTGGAACGGAGATGCTAGATGACAAAGTGGCCCAAGATTTGCGCGAATTTTCCTGTAAATGGAAGACTGATGCCAGGTGGCGCCTGGTGTACAGGTGAAATTTCCGTTACGACGTAGGCCTAGGCCTTGGTTGTAGTAGCAAACACAAACTTGCCTGCACTACCAGGGCCGGATCCAGGGGGGGGCGTGGAGGGCGTACGCCCCCCCCCCAATTTTTGGCAGAGCAATGATTTTTTTTAGCAAGAAAAATTTAATCACATAAAAATTCTAGTATTTTGCTCTCAGATGCCAGGAAAATGCATCTAAAAGCACTTAAATTGTCAAATTTTCTGGGGGAGAGCCCCCAGACCCCCCATATAGGCTTCACTTTTTCGGTGCTCACCAACTTTGTCGAGCTACGCCCCCCCTTTCTGTGAATCCTGGATCCGGCCCTGACTACCGTACTAGCTAGGCCTACTACCGGCCCCCCTGTTCAACTGTTGTCTCTCTTCTGTAAACAAACAAACTATTGGATCCCTTGCCTTCGTCTACATTTGCCATCACCTTTTCCGTCGGCTCCTCCTCGACCTACTTTTTTGCGGTTATAACCGCCCATACTTAACATTGTGTATGTAGGCCTAGGCTATGTACATAGGCTACATGATGTACTGCAATGAATGCAGGCGACCAATCTTGATTGATTGTGTGGCCGACGCCGGCCTTTAAAAATCTGACCGAACGGGATGAATAGGTATAAACATTATCGTCCTGTACCTTCAGGCCTGTACCTAGAACGATTACATCATATTCTTCATCCATGACGACGGGTCAAAGAATAAAAATAAGACAAAGACAGTGCAGGACCTTCCCGAAACGTCAAACCCAGAAATCCAAGATGGCTTCACACACGGGCGACGAAGGAAAGATAATCGGTATTCCTGCGAGAATAATATAGTGCATCAAATTAATACACAGTACCATGAGAAAAAAATTAAGGTGCCGTTCGTATACCCATAATTATGATATTCATTATGATTCACACAGTTTTATACTAAAATTGATTGGTATTTTTCAGACAATAGGACTATAGCCACATTACTTTTCGCGTACTAATCCGAATCAAATAATTAGTGACGCGGTCTTTGGCGAAGATCGTCAGAATCGACAAAATAAAATTCTGTTTGCATATGAGTGGGGAGGCTGGATTTGATTTAAAGGATGTCCCTCGTGTTTCCATGATCTATCGGCAAAGAAAGTGCCTTTTACACAACGCTGTTCAACACTGTCTGAATGGTGATGGGGCCGCGGCGCGGCGCACGAGAAGGGCAGGTCCCGGCCCCCTCTCTCTGCACCGGCCGGCCGGCGAGGCGAGGGGGGCGTGGTTGGTTTCGGTGGTGCGGCCTTGAGACTTCGCGTGCTGACCCTTCAGTGAAACAGAAAAGTGGGGCAAGCAAAGTGAAATGTGGCGTCACTGCTATTACGTCGTATGTTTCAGCAAAATGAACTTCCCTCTCCACCACAGTTTTGTCGTATAGTTCATCACTCTCAAGAACACTCCACTCTCAGAATTTTGGTGGTGAGTTACTTTTGGGCAGGACTGTACCATCCGTTCTCACGTGACCAACTCCACAGCCAATGAGAGCTGCATCGATTTTACAAGATGGCGACGAGCGCGAATAAAGAAATTCTCGTCTCCCAAGATGTAGAATCAGATTCTGAGTCTGATTCAGAGTTCGAACCCGACTTACGAGTGTCCTGTCTCTCTGGTTTAGTTGAACTGGAAAAATTGTGCATAAAATCAGATTTGAAACTGTCGGAAGAGACGAATAGGTTCATGATATATCAAACCCTGAAGAAACTGGGTCCACACACAGCACAGCAGCTCATAGGAAAATGTACGTATGCATGTCATGATGTACACCCACCTGCACACCGTGTATGTGATGTACTATAGGCCAGTACTAAATTGAGACAACAAGCGTCAATTTGAGACAAATACCCCATAACTTGAGTCAACAAGGAATTTTCATTATTTTTTGCAAGTTAACTATTGATGAGAAAGCTCAATTTATAAAACAAAAAACGAGCAAATCCATGTGATTTTCACCAGAGTCATGGCCCCTACTACGGTACGGCCTAGGCCTTAGCTAGGCGAGCCTACTAGCATGACTAGGGCAGGGCCATACGATACAGCATAGGCCCATCACCTACCACTTCTTGATCTTGGGTCTAGCCTACCATAGGCCTAAGTTAGGTAAGTAAATCATTGTCAGTGACAGTGAATGAGTGTAGGATGTTGCAATAATACATGTAATCATTTTCAAGGTTCCTGTTGTCACATGGTTGTTGAAATGTTTCTAATACATGTATATGTTTTTTTCATATTTATTCATTCAGTGGTGGAGAAAGGTTACATCAAGTGGGAAAGTGATGAAGATTTTGAAGTGGAGCGAATATGTGACCATTATCAAGATGAAGTAAGAAGAGAAACAATCACATATTTTCAGTGGATTTTTTTGTTGTTGTTTATTTGGTCATTTAAAATACACTACTCAAAAGAAGTTAAGGACCACTTTTCTCATAACTCATTCTGTTTCAGTCATTGCTTCAGAACACGTAATGCAACAACTGAAACTTACCACATATGTAATTCATCACAGTGTGTTTGAGGTTATTCAGGACAGTTTCATACCATTTTCAGCTGTAAAAACTGTCATATGAAAAAGTTGTGCACAAAATTACAAGTCCTTAACTTTTTTTTAGTAGTGTAACTGTAGGCTCACATCTTTCCTATTGATATGGAGTAAAGTGGAAGCTCCATTTCTCTTCCACCAAGGTTCATGACGAAGTGCAAGTTCCATTTCCTGATATTTCCAGAGCAAATCAAAAGAGTCGGACAATAGCAGGCGCGGATATATTTGTTTCTGTCCATATGCAGCACCTTCTTTTTCTCCACAGACAGTATACCACTCAAAATGCATTCCTGAAATATCACGGATGTATTTGAACAAGTCTTTGAGTATAATTTAGGTTTCTCTTCATCTCGATTGGTGTCCTTCTGATTAGATTATTATGGGATAGAAATTAACTGCATCATCGCTTTCAGCTCAAAGCTTGCAGTTGGAGTAGGTCTATTTTATGGAATCCATGCCAGTACTGTACTGTAGTTTTTGATCTAGGCCTTGGCCTATGTTTATTAGAACGGAGATGCTAGATGACAAAGTGGCCCAAGATTTAGTGCTTCTGCCAGGATTCCAAAAGGGCAGGGTATTTTTCGCCACCTCTGAAAAAGGGCATGGTACTAGATTTGCAAGGGAGGGCATAGTTGTGTCAGTGAAAAGGCAACAAGACTTGTTGCCAGTCCTACCACACAACAAGCCACGGGAATGAAAAAGCCGCCGCCACTCGCCAATTCGTTTTTGCATGTTTTATGTCATTTTTTGATAAATAATCTGTCATTGTCTTCCACACTTCGGGTCTTTCTGTCATTGTTCGGAAAAGCTCTGTGTTGAGAATGGATTTACGCGAGTACCGCATGGCAGGTTTTCGATGGGACAGGGCCAGTTGATACTAGGGCATGGCGTAAAAAAATATTGATCTGGTGAGGCAGGGCACTTTCTGAAAAGGGGCATGGTGCTAATTTTGGCCTTGAAAAGGGCAAATGGCGCTTGGAAAAAGGGGCATGGGGGAGCGCCATTCCATTTTGCTCTAGCTGAAGCACTAAGATTTGCGCGAATTTTCCTGTAAATGGAAGACTGATGCCAGGTGGCGCCTGGTGTACAGGTGAAATTTCCGTTACGACGTAGGCCTAGGCCCCCTGTTGTCTCTCTTTATTGCATCCCTTGCCTTTGTCTACATTTGCCATCACCTTTTCCGTCGGCTCCTCGACCTACTTTTTTGCAGTTATAACCGCCCATACTTAACATTGTGTATGTAGGCCTACTGCACATGCTGCAGGCAGGCGACCAATCTTGATTGATTGTGTGGCCGACGCCGGCCTTTAAAAATCTGACCGAACGGGATGAATAGGTATAAACATTATCGTCCTGTACCTTCAGGCCTGTACCTAGAACGATTACATCATATTCTTCATCCATGACGACGGGTCAAAGAATAAAATAAGACAAAGACAGTGCAGGACCTTCCCGAAACGTCAAACCCAGAAATCCAAGATGGCTTCACACACGGGCGACGAAGGAAAGATAATCGGTATTCCTGCGAGAATAATATAGTGCATCAAATTAATACACAGTACCATGAGAAAAAAATTTAGGTGCCGTTCGTATACCCATAATTATGATATTCATTATGATTCACACAGTTTCATATAAAATTGATTGGTATTTTTCAGACAATAGGCCTATAGGCCTAGCCACATTACTTTTCGCGTACTAATCCGAATCAAATAATTAGTGACGCGGTCTTTGGCGAAGATCGTCAGAATCGACAAAAATAAAATTCTGTTTGCATATGAGTGGGGAGGCTGGATTTGATTTAAAGGATGTCCCTCGTGTTTCCATGATCTATCGGCAAAGAAAGTGCCTTTTACACAACGCTGTTCAACACTGTCTGAATGGTGATGGGGCCGCGCCGGCGCGGCGCACGAGAAGGGCAGGTCCCGGCCCTCCCTCTCTGCACCGGCCGGCGAGGGGGGCGTGGTACGGTGCGGCCTTGAGACTTCGCGTGCTGACCCTTCAGTTCAGTGAAAAGTGGGGCAAGCAATTTAAGTGAAATGTGGCGTCACGGCTATTACGTCGTATGTTTCAGCAAAATGAACTTCCCTCTCCACCACAGTTTTGTCGTATAGTTCATCACTCAAGAACACTCCACTCTCAGAATTTTGGTGGTGAGTTACTTTTGGGCAGGACTGTACCATCCGTTCTCACGTGACCAACTCCACAGCCAATGAGAGCTGCATCGATTTTACAAGATGGCGACGAGCGCGAATAAAGAAATTCTCGTCTCCCAAGATGTAGAATCAGATTCTGAGTCTGATTCAGAGTTCGAACCCGACTTACGAGTGTCCTGTCTCTCTGGTTTAGTTGAACTGGAAAAATTGTGCGTAAAATCAGATTTGAAACTGTCGGAAGAGACGAATAGGTTCATGATATATCAAACCCTGAAGAAACTGGGTCCACACACAGCACAGCAGCTCATAGGAAAATGTACGTATGCATGTCATGATGTACACACACCTGCACACCGTGTATGTGATGTACTATAGGCCAGTACTAAATTGATACAACAAGCGTCAATTTGAGACAACTACCCCATAACTTGAGTCAACAAGGAATTTTCATTATTTTTTGCAAGTTAACTATTGAGAAAGCTCAATTTAGGTATAAAACCATAAAAACGAGCAAATACATATCCATGGCCCCCTACCTACATGTAGGCCTAGCCTAGGCTCTAGGTGAGCCTGCTAGCATGACTAGGGCAGGGCCATACGATACAGCATAGGCCCATCACCTACCCCCCGCGAGCACAGCATCACATCACTTCTGTTCTTGGGTCTACCATAGGCCTAAGGCTAATGATCCATTCACGCGATTTTCTTGCCGCAGGCGCTCGAAAGCATTGTTTGTTTCCGCTGCGTTGGTCGTGGACAAAGGATGCGACATCGCGCGGTAGGAAAATCGCGTGAATGGATTCTTAGCCTAAGTAGGCCTAGGCCTAAGTAAATAAATCATTATTGTCAATGACAGTGAATGAGTGTAGGATGTTGCAATAATACATGTAATCATTTTCAAGGTTCCTGTTGTCACATGGTTGTTGAAATGAAATGTTTCTAATATATGTTTTTTTCATATTTATTCATTCAGTGGTGGAGAAAGGTTACATCAAGTGGGAAAGTGATGAAGATTTTGAAGTGGAGCGAATATGTGACCATTATCAAGATGAAGTAAGAAGAGAAACAATCACATATTTTCAGTAGATTTTTTGTTGTTTATTTGGTCATTTAAAATACACTACTCAAAAGAAGTTAAGGACCACTTTTCTCATAACTCTTCTGTTTCAGTCATTGCTTCAGAACACGTAATGCAACAACTGAAACTTACCACACATGTAATTCATCACAGTGTGTTTGAGGTTATTCAGGACAGTTATATCATACCATTTTCAGCTGTAAAAACTGTCATATGAAAAAGTTGTGCACAAAATTACAAGTGACGTTGAAGTCCTTAACGTTTTTTAGTAGTGTAACTGTAGGCTCACATCTTTCCTATTGATATGGAGTAAAGTGGAAGCTCCATTTCTCTTCCACCAAGGTTCATGATGAAGTGCAAGTTCCATTTCCTGATATTTCCAGAGCAAATCCAAAGATACATGTATTGCTTGCTGAGTCGGACAATAGCAGGCGCGGATCCACGATTTTTCGCAGAGGGGGGTCAGGGCCACCGAGGTCGGTCGTTGCAGACAAGCGCCGAAGATACCTACGGGGGGTCTGGGGGTCCTCCCCCCGAAAATTTTGAAATCTAGAAGGCCGTAGATGCGATTTCCTGGCATCTCAGTATCAAAACAGAAGCTTTATTCTTGCGTTTTTTTTCTTATTGTCACAAACTATTTTTAAAAAAAACAATTGGTGGTGACGAGCAGGGGGGGTCACGATCCCCAAAACCCCCCTCTGGATCCACGCCTGAATAGTGAATTTAGTGTCAGCAGTGTCATATGAAAAATAGCTGGTCGTTAAAGAGAATCCGATCAATCTTGTTCTTATTGCAGGATGGTAAGAAATATTACCGAATCAAATGGAGAGGTTGGAGTTGGTCCCATAATACCTGGGAACCTGAGGACAACCTAGATTGCCCTGATATTGTGCAGGAATACAATGAAAACTTGGATGGAAGAAGTGTCAAGCGAAAGATCAGTTGGAATCAACTGGAAAATCAAGAGTCCAAGAAAGCCCGTTTGGATGAGTTGTTCCATAAATTGATTCGTTTTGCTGGGAATATATCGCCTTCAATGTTCCTACGTGTGAAACCCTCAGAAATCGGCAACAAGTATCTGCAGAAGATCGTCAATGAAGGCCTTGTTAAATCTCTGAATGGGAAGCAGGGTAAGACACCTGTTTTGAAAAAGTTGAAGCGTGCTCCAAACTATGCCAATAAAAACACTGCAGCTTACAAAAATGCAAAGAAGGAAGTGGAAAATGCCCTGCTCGTTTGGGAAAAAAAGATCAACAGCATTAACACTGATCCTGCTAAGATTGTGGTGATTAATGGGGTCGACTTGGAAGGCCCTCCAGCGCATTTCACATTTATCAGTGACTACATTGAGGGTGAGGGAATCACAATCCCACAAGATCCTCTCATCGGTTGTGAATGCAACGACTGCTTTTCTGAAAAAAAGCAATGTTGTCCAGCCAATATGGGAACCGACTTCCCTTATTATAAGCATAAGCGTGTTCGTGTACCGCCTGGAACGCCAATATACGAGTGCAACAAACGATGTAGGTGTGGAGTGGAATGCCCAAACAGGGTTGTACAACTTGGACGGAAGTTTAAGGTTGCTATCTTCAGGACAGAAAATCGAGGTTGGGGAGTGAAAACACTTCAGAAGATCAAAAGAGGATCGTTTGTTATGGAATATGTTGGAGAGGTAAGTTCAACTTAAGTTATAATCTGTTGGGAGGGGCAACATGTCATCGGGTATGTCGATTTAGAACTTGCCCTTCAGACAGGAGGACCCACTGGGGTATTTGTTTTTACCTTTTTACCCATTTTCGATATCAGGTTATTACAAGTGAGGAGGCAGAGAGCCGTGGCTATGTCTATGATGCGGAGGGAATGACCTATCTCTTCGACCTTGACTTCAACGACGGTGACAATCCGTACACCGTGGATGCCAGGAATTATGGGAATGTTTCACACTTTGTTAACCACTCGGTAAGGTGAAGTCTTATTTTCCCCATTGAACAAAAGAAATGTATGGTGTTTGCAAAGAAACTTTCAATTCTGTAGTGTGCTGAGTGTTGTTGAGATTGTGGACTGCCAAGCTCTTATCATTGGAAAAGGATTAAATTACAGTAGTTGTATTCAATATAGTGCTACTGTATGAACACAAGTGAATTTCAAGTGCTGATTAAATCGTTGATTTTTCCAGTGTGATCCCAACATGGCAGTGTATGGTGTGTGGATCAACACCTTGGATCCTTTGATGCCAAGAATTGCTCTCTTCTCCACCAGAGACATTGAGAAGAATGAAGAGCTGACTTTCGATTACATGATGAAAAGTAAGTAACTCCAGGGACAGTAAAATTTCTTGGAACATTTAAAGTATACAGGAAGTATATAATGTTCCCCATCATGCAGATTTGATGTTTGAAACTTTATTATCTTTTTCAGTTGATGCACACAATAAGAGTATGAACCAGTCAGTTGGAGGTGTAGATGAGAAAGAGAATGCTGTTATTCAGACAACAGGAAAGGGATCGCCTAATTTGGCCGATGTTGTGACATCTGAATCCAACTTGCCATGTCAAGACCAAGACACAAAGAAAACTGGTGGAAGAGCCCCAGTAATACAAGATCCACCTCTTGTGCCAGGTTCTCCCAGTGAGAAGAGTTCACCAATCAAGCATGGTACACCGAGAAAATACTTTCAACCAACGGCTAAATCGAAAACACCTGACACATCCCCTCTGAAAATGAAGTCTGAAATCCGGAAACTTCTGGAATGTCCATCGCAGATGTTCACATCATTGACTCAAGCTGCGGAAATAGCGACAAGTGAACCTGACTTCCTCCATCCAGATCCCTTGCCTGTTTTACCTCTGAAGTCACATCTTGCCGATGACATCTTAATACCGCCACGACAAACATTTGATGACGCCGCATCTACCATTTCGAAGGCCAGTACTGATGTTTCACATGATGTATCAAAGCCGAAGGTTGTTCCTGTCAAGAAAAACCGCCTTGTCTGTCAGTGTGGTTCTAGCAAATGCCGTGGATTCTTGTTCTGATGGACAGATGGACAAAGAGATGATTTGTTTTCCATATTTTGCTTGGGATTTTTCTGCCCTTGTAAATTTCAGGTAGGCAAAGCCATTAGTGCCTTTTTGATTGGTTATGGAATCATGGCTCACTGTAAACTTATATTTCTTGTGTCACTTTGTACATTGTAGTCATTCACTTTGTGAAATCATATATTTTCTAATCATTATTCGTTCTGAAGATAACTTGGGGTAATCATACGGGTAATAGACTACTAGATGAACGTTGCCTTCAGCCTCATTTTCGAATGTCCTCTATAATGACAACTTTGCATGTCTTACTAGAAATGCCAAGATCTAATGCGATTTGACTCAAATTTCAATGCCGATACAATAATATGCATTGCCAAGCATTGGCACTTGTCCTTTCTGTGTGTTTGAGGCTGAATCTCAGTTTTCACTAGGCTGGCTTAATGTACTGCTGAGATCTTTCTGGAACTTAGACTCTTGATGAATTGAACAGTCCTGTTTCTCTCTTGTTGAAATATCAAGGCGTACGGTCCCTTCGCCTGCGGACTACGATCCACTCAAGAGTGTGGTCTAAAGGCGTAGTGATATGAACCCTTGATGGTTCAAGATGGTTGCTCTAAAAAAGAGCATATCTTTCTGTTCACGAATGTCCAAAGTATATGGATGCTTGTGTCATTGAGTTGAAAATATTCATTTTATTAGATTCCTAGAATGTTAGTATCATTTAAAGCATTTTTTCTCAATCTACAAAAAGTTTTAAAACGCTAGTTTGTTGTTCCATACGTTATTTGTGAAATTCATTTACAGTTTGAATATTAAGGGGTCCCACATGTTCTTAGAGGAGGGTCAATGATGAATAACCTAGAAAACATATCTTTTTTATCATTGACCCTTTCGTATTCTATGTGAAATTGATGTATACATCAGCAAGATGTGATGGGCCTTCCTGTTTAACTCGAATCAACTTGGTCATGTAGATGCATATTTTTGATATGCAGGTTTCAAATATGGTATACATGTATAATACATCTATGTATCCTGCCTTCTGCTCTGTACACCTCATGAAATTTTAGCAATGAATAAAGAAGTTGAATATCAATCGGGATGTCTTGGTGTGTATATTCATTCTCTTGGATATATCACCTAAAAATGGCCCAGAAAGAGGCCATATTATCTACACTGTATGTTCAGCTGTGTATTACTGTAGTAGGCCACCAAACAAGTGGAACGAATGACAAATGTCAAGTCAAAATGTGCCAGGGTCATTGCTCACGGTCAATCTTGGACATAGGCATACATGCAGAGGGCATCTAGATACAAACTCATATCATGTTTGAACATTATAGTTGCTATTCACAGTAAGTCTGTTTTTCAAAATGGCTGACTTGCAGCCATATTTGAAGCCAGTAATTGAGCCATAATTTGGCGCACACACAGAAAGTATCATGATACAACATTCTAGCTGGAGTTGTTCACCTGATACGGGCCAAAGGTTATTTTCAAATGCCTGCACACTTGGGGCACAGACAAAGTTAAACAAAAGTTTTGCTTCATTTTCTTTATTTTTTAACACCGACGACGACAAAACATCTTGACATAAATCAGAAGTCAAAAATCACGACTTGGCACCGGAATCTAAAACGTTTACAACAGTTATCCATCATCACTGACAAAGATCTACTTGATTGAATAAAAATGTTAAGCATCTAACAGAAACATGAACATTTACAAACAGAAATCCATGGACTTCCTGCTTTAGACAACAGAATCGCCTTATACATGTCCTTGACACGACAAGAACACACTGAAGCAATGAATGAGTGAATCCAATAAATAGAATTTAATGTGGCAAAGGCATGATTTGGCACAGTTATAGCCTATGTATGACATAAAAAATGCTACAAAAAACAATGGCAACATATGATGTAGAATATTTTAGTACGGTATGCAGAACTTTCTTGTAAGTCTCACCATACCAGGTAAAAGCTCATTTTCAGGAGCTGAGTGTCTGCAAAAGATTTATACTCAGTGGGATGGTTTAATCCCTAGCCTTTTTGTTCCACCACGTGAATAATTACTGAGCACCTTGAGTATTATCCGCAATATATAACCAATCTGTATGTGTCACACCCTCTAGCACGACTGGAACTACCAGAAAGCAAGAACCATTCAGGTACGGTACTTCACACCGAACTTCCCAGACAACACTTGTAGTACAACGAGCCACAACACCAAAGCAATAACACATGATCCAACATGCAACAATAGGACATCATAATTCCACACTGATGCAACCCAACAATGCATGATGTAATATCCAACAATATGACATCAGAATTCCACACTGATGCGAGCCAAAACCACATGTATGATGAAATATCGAACAAACCATGTACTGTTGTGTGTGACCCTGTCTCCTGTTACAAAGTATCTGTACAATGTTCATTTGGATTACGATAAGACTTCAATAGTCTATCATCCAAATGCAGATCTTGAGTAATTATCACGATTCTTTTTTTGTGGAGCCATGCATGTCTTGCATTCCATTGGCAGAATGATTTCATTTAAATTGACCTGTAGTTTGAACTAGGATATGGTGACACTAATAATGTGTCTGAGGATGATCGGTGTGGCCGGCGAAAACCCTCCTTTTTCCAACCGTAGATAAATGAATTGAAGAATCCTTGTAAAGGAGCTGTTAATGCTTGGATGACAAATATTGGGAAGTATCTCCTCATGCTGAATGAATCTGTCATTGAGATCAGACCAAGAAGTAAACCTGGAAGGAAACAATTGCTCTCAGCAAAAGGAACTGACTGGGCAGAGGCCTCAAAATACCTCTACAGTGTATTTTTGGTGATGCAAAATCTCAGTTGGAGCTTACATTACAGAAATTAAAGCTCAAACCTGAACGACTGTAGGTGAATTAGCAAGAGGCAAGAGCCCTCATTGTATTGCCAAAAATGTGACCACTTACTTGGCAGCCAGCACATCAGAAAGACAATTTGGTAAAGAATAGCTTTATTTCGCGTCATCTGCTTCTCCTCATATTCTTGACTGGTAATACTTCCTAAAGATACAAAAGATAGAATTTCACCATCATAAAGTAATGAAGTTATACAGAACAGTCCACAGGGTTTCATCATATTTGGTGCTCATCAGAAAATAAGCCCAAAGTCAAGGGCCTATGCGACCAGAGAGTACTTTCCATACCACACACATGTGCACATACCTCGCTTCATTTGGATTTTAGGCACCAATTTCAGCGCAAAGAAATAGATGACCTAAAAAGAGAAAATAAGGATTGAAATACCAAAGAGGAACAGAAGATAATATGTTCTGTAAGTATTTCTCTGTCTGGCTGAGTTTTGTGGAAGATTATTGAAGATTTAGGTCTCAAATATGGAGTTACTTGAAATGCTGGTCATGTTCAGTACCAGTGTGCTCAGCTGCAATGGTAAGAGCCAATACTTATGCCCTATGAACTGTAATTCTTTGTGTATTAATCCCAATCAAACACATTCCCATGCATTTTATGTACATTTGTACTTACAAAGTTTCCAATGAATGTGACTATTAGGGGTATCATGAAGAAATATTTGGCAGCCATTCGCAACTGAAATAACACTGTTGAACCCCATTCCTGGAAAATAGTAGAACAATTACAACATCACATGATAAAAACACCAGCACATGTACCGTAATTTGCTCTGTGTGTTTACGTCCTTATAAAATCAGGACTGACAGTCGAATAACCTCAGTAAAAAACAAGTCTAATGCTCATTGAAGACGGCCATGCTCAATATAGGATTACATGTGACATCGCAATTTACACTGGTTAATAACTGAGCTTGAACTGCACAAGAAAATGACACAACTCTCAAACAGAATGAGCTTTACCTCAATTCAACTACACAACACATTCCTAACAACAGGCTTACCCAACATATGTCTTCTTTGTAGTGGAAAAGTGGAATGCACCTAGAGAGCAGGGAAAAAGTCAATCAAAACTGTATCACAACAATAAAGAATTCTGAATTGTACTATTGGCTACACAGAAATGCCCATATTATGCATTGCTCTAGCAAGTACAGAGTTCTCTTGTGGTTGTTCTACAGTGCAACAGTCAGGATTATGACTTGGTAATGAGCTACAGACACTGCCTATGTGATTTGAGAGCTGGAAGTTAATACTCTCATCTCTTAACAATCTCACAAAGCTGTGATGCTACTGCCATAAAATAATACTTACGTGCTACAGTCATGCTCGACAGGAATTATTGGATAACTCTGATTTGGATTAGAAAACGAGGTGGATATTTCTCCATTGATGAGACACACAAGAAGAATCCCACCAAAAACTGGGAGCAGCCTGAAGATAAAGGATTTGTTTAAACAGTAAAAGGTTTTGGTGTTTTCGAGGTGTTTTCGAAGTGAGATCATAATTAACATCCTTCATTCACCTACATACAAACCTCATCTGAACCTATAAATTTGTCTATTTCAAATTGCAAGTATGCTGAAGAAGTTGTAGTATCCTACCCAGCAGTGAGACTCAAAACAAGGCATCCAAATTTTAATATCTTGTTATTCCAATATCTAAAGGATGTTGAATAATACCAGTAGACTTACCATGATACCGCATACATGCAAATGCGTGTGATGTGGATCGATCGCTGAAATGACAGAGAATTACATTAGTCAATTCAAACAATACCCCGGTATCAAATCAGAAGAGTTTGAAATCAGAGTTGTTAGGTTCATCAGGAATTAGTTATACAGCCAATATTTCGATGGAGATAATGCCCCCCCCCCC
>NMRB01000074.1:676762-727169 GCA_002633025.1 Notospermus geniculatus
TTTGAATGGAATGCTGTGGTAAAGATTATTGTCAATATCAGTGAAGTGGTTTGTTGGTGTTGCATAAGGTCATAAAAGGGAAACTTGAATTTGACGTCCCACCGATCACATAAGCCTACCCACATGTCATGGTTGATTTTTACATGTTGTAACTGATATTGATCATAATCTTTACCACAGCATTCCATTCAAATCTGTCAGGCCTAGATGTGCTGTTCTGTTCTCCCCCCACATAAATAGGGGTGCAGAAATGAAGAAAATCACAGATTTTATGGAAATATTTCAGCAAAACCAATATGTTCAGTAATGATTTTATGATGAATGATAAATAATACCATTACTCTCCCAATACAACAAACATTAGGGAATAATTTCCCTGTTTTCATGCTGATTTCAGACATTTTGCAAATGCTCTTTGTTTTCCTAATTAATGAAACTAATGTCACATTTTTCTTTCACGGTTATTTAGTTCACGTTATAAAATATTACACCTGAAGTTATCATGAAAATCAAACACCTGCAACTAAATGAAAAATTAGTTGGGAAAAATGTTCCGAAAAAGAACATGCCCTTTTACTTCAAAAATGATGCCCAAGTAAGATCTTCATGCCACCAATTCTTTGTCAGTAATGATACTTATGCACTAAAAAGCTGCCTCTAGAGGCCCTTTAAGGGAGATTTCCTGGTAATACATGTATTTCAAAATGATTTCATGAACTTTGGGTTGGACTAGATGCCAAAGGATGTAATCATTTTTTTAATGGTCAGCTGATGTACTCTGGAATAACAGCAATGTAATTGCCAGAGTGGATATGTGATCGACACAGTTATCAAGAGACTCTCAGGAAAAATAATGCAAAAACTTAGGGATTTCCCAGATCTGACAGTGATAAAGCCACAAGGAAGTTTTCTTAAGTGTCATGAGGGCACAACCAGCATAGCCAAGTGTGTTTTACAAATAAAGTTATCTTGGATGCATTGTCTGTTGGCATATGCCAATAAGTGAATATGTGGGTAGTGTCACAAGTTTTTCTTTTGACCGACCTTCAACACAGGTATCAACATCAAAGCATAATACGATTATAGCTCTAAATTGGATGAGATAAAGGAAAGCACCTTGTCCCAAATAGAAATTGATCTAAAAACAAAATACAACAAAACTAACTTCAACTCCTGAAATGATTTCTTACCATTGTTATTCCTGACAGGAACATACATATTTGCCGGTGTCGCATACTGGCTTCTGTCGACAAGTACAGAATACAGCAGACCATGAGGAATAAACTGGCCAACCAATCGGCCAAAGAAAGGTTGAGAATCGGTTGAATCTGAAGATTGCATATGAAAGTTTACTCAAGTGGTAGGGAGTTCAAGATTTAGCAAGAGAATAATGCTATTTCAAAAGAGCCATGGGTGCAGCCATTGCTCTGAGTCCTGATGTTACTAGTGCTGGATGAATATGCATGAATGTAAACTGAACTAAGTTCAGTGCCCTGCATGACGCAAATTTATTAAGTGTACAATTACAACATTGCCAACTGGACAACTAATTGTCCTTCGACCATAATACTGATGATAATAATGATGATGATGATGAATGGCCCTGCGCATGGTCACAATGTTGCAAAATAATTGTACAATTTCTGCAACAATTTGTGCAAATAGTGTGGCACCCCTATCATTAGATGAACCAACACACCTCATGTAAGGAATAAAAATTCCGTTTGTACACAATGTGGATCAAAATTGAAGAAGCACCACACAAACTGTAAGAAAAGAACACAACTTGATCAAGTAATTTGGGAAAAATAATACTGAGTATGGTGTTAAAAGCAGTAAATGCTCTAAAAATTATGAAGTTAAAGAAATCGTTTCCTGATCAATATACATTGAAAACATCTAGTCATTCATGAAATGGAGGAGAAAATGCAGTTATTGAAGAAACTTTTACAAACCTTAGAAAACTGGCACTTAAATCAATGTACCCAATAATTTGCATCTGAAAGAGAAGTGAATATCATAGAGAGTTCTGTACCGGTAGTCTAATTTTCCATTAAGCATCACCAATGATGCTCAACACTTGATTTGTCCCTCCCATTTTTGCTTCCATTCAAATGATGAAAGTAGATATTGCTACCATATTTATGAAAAGTTGTCAAGTCAAATCTCAAATTACTGTAACCATAAACAGTAGGACTACAGCAGGCAAAAAACTCACCTGCCTGTGGTTAAGAAGGTCTTCATCAGTCTGGTTTGAAGAATTTGAAATGTTTGAGGTGAATTCTTCCATTGGAATTTTTATCCATGCCATATCCATTTTTCATTGCATACGGTACAACCTGCGATTACTTTCCACAGTGTTGCTCAATGATTTCAACGAACTGCACCTAAATAAAAACAATCCCATATCATGATTGTGCAATATAGAACCTGAAAACAAATCAATATATATGAAAGTGTGTGTTACCCCGTCCGAGGTCTAATGAAATTAGCACTACACTCAGCAAACAGCCAAAATGTTATGAGACATAGTCGGCCAAAGTGCACAGTTGAGTTAAAGGAGCACGGTATTGCCACTTTTTCTCGACAGCCAGCGCCACTCTCCAACCCGTGGGACTAACTACATTTCAGCGAATGACCCGATTTACTGCGCACATTTTGTAATGCATTTTTGTAGTTCGTCGTACTGCTGCTAGCTGGCTCCCTCTACGTCGGCAGTCAAATAACGCATTTGAGATCCAATACCGTGCTCCTTTAAGCTACAGAATATAGTCACACTCAGTTGGTCCCACTCTCATCTCACTCCTTTTGAGAGTACAGCAGTGGCGCCTCGACCTGGGGACTGGATAACCAAAACAATGTAAACCTCATTCCCCTATGAGCGAGCACAATTCTAAATTCATAATGCAGCCTAGGCTGACAGCAGCAGTAGGTACTGGGCATGAGCACATGAAAGCCTACACCTGATCATATACTGACATCATGACATGGCTGACAGTGATGAAGTGTCTGGTGATGCAGTCTTTTGTCTATGTCATGATGATGTCTTCAATAGCTAGGCCTATTATAGGCCACTAATGCAATGCATGATTTGCAGGGCCAAGTTGTAACGAATTAAAATATAACCAGAAGATATCACGATCAGCTTTTTCATCTCAAGAACATGCATAAAAAGGAAGGATTTCCCACACTGTCAATGAACATGATGAAATGAGGAAATGTCAAAATCACGTGCACTTGTTTACAAAGCCACCTAGCGGTAAAGTTATAAACTATTCAGACAAAACTTAAACCCACCTAGCGGAGGATCGTGGTACCAATCTAATCAATATTTTACGTTACTTGGCCTATCCATCGATAGAGGGCGTGTGTGTTGCTTAGCAACGGCGACATAATTTACAAAAATTCACTGCACTGCATGCTGTTGGTCTGTTCCCTGTGTGTTTTCCTCAACATTATAAGTAAATTTCAGCTGGAATTTCAAATAAAATGGCGGATAATGTAAGTATAGTCCATTACTACCCCTCTCTCTTTGGCATTTGTGTAAATCCCCATTTGGTTTATCAAAAAACTTGCGTTTTTGAAGGGTGTTGCTCTTGCTGATCTCTAGTCTCTGTGTCTGTGACATGTAGGCCTAGGCCTAGCGTAGGCTAGCCTAGGCCTAGGCCTAGGCCTAGGCCTAGGCCTAGGCCTACCGGTAGGCCTAGGCCTATATATGTGTTGGCAGTTTTTTAGCTCACCTGTGAGCTATAGTCATCATGGGATCGGGGTTCAGGAATGGTGATCACGTCTCAGGCCCCATGGGCCTGACACGTGATCATGTCTCAGGCCCCAAATATACCGCAATGCACGTGCGTACTAGGCCTAGGTCATAGGCCTATCTACTTCTTCTCGTCGCCTAGCTGTAGATCACAGGCCCCTGAAGCCCAGTTAGCGGGATTATCGGGTTAGTTAGCGGGAATATCGGGTTAAACCATTGTAAACAATGGGTAAGAGTAATAATAAGACTTATTATTACTCTTACCCATTGTTTACAATGGTTTAACCCGATATTCCCGCTAACTAACCCGATAAACTCTCTTTGGCATTTGTGTAAATCCCCATTTGGTTTATCAAAAAACTTGCGTTTTTGAAGGGTGTTGCTCTTGCTGATCTCTAGTCTCTGTGACATGTGTTAGGCCTAGTGTGTGTTGGCAGTTTTTTCATGGTTTTGGGTCAGTCACAGTCAGTGGTGGATGCACCTGTGCATGCTGGCATGCTGGTGGTGTAGGCTAGGCCTACATACAGTAGGCTAGGCCTAGCCTGCCCTATGACAAATGTATGAAGGGCCTAGGCCTATATATACATGTATGCCCAACATATAGGCCTACATGACTGATAGATTGATAATGATATCATAATCATATGGTGCGCGTATTGGTGGATAGGTCGTCGAAGTCACAAAATCGTGGGGTTCTCTGCGTCATGTCATTCAGTTTCAGATAGGCCTAGGCCTACCTACATCAATGAAGTTCTGTCTCTAATCTTTTTCTAGTCACCATGCGTCATGCAACCTCAGGAAGGATCAAGTGATGGAGCAGTTGAGCTTGGACCTGGAGGAGTACCCATAGGTGCGAAAACCTCTGATTACTATCGAGTTCACAATATTCCCAGTCGATTTGATAATCCTGGTATGAAAGCTGTAAAAATAGGCATACACTTGAACACACAATCTTTTCTTCTGGGACATTCTCCCACAGGTGAGCACATGGTCCATGGACCGTTTCATTCATGGTTTTGGGTCAGTCACAGTGGTGGATGCACCTGTGCATGCTGGCATGCTGGTGGTGTAGGCTAGGCCTACATACAGTAGGCTAGGCCTAGCCTGCCCTATGACAAATGTATGAAGGGCCTAGGCCTATACTAGGCCTACATGTATATGCCTAACATATAGGCCTACATGACTGATAGATTGATAGCCTATCATCATGATCATAGGCCTAATCATGGTGCGCGTATTGGTGGATAGCTTCTACTATCTTCGTCGAAGTCACAAAATCGTGGGGTTCTCTGCGTCACGTCATTCAGTTTCAGATAGGCCTAGGCCTACCTACATCAATGAAGTTCTGTCTCTAATCTTTTTCTAGTCACCATGCGTCATGCAGCCTCAGGAAGGATCAAGTGATGGAGCAGTTGAGCTTGGACCTGGAGGAGTACCCATAGGTGCGAAAACCTCTGATTACTATCGAGTTCACAATGTTCCCAGTCGATTTGATAATCCTGGTATGAAATTTATTGTTATTTCTCACACAAGGACAAAGGAGCGATATCAAGATCACAGGTGGTTATCTTATGAATCTGAAGTAACGATCAATTTTCTTTCACCAGTACCAAAAATAGATTTATTTTTGCTAGTACCTGATAGAAATTTTTTTTGTTGGGCTGACTTCAAAAATATTGAAACCAGTGTCAATCAAACTGCCAAAAGACTTTGATGCTGCTCCTTTGTCTTCACAGGATATAATCTAACAGTTCTGTTGTTTCATTTTGTTTATAGGTACTTACAATCATGGCAATCCAGTCTTTACTTGCTGTGAAGAATTAAAAACAACTGAGGCCCCAGAACAAGGCCAGAATGGTCTGTAACATTGCCAATGTTTGTTGTATTTCTAAATTGATAAGTTCTGTCAGATCAGTAAGAAGCCAGTCAACAAATGTTCAATGTTATCCTTGTTTTTTTCAATAAATTTATGTCATGTTATTCCATCCATATCACAATAATGTGCTCTTTACTGACTTGCACACCTACCTAGGACTTCAGTTACAGTGAGGACTATAACTTGGACTTGCATACCATTTTCATTACCGGTAATCATTCCATATTAAAACACAGGCAGTGAGTGTCACACTCACTGCCAAACATGAAATCGTGTTAAAAATATTGAATAAAAGTGCTGTACATCTCATTCCATGCTGTACTTGTCTCCATTGCTTTTTTTGGTCCTAACTATTTGTTTTTATTTTCAGAATGGTTTCAAGGTTATGGAGGCACAACAGAGAACCCCATGTACAGAAAAAGCTCATCGGATGTGGGCCGATTAGCTCCCACTGTGCACACAATGCCAACAAGTTTTCACTGTAAATCCCAAAAATTCTCTGAGGTTAGTATGTTCAAGCCAGGGCCAAGCAATTATAGTATACTACTTGCGAGTTTGCTATCCATACAATATTGGCTTGGGTAGCTATTCTACTCATACCGATCTTCCTCTTGGTCTCCTTACTTACCGATATTCCAGTGAACACCTTTTGTCTTTATTTTCAGCATTTAGGAAAATGTGGCAACTACCGCAATCATTCTATGAACACTGGCCTTGACAAGAGCAAAGTGTAAATCTGTATAAAAGGAAGTAGAGACATTACAATATCATGAAGTTTTTCAATGCATGCAAACTTGATGAAAGAGAACTCCCAAAATCACAAACACTGGTAAAAGAGTGTCATTAAAGTTACTGTTACATGTAAATCTACCAGTGTTTCATCCGTCCTTAAGGAAGTTGGCTGATCTGGTGATAGTGTTATTAGGGCATGTAATACACTATCAACCCTATGTTCTAATTGTTCAAAAAATGTGATTGAGTTCTGGGACATTGCAGTTTTTCCCACTGAGTTGTTCCTCTGTAACTGGTTAGTGAGCTGAATGTTACTACCACCTTCTTCATGTCTGATTCCGACTCTCAGTTTTCATCAAAAGCAAATATGTGATAGACTTCGCACATTTCTTTCTACTTACCAGTACATTTCCATGTACCGGTATGTGTAATTGTAGCAATGATTTGGTTTTATTTTCAGAGGGATTTTCCTCGATTTCAGTCACACAACTGTCCTCCTTTCCACTTTCACACATCTTGTTGTACATGTTTGTTACTGTTGTAAATTGTGTATAAAATGTTCTAGAATATATAGGAGAATATCTCAAGGTTAATGAGCAATTCAATGACACATTTGCCCTCTGCAGTACAGATAAAGCTGTCTTTGAGATCGTCATCTTCAACACAATTCCTATTAGTATAACTGTTATTGATCCGTCAGTTAAGGATGTACACATACCAACGTCAACGAAGAAAAGTACATGTAGTATGCAGCTGTAAGGGTCCTCTGTATTCTCACTCAAATTCAAATGAATTCATAATAAACATTTGTCTGTCTTGCACTCTGTCTTTGGTGTTTATTCAATATGAAATGAACCCTATCAAGAGCAACATGTTTGATGAATGGCACACGTTGTCAATTTATTTCTGATGAATCATAATAGCCGTCTGTATTTCTGTTAGTCACGTTAGTCATGGCCAAATCACACAGATGGCAGCTCTGACAATGGCAACTCGTTAATACAAATCATTCAATATCATCCACTCTAAGCATAAAAATAAGATGGACATCGAGAGTTCTAAAAGCACTTTTTTATTTCATTGCCACACTAGTTGTAAAACCATAAGCCTAGGACTTGCACCGAGCGTCCTGTCGATCGTTACATTATTAAGTACAGTTACTGAAGCACCTTTCAATTTATAACATCCAAAATAATTGAAAAGGCCACACTTTCACATTGCCCTGCACAAGGCTACAATGACTACATATCTCAAATGGACTACAGCCACTGATGGGTTTCAATTTAAATTCAAAAGAAGATTTTTCTGCAGCATGATAAGAGACTGAGTAAATATATCATGTTAATACCATTATCATTCATCTTCACTACCGGTAGCCATATTCTGACTTTCCAATATTCATTAATTTCATTTTAAATGCAAAAAATAACATATATTCTATGTCGCCATGACTAGCGAGTCACTATGATTTCAGAAAACAAGACAAAAATGTTAGAAGATAACATAAACAGAACTACGAACAACGGAATGTCAACACAATACGCTGCCATGTAAAAAGAATGTGAAGAAAAAAGCTGAAATTAAAACGAATGAGAATAGCCTAGGCCTAATTAAAGCTGAGAAAAGGAAACATCCTTAAAGGAAAGAGGATGTGTGTTGTCCGTTGAATCTGCCCCACCAAATGTGCTAGAGCCGATAATCTATCTCACCTTTTTCTATTATTGACTGGCTCTGATTATAGACACTACTTGGTGCACTTGAATGACTCGGCTGTGCTATGTCATAAAGGAATTTAGGAACCCATCACCCAAGCCCTTTACATTGGCATACTATTCATGCAAAACCCAAGTGCACACCAATATACACATGATCCAAACTAACTTTCTAATAGCCTAGTTTTTGCGAAAACATACAAACACCAGTAACTTTAGTATTGGTAACCTCCATTTTATTGAAGGTAAGATGTCTTGATGAATGAGGGAACCAGTTTTATCTATGAAGTCAATTATCTTATAGGACTAGAAATACGAAAATGACAGGTTGAGTTAGATAATAACTCCCATGAACAATGCGATCACCTGAAAGAGTTCTCTACTACACGATAAAATCACCCGAAATTCAACAGAATGAGATTGGATTAATGGCATTCACACTATGGTTGCCTGGCAAATTTAAATCATAACTCAATTAATCAACAAAAATACTGAAATGGAGCACCAACAAAAAAAAGATTACTTACATGGGATGCAACTGTCTTGTGTTCATAAAAACTGCTAAATGACTCGGTAACAGAACAAGGAAAATCATGCTTAAGCCTTCACATAGTTCGACTAGGAATCCTGCACCTTGTGGTGCTCCCTCATACCCTCGTTGTATTATCACAGAAAAATATCAATCACTAGCAAATTTATACGTACAGAATTTCAAGTATGAATTGACCTGAACAAAGAGAAGGAAATATTCACAACCGACATAAATCCAGTCAAACATGTCAAAAGACTACAGCAGCCTGGTCAGTACAACCAGGAATTACACAACTACACTAACTTTTGGTTTTTCGCATTCTATTTACACAACTTTCATTGAAAGAAAACAATTGGTTATGCATACTGACAAAATTACGATGGAGGTTCAACCTCCAACCCTCATGTCAGATCATACTGTTCAGAATACCTGAAGCACCAGTGCTTAGTGACCCACCTGAAAACATTCAGGGGCCTTATTCACAAACCCCTCTTAGCAGTTAAGAATTCGTAACATTCCAGGCATACCATTGAACAATGGTTTCTAAAAGAATAAGGTCCCTGATTCTTTATTACTTCTTGTCTGCATGTTACTATTCAAGAAATCTGTTTTTACGGAGATGTAAAGTACATGATTGCAAGGTGATCACAGAAATATGAAAATTACAGAATTTTCCGAGCAGCTGGGGTGACCGAATTGACTCTTTTCATTGCCAAAAGTGATGACCAGTGACCCCAGCAGATAAAACATACGTAATACATGTACAGTGCATTGCATTCAGAAAATATACACTAAACTGGCACAGAACTTACCGACATGATTATGAGAATGAATAAATTCATACACCCAGCTTTGACATCTGCCCCAATAACAGAAAAATTTGAAAAATAGTGGAAGAAATATCTTTTTGATGTCTGCAAGGGATAACCTCTCTTTCCCAAAAAACAAACCATTAGGAGGGAACTCTCATGCAAGATGGTTATTGGTATGGTCAATGCCTGGTGCTAGTCCTGAATGCCCTAAACACTCACATCATAGTCAGAGCTATTCTCCCCACCTTCCTCAGACTTAGTTTGCTGGGCTTTAAGGTAGACTGCATACAAAGACTGAGCTTGGTGCAGCACACGCCAGACGTTATGCTTGCGTGCCATCTTATCAAAATGCATGGCCAGATCATTATAATCGAGGTTATTACGCATGATGTGATCCCTGTGCTGCAGTAGAAGTGTTATACACAAGAACATGAGGAAAGGATTTCCATAACCAAATTCATCTGGAGATGGTAGCTTTGGTAATCTGTCCTTCACCTTGATAAAATCTATAGAAGGATGACCAGAACTGTTTGACTCACCTTTTGCATTCCCATTATTTTTCTCAGACTTTTTGTCTCCAGATGTTTGGAACAAGTCTGAGACTACAGCAGGGATATCGATGTTAGAAGGTCTAACTTTGGCTTTTTTCTCAGGTGTATTTTGGGTGTTCTTGGAACACGTGCAGGGCAGTTGTTTACCAGGTGAGCCAGCCACAGGGTTTTTGTTTTGTATAGAACCATTCTGATCACCTTGGGGGTTGCCATTTTGGCAGCCAGATCCTGACTGACACCCGTGTGAAATTCTTATGGGAGATGACGAGGCCATGGACTTGACAGAGCTACACTGTCCTGCTGGACCAGACATGCCAGACACTCCTATATGCCCAGCACTAGGCCGGTTTTTACAAGTACAAATGTCTCCTGGCTGACTAGGGGAGACTTTTCCAGGGGAATTTTCTTCAGACATTGGAGACAGTGCTTTTGGATCTACAGGTGGATGATCAGAACAAGGTTTTTTCAGGGGGTGATTAGGAGTTGCTTTTACGGGAGAGTTTGCAGGGTTTCCATCATCAGATTCAGCTCTCGACAGAGATTTCGTACGCAGTTTACCCTGGGGGGATGGGGAACGCCTTTCTGGTGAGGTAGAGGAAGACATGCTAGATGCTCTCTTGACTAGTTTATGGATGAACTTTGCCGGCGAAGAGCGACTAGACCTTGGAGGAGACATTGGTTTAAAGGAACGGGTATTCCGAGATGGGTATTCTCTGGAATGTTCTGTTGATTCTTTATCAACCGCAGACTGTCGTGACAATCGAGGTGGATTGCCATCTTCCAATGCTCGGTCAATACTCGAAGACTTCGCCAACAACGATGACGTGACGGAGTCTTCAAATGTCAAATATTCGTGAGATTCCTCGAGGAATTTCTCCTCATCCATTGGTGTGATCGCATCATGGCTACCATTCAGGCTAACATCAGGTGATGTTCCGTTTTTTCCAATCTGTTTGCCTTGTTCTGGTGATGCCTCACTCGGCTCCTCCACAATCAACTCAGGAGGTTCCTTAGATACTGGACTAGTTGCCTGGCGTCGGAGATGACGTAACCGTAGGTACACACTGCTTTGTCTCTGTAACGGGCAACTTGGAGATTTCGGCGATTGAGCAAGATTTCTGAGAGAGATTTCTCTCTCGACAAGATCAAGGTCAGAATCGGGAGGATCTGGTGGCAGCGAACTCCATAAAACCTCCAACATGAATAATGCATCATCAAACGGGAATTCCCGTTTCAATTCTAACAACAACCACCGATACGTAAACAACAAGTCATCGGCACCCTGGTTTTTCAAGTAGTTGAAAAATTCAGGGTCTTGATGCTGTAACAGTTCCGATAGGTGTTGAAACTTCACTGACATCACAGTGCCGTCAATCTGAAAGTTAGCTTTCATCCGCCGCATGATTGCGCAGAAACAGATATAAGCTTGAGCCTCGTCCTTCTGGATGACTAAAATCGGTGAGGCAATGTCACTCATTCCTTGGCAATAGGAGACACTGGGATGCGTTAATGCATATGTCACCAGAATATTGAACAACAAGAGAACATTCTTATTGTCATCAGATCCAGCATAGAAACTGTGAGTTCTGTCAGTCCGCAGTACATCCTTTTTCACCATATTTGCAACAAACTATTTACTTCCTCTGAACAATTGTTCTTTTTGAATTGTTCAACCCACTCGTCTCTCATGTTGAAATACTCCTCTGATTTAGCCTTCAGGAAAGCAAATCTTTCCTGTCCAGTCAAACCCTCTGGATACACGTTCAAAATATGACGCCATACAACACGCCTTAGGGAATTTTCAACTCCACCTTTGTATATGCTGAGACGGAATTCATGCGGCCGTACGAGCCTACCATCCATGTCTAAGTAGCTGTGGAACTCTTGGTCTGTCATTGGCGACTTCACCGGCTTGTACATTTCATCATCAAGTGTTTTCAAACCTGGAAAAAAATGTATATACATGTAGCAATTATTTTGTCACCAGCAGCTGTATAAACATTTCCCTGGTATATTTTATTACATGAACAGTACTGAATCAACTTATACCTATGGGTGACAGACATTGCAATTATTTGTTTTATGTAAAAGCAATTTTTGAATCATCATCACCAATTACTAACCCACAGCTCGCTGAACTGTAGAAACCGTTTTCCCAATTTGGTTCGAGATGGTGTCCGTCAAGCTACCAAGGAAAGAAGGCGTGGTCTTCTCATCTTTCGCCACCTTGGGGTGTGGAATGTCATGCTGGCCGATAATGTCCCAGTCATCCAGACCTGTGATATTAAACATTATGTCAGACTTGTACTGAATGATACCTGCGAACACAGACTGGTGTCTGCACTGGTGACGCAAATGAACCATGTACTAGCAGAATGAATAATGGCCAGTCATCATTCATCTGAACTGCTGTACTGACTTCAATGAAGTGTAATAACCCTGTCTGCATTACGTCGTCTACACAACTGGATTCAGGCTGCATGTTTTCATTCATCATCACACCATACAGTTTGAAAAAGACCACAGTCAAAGCCTATACATGTATACCAAACCAGGCATTGATACAAAGCTTTTTTGTTGGGTACAAAATTTATCCCCAGTTTTTCAAATATCCATTAAATTTTCAGCTATTTGTGTGGTAATGAATTAGGTTTGAGGCAGAACAATTAGACAGGCACTCAACAAACAGCGATGCACTTAATCATTTAGAAAAGTAGATTAACGCACTGAGTGAAGTATTTTGTGCAGCCTGCAGAAATCGATATGTGGTCCCAAGTGCAAACACATAGAAATATACAAGGCACAAATGCATTGGGCATTGCAAAAATGTTGAGCAAATGGAACTCGTAAAAATTCAATACTATTACCCGGTATTCCACTGGAGTGGATTCAGGGTGTCAAGAGAGCTCAAGAGGATGGAATCACATTTGATATTAACGTCTACAATGGCCAAATTCAATGTCACAGCTTCCAATCTGCACTCTATTTTGTGACTCGATTGACGTGCTTTTACCACTGGAGCAGTGTTCTCCACGGGTTTTGGTCTAAGAGGGGCGGCGATGGGCTTGGTGTCGAAGGCACCGCGCGAGGAGCCAAAGGTGCCTTCTGGCGGGGGGTCTGGGGGCCCTCCCCCAGAGAAATTTGGATTTTAGGTGCTCTGAGATGCGTTTTCTGAGCATCTGAGATGCATAATTGAGCGATCTAAATCATAAATATTAAGGCGGATGAATTTTTAAGAGGGGCGGACGAATTTTTAAGAGGGGCGGGCCGTTTTTAAGAGGGGCGGATTTTGCCGTCGGTATTTTTAAGAGGGGCGGGCCGCCCTTTTTTTAACTGGTTTGGAGAACACTGCTGGAGAATGCGATCTGCAACCATTTTAGACCAAAATAATGCTGATACAAACCTTCTTCAAATGGCTTCAGATCCACCTTCAGCCTCAAACATGGATCAGAGGCACTCAGAAATGCGGCATCGAGATCCCAGTCTGAGAGAAGGGAAGTGTAGACCTCGCGACCATGGTCGTCTTTCGTCAGATAACTGATTGTGAAGTTCCTAGAATGAGAAGAGGAGACGAGGATGAGGTGCAGGGTTATGGGTAGACTTGTCTTTCCAATACCCTAACCATTTCACGCACTGTGTGGATCAGAGCGAGAGAGCAGAACATAACGGCTGTGTAGTGGGAGACAAGGTTATGGGGTGAGATGAGCACACACCAACAAATACATAGTTTGGTTATTGCAGTATGCCCTATAACCATTTAGGAAAGGAAAAGTGCAGCCATCACATAACAGAAGCCAGTGACGATGAAGAGTCTAATGTGGGACTGAGGATGAGCCTCCCTTCCTTTGGATGATCAAGATTTTGAGGACCGTAGTAACCCACAGGGATTCACTTGCATGCAGTAAGATTCCTTAAACCTCAGTAAAGGCAAATGCTCAGCAACCACAACGTTTCATCTACAGATCCAATTATTTCTTAGAAGAGTCAGCAATTTTCGATATGAACTATAGTTGATGACTAAATGAGTTTTATATAGGAAAGTCTATATAATGTTTGGTTCCACTAGTATTCAAATGAGTGAGACAGGAGGGTTGATACATGGGTCATAATAAAGACTAGAGAGAAGGAAACAAAGGAACCACTTAGAATAAAGAACAAACACCATGACCAACCAATACTTGGAGAAGAAAATTTCCAAATCATAAAAGAGAGTTCATGTGTTAGCAGAGCCAGAACTTGCCAAAAATGATCAGCATCTGATAAGAGGGTCATGTCAAATGCATATCCTCGCCCATCTTTTATAAAGTCTCTGTAACAGAAAAAGTCTCTATAACAGAACAAGAGCAAGTAAAACCTTAACCGTACTGATTTTTCATTCAGCTGACCTCCAGTATTTGCTTTCTCATGAAATTTATAGATGGACATCGCTCGATAATATCACAATGTGACCTGGGTTTGTCCAATCTCGCAAACAAACACCCTCAACAGCTGTTGCCCTAATCAATACACTTTATGACCCACTTCAATTTTCCAACGCAGGGTAAATGAAGAATAATTGAAAAATTGATCCGTAATATCTCAGGAGATGCGATACAGGCATAACTTGATGGAGTCGATCTATTAAAGGATGGTTCTATGATATGTGGCGGACAACAGCCGTAAACCTTAACTTACATTTGAATTGTCAATATAGTTTTGGTGTAAGACTAAGAGTGACGACAGACGATTGCCAAAGTAATAATTTGCTTGATCTCCAGGGAAACCCAAGTAAAATGCATTCCCTAAGTCACTGAACCAATGATCACAGCAATCTTTTCATCAGGCTTTCACATGGAACAGCCTATCCAAGATACAGTGAGAGTGAACGGGCCGATTTCACAAAGGGTGTTTAAGACTTAGACGCGTGTAACTTCACTAAATGCACGCACTTCCACCATGCATTTGAGGAAGTTACACGCGTCTAAGTCTTAAACACTCCCTTTGTGAAATCGGCCCTACATGTCTGGACATTGTGGGGGATACGATAGCTTTTCAATGCCCTTCGCTTCCCTCTAATGACATTTTAAACAATCAAACTTACATGTTATAATCTGTGTGACTGGCTGCCTCCTTGCTCAACAAGAAGAAATAATTCCCATATGCGAATTCACAACTTGAAAGTGGGCTAATCTCCATTTTCTCATAACTCGTCAATGGGCTGTCCTCACAGCTGGACAAGGGACTGTCCTCCATCTTGTCCGAATTTGAAAGTCTACTGTCGTCTGCTTTCTCACATTCACAACTCCACAGTGGACTGTCACCTGTTTTCTTCTTCATTTTTGTTTCAGGATACATGGCTTCCTTTGTAATTCCTTTCACCAAAGTGAATACATGAGCAAACGTTCAGCTATGATCTAAATCTCAAGGTCTAAGTTTGGAAGTCAGGTGACGATGTGCTGAAATTACCACCTGACTGTGCTAACTTTCACAGCTGAGTGAAGCCAAGTCTGTTGTGTCACCTGACTTTAGATACGAATATCCGCCAATTAAATTGAATAGCAACTGTCAAGCTGTTATACATGAATAAGAAGCTCCAGTCAGAACCCAGCAAACGAATGTGATACACCTGAATCACAAATCAGTATTATTCTACAGTAGAGTAAAATGCAAGAATGATAGACGACTTAAAAGTGGAAATCACAAGAAAATCTGTACTACCAAACATTCTTACGCAAGCGAATGATACTAATCTACAGGATACTAGTAAGTCCAGCCCGACAAGAGAATGAATGGAGGACAAATACTTTAAAGTCAGCTGTTCGAAATCACAAGTGTCATTCATGCCGGATAAAAAAGGTCAGGAGAACTATATATTAGTTCATGATCTTCGACATGTCCTCACCCACTATTGATAAATAGTGGTTAGTAATACAGTGTATTTCACAACAGAGTGGCTACCTGTCTTTGTTATCATGTGACTATCTATCAAGTGAAGACAAGATTTCATTGACTGGTTTATGGTTCATGTGATCCATAAGTCACAATGCACTAAATTCATAATTCATAAAGATCCTTTGAAGTTGGCCTGCTGAGTAATCCAAATTGAAACTACCAGAATTTTACCCCATCAACCATATTCTGAGAAATTATCTTAGTTGTTAGTGTACATCCAGAAAGTAACATAAGAATTCATTTGGCAGATTTTGCCGTTGGTGGAAGAAGCCCAGAACTGAAGCCAACTGACAGTGACACACTCCACTCGAACTCCTGGAGAGAACTGACTCGCCCACTGAAAATTGGAACAGATCTTAAGCCTGAGACCTCAAATCCTTGCAACACAATAAGTACATGTACAGAGAATTGATCCCTTCATGAAGGTCATCTGACTTGACTGAAGTGGACAACTCCAAGACAGTGTTGATAAGTTCACATCCTTGAAATTATTGAGTCATTTACAAAACACCTTCAAAGAAGTCACTTGAGAGAATCCGTTTATAGACATTTCCTGACCTTTTCCTGTTTACCACAACTTCGTTTTTCTTTGCACCCCACGTTTCACAAGGAAATGCAAAACCAGGAAAAATACATCAAAAAATTGGACCGGACAGTCTCAATGCATGCAGGCCTTTATATTCCCCCAAATTAACGACGTTTAACGTCGGAGCCCAAATTAAGGGCACCCAAATTTGAGTCTTGTTTTACATGTAAATGGGAATCTCAGATGCCTGGAAATGGTGTCATTTACTTCCTCTGAACAATTGTTCTTTTTGAATTGTTCAACCCACTCGTCTCTCATGTTGAAATACTCCTCTGATTTAGCCTTCAGGAAAGCGAATCTTTCCTGTCCAGTCAAACCCTCTGGATACACATTCAAAATATGACGCCATACAACACGCCGTAGGGAATTTTCAACTCCGCCTTTGTATATGCTGAGACGGAATTCATGCGGCCGTACGAGCCTACCATCCATGTCTAAGTAGCTGTGGAACTCTTGGTCAGTCATTGGCGACTTCACAGGCTTGTACATTTCATCATCAAGTGTTTTCAAACCTAGAAAAAAATGTATATACATGTAGCAATTATTTTGTCACCAGCAGCTGTATAAACATTTCCCTGGTATATTTTATTACATGAGCTGTACTGAATCAACTTATACCTATGGGTGACAGACATTGCAATTATTTGTTTTATGTAAAAGCAGTTTTTGAATCATCATCACCAATTACTAACCCACAGCTCGCTGAACTGTAGAAACCGTTTTCCCAATTTGGTTCGAGATGGTGTCCGTCAAGCTACCAAGGAAAGAAGGCGTGGTCTTCTCATCTTTCGCCACCTTGGGGTGCGGAATGTCATGCTGGCCGATAATGTCCCAGTCATCCAGACCTGTGATATTAAACATTATGTCAGACATGTACTGAATGATACCTGCGAACACAGACTGGTGTCTGCACTGGTGACGCTAATGAACCATGTACTAGCAGAATGAATAATGGCCAGTCATCATTCATCTGAACTGCTGTACTGACTTCAATGAAGTGTAATAACCCTGTCTGCATTACGTCGTCTACACAACTGGATTCAGGCTGCTTGTTTTCATTCATCATCACACCATACAGTAGGAGAAAGACCACAGTCAATGCTTTCAATAGCCTATATACCAAACCAGGCATTGATACAAAGCTTTTTTTGTTGTGTACAAAATTTATTCCCAGTTTTTCAAATATCCATTAAATTTTCAGCTATTTGTGTGGTAATGAATTAGTTTGAGGCAGAACAATTAGACAGGCACTCAACAAACAGCGATGCACTTAATCATTTAGAAAAGTACATTAACGCACTGAGTGAAGTATTTTGTGCAGCCTGCAGAAATCGATATGTGGTCCCAAGTGCAAACACACAGAAATATACAAGGCACAAATGCATTGCAAAAATGTTGAGCAAATGGAACTCGTAAAAATTCAATACTATTATTCCACTGGAGTGGATTCAGGGTGTCAAGAGAGCTCAAGAGGATGGAATCACATTTGATATTAACGTCTACAATGGCCAAATTCAATGTCACAGCTTCTAATCTGCACTCAATTTTGTGACTCGATTGACATGCTTTACCACTGGAGAACGTGATCTGCAACCATTTTAGACCCAAATAATGCTGATACAAACCTTCTTCAAATGGCTTCAGATCCACCTTCAGCCTCAAACATGGATCAGAGGCACTCAGAAATGCGGCATCAAGATCCCAGTCTGAGAGAAGGGAAGTGTAGACCTCGCGACCATGGTCGTCTTTCGTCAGATAACTGATTGTGAAGTTCCTAGAATGAGAAGAGGAGACGAGGATGAGGTTCAGGGTTATTGGTAGACTTCAGACGTACATTGTCTTTTCAATACCTTAACCATTTCACGCACTGTGTGGATCAGAGCGAGAGAGCAGAACATAACGGCTGTGTAGTGGGGTTATGGGGTGAGATGAGCACACACCAACAAATACACAGTTTGGTTATTGCAGTATGCCCTATAACCAAAGGAAAGGAAAAGTGCAGCCATCACATAACAGAAGCCAGTGATGATGAAGAGTCTAATGTGGGACTGAGGATGAGCCTCCCTTCCTTTGGATGATCAAGATTTTGAGGACCGTAAAGTAACCCACAGGGATTCACTTGCATGCAGTAAGATTCCTTAAACCTCAGTAAAGGCAAATGCTCAGCAACCACAATGTTTCATCTACAGATCCAATTATTTCTTAGAAGAGTCAGCAATTTTCGATATGAACTATAGTTGATGACTAAATGAGTGTTATATAGGAGAGTCTATATAATGTTTGGTTCCACCAGTATTCAAATGAGTGAGACAGGAGGGTTGATACATGGGTCATAATAAAGACTAGAGACGGACTAGAGAGAAGGAAACAAAGGAACCACTTAGAATAAAGAACAAACACCATGACCAACCAATACTTGGAGAAGAAAATTTCCAAATCATAAAAGAGAGTTCATGTGTTAGCAGAGCCAGAACTTGCCAAAAATGATCAGCATCTGATAAGAGGGTCATGTCAAATGCATATCCTCGCCCATCTTTTATAAAGTCTCTGTAACAGAAAAAGTCTCTATAACAGAACAAGAACAGTAAAACCTTAACCGTACTGATTTTTCATTCAGCTGACCTCCAGTATTTGCTTTCTCATGAAATTTATAGATGGACATCGCTCGATAATATCACAATGTGACCCGGGTTTGTCCAATCTCGCAAACAAACACCCTCAACAGCTGTTGCCCTAATCAATACACTTTATGACCCACTTCAATTTTCCAACGCAGGGTAAATGAAGAATAATTGAATGAAATGGTCCATGGACCATGTGCTCACCGGGTTGGACATAATAGTCCAATGACAGAGGGAGGTACATATCAGTTATGAGCAATCTCGGTAAAGTTTCAGATCAATAGCCCCAGCGGTTACGAAACGTGCCCTGCTAACGGAACACGACGACGACGACGGACGACGCCGGACGACGACGGACGACGGACGCTTCCCCATCGTAATAGCTCACCACGGTGAGCTAAAAATTGATCCGTAATATCTCAGGAGATGCGATACAGGCATAACTTGATGGAGTCGATCTATTAAAGGATTGGCTCTATGATATGTGGCGGACAACAGCCGTAAACCTACATTTGAATTGTCAATATAGTTTTGGTGTAAGACTAAGAGTGACGACAGACGATTGCCAAAGTAATAATTTGCTTGATCTCCAGAGAAACCCAAGTAAAATAAATGCATCCCCAAAGTCACTGAACCAATGATCACAGCAATCTTTTCATCAGGCTTTCACATGGAACAGCCTATCCAAGATACAGTGAGAGTGAACATGTCTGGACATTGTGGGGGATACGATAGCTTTTCAATGCCCTTCGATTCCCTCTAATGACATAATCAAACTTACATGTTATAATCTGTGTGACTGGCTGCCTCCTTGCTCAACAAGAAGAAATAATTCCCATATGCGAATTCACAACTTGAAAGTGGGCTAATCTCCATTTTCTCATAACTCGTCAATGGGCTGTCCTCACAGCTGGACAAGGGACTGTCCTCCATCTTGTCCGAATTTGAAAGTCTACTGTCGTCTGCTTTCTCACATTCACAACTCCACAGTGGACTGTCACCTGTTTTCTTCTTCATTTTTGTTTCAGGATACATGGCTTCCTTTGTAATTCCTTTCACCAAAGTGAATACATGAGCAAACGTTCAGCTATGATCTAAATCTCAAGGTCTAAGTTTGGAAGTCAGGTGACAATGTGCTGAAATTAGCACCTGACTGTGCTAACTTTCACAGCTGAGTGAAGCCAAGTCTGTTGTATCACCTTACTTTAGATACGAATATCTGCCAATTAAATTGAATAGCAACTGTCAAGCTGTTATACATGAATAAGAAGCTCCAGTCAGAACCCAGCAAACGAATGTGATACACCTGAATCACAAATCAGTACTATTCTACAGTAGAGTAAAATCCTGCCTGCAAGAATGATAGACGACTTAATATCTACTAACAAAAATTCATACGTGAGCGAATGATACTAATCTACAGGATACTAGTAAGTCCAGCCAGACAAGAGAATGAATGGAGGACAAAATACTTTAAAGTCAGCTGTTCGAAATCACAAGTGTCATTCATGCCGGATAAAAAAGGTCAGGAGAACTATATATTAGTTCATGATCTTCGACATGTCCTCACCCACTATTGATAAATAGTGGTTAGTAATATTTCACAACAGAGTGGCTACCTGTCTTTGTTATCATGTGACTATCTATCAAGTGAAGACAAGATTTCATTGACTGGTTTATGGTTAACCTGAAAATCATGTGATCTGTAAGTCACAATGCACTAAATTCATAATTCATAAAGATCCTCTGAAGTTGGCCTGCTGAGTAATCCAAATTGAAACTACCAGAATTTCATCCCATCAACCATATTCTGAGAAATTATCTTAGTTGTTAGTGTACATCCAGAAAGTAACATAAGAATTCATTTGGCAGATTTTGCCGTTGGTGGAAGAAGCCCAGAACTGAAGCCAACTGAGAGTGACACACTCCACTCGAACTCCTGGAGAGAACTGACTTGCCCACTGAAAATTGGAACAGATCTTAAGCCTGAGACCTCAAATCCTTGCAACACAATAAGTACATGTACACAGAATTGATTCATCCCTTCATGAAGGTCATCTGACTTGACTGAAGTGGACAACTCCAAGACAGTGTTGATAAGTTCACATCCTTGAAATTATTGAGTCATTTACAAAACACCTTCAAAGAAGTCACTTGAGAGAATCTGTTTATAGACATTTCCTGACCTTTTCCTGTTTACCACAACTTCGTTTTTCTTTGCACCCCACGTTTCACAAGCAAATGCGAAACCAGGAAAAATACATCAAAAAATTGGACCGGACAGTCTCAATGCATGTACATGTATCTCTCATCTCAATGATGAAGTAATTATGCAGTTACTCATATCCTCAGTTGTAAGGTCAAGCACTTCTACAAATAGAAACACAGAGGAGCCTTATTATATACCGGTAATATAAATGGTGTCGCATGCTGAAAAATACACTGAAATCATGTCCTTTGTTGCAAAACAAATAGAGTGGTCAAGTCATGTCACATAATGTCATCCTTTAGAAACCATCTCTATGACCAAGTATAGTTTGCCTCCGCATCTGATTCATGAAAGCTTCAGAGCAAATAATGTATCCAGTGCCCAGCATCTCGTTTTACAACACAACAGAATTCATACACACTCCACCAAAAGCCTGAAATGATTCATCTGCACATTACACTTGGTAAAGATTAGGCAAACAACTTCACCACGCACTTCTCCACCGAATTTAATATCTCCTAGTGTATGTAAGCGACTCCTGTCTCCATCCAAAAAATTGATCGCTAGCCTTCAGAGACGATGCATATCACAATTAGCAAACAAAATGAGATATCACAATGACAAATTTGTCATCTGACAGTTCGTTTTCTCCAAAATGCAAATATTCTGGCTGTGACGTTAATCTGCATTCTCATGAGGTTCAGCTGAAGTGCTCAATGTCATTTTCAGAATCGAAATTCTTGACTGCACTGCATTTGGATACAGGCAGGGTATGTCTGTGCGCATGATAAATTTTGCTTGTGCTTCATCATTATTAGCTTTGTTGTATAACTGGTACTTTCTCATCCTTGTCACCCACACAGAGATCCACCTGAGCAGTTTAATTTTCTTAGAGAAAGAATCCTTCATCACGTGACAACCACCCCTCAACCGAGTGATCAAGACTATGTCCTACATAATTCTGTCATCAATAACAAATTGTTTTCTTATCAATCAAACTATCCGAGCACCATATCATTTAGTCTTATCATCTGATGGCGAGAGGTCCCTTGAGTGGTCCGAGTATGTCAAAATAAGTTGATTTATTTCAAGGATGTTTATGAAAAGCCTTGTAAAGATCAGACACCTCTTAACCTGGTGATGCCATCAAAAAGCACAATCAAAATCCAGTTGATTCCTACAGTAAAAATATCTGTAATTCAAAACTGTTTGTTCATCCATCAAAGTCCACACAATCAGAGAGGTCCCTCGAGTACACTAGACCTCAAAGTGGTCATATTTCTACTTTTCAGAACAAAACAAAAGAATCCCTTCAAATATCTATCACCTGATGCCGATCATTCAATGAACCATTCACCAAAGAAATTCCCAATCGCTGTAAATGTTTATGAACCAAATCCACAGGCAACATGTCAGCCATTGGTGGTCTTCCATACCAGATGTGCACTGGTACACACACACAGATTAAGTTCATGCGTACACACACCATAACCGGCAGTAAATCATATGCTCTGAAACCGGTCAATAATCTCAATGGGATAGACACGCTCACTTTATTTCAAGGCCCTGGTACAATCTGGTGGGGATGGTGTCATAATCAATCGACAAGGATCAACTAACACAATCTAAGCATTTCTGATCACCTGCTCTGTTCATACTTCCTATAGGCCTATGGAACACACCCCAATTTATGTCCATGGAAACTACCACATAAGATATTAAAAACCCAGATTTCTGAAGAAAAAAACAATGGGACTGGGAGTCTCCTGAAAATGGACACTCCGGGTCGTATTCATAAAGCGGTTCTATCTTTAGAACCATCTTAGGCCGGTTCCAAGTGTGCTTCACCAGTACACTTGGAACCGGCCTACATATAAGACGGTTCTAACGATAGAACCGCTTTATGAATACGACCCTCCATGTCCAAGTTTACTACACAGGTCCTTAATCTGTCCCTACATTGGACTGCAAATCACAATTTCTGACGTGACGTCATGGCATATGCCCGAGTTGACTATGTGGTGGGTTGAAATTCAAGGTATCACTTCAACATGCATGATAGGTACCACTTTGGCAGATGGTAATCATTTGATTTTACCGTCAGAATTGGATGGTAACGAATAAAGGACAAGGAGACATTAATAAATGAAAGTGCCATGTCACCAAAAGTGCTGCCATCTATATCGTGACTCATCACATCAAACAAGGAGGTCTAATCAGAGCAGAGATGCAACCGGTACAACAAATATTGACGCTTTAGAGATGTGAGAAAGGATGGGCTTAATCACCAGCTTGCAATTCTATGGCCATGGATACCCCACCAGATTTATCCCCTGAATCACAGTTGAAATGTCTGCCATTTATATGACGCATTGAAATGAAAACATGTGATATTCAGTTAGAAATTGATATATCATTTTACACCATATTGCATACAGTATCAATTATTTCAAGTTGGTATTTCATTGTCATGAGAAAAAACGTGACTTATTCAATCAGTTAGGAATTGATTAGCCATTAACACCACATTGCATTGCAATATCTTCAAGTTGGTGCTGGGGCCAGATGAGAAACAGGAGTGACACACTCCAGACATTAAACTATGATTTTTGAACACAGACCTAGAGATCAGTGATGGAAACTGGTCAAGTTACACTCAGTCAGTGTCTGTGGTGGTGGTTTGCCTTCCTTTGAATTTTTAGCTGATTTCCCTCAACACTGGTATGACCAATCTGCAAGTCTAACCTGGATGTAACTTACCCCTTTATATCAAAAGCTCTTGACAGGAGATTCTGGAGAACCTCATGAGATGTGATCTGAGGGTCAATGCTGAACTTCTTATATTCTGGCTGGACCAGACCATCACACTTCTGAAAGAAAGTAATAATACATGTACCGGTACTAATTATAAATGAGGCATTTAGAATAGCACTTTCCACAAGGTACCGGTAACACAAGTGCAAGCAACTTTTTTCTCATAAGTTTTAATACATTACACCACTACCCACAGACTGCAGGTCACTGGATAATAAGGTCAAAATAAGCATATACAAAACACGGTATTGGTGTACTGCCAACAACATGTTACATTGTACCAGCATCGATTATTTCCATTGTAAGGACCCACAACAGTAACAGCTGTTACTTAAATCATGAGACAGAACACACCTACGGGGAAATCATGCATGCCAAGCAATTTACAATGGAGATTTGAACTAGAACTGAGGTCACTGCTCAATTCATGTATGCACAAACGGCTCATAGTAGCCGTGGTTACACTACATAGAAATACCCGGGGTTTTTGACACCCGGGTCTAGCCCGGCTCTGAAAAATCCCTCCTGAGGCCCGGTGCCCGTCAACACTACTCAAATTTTGTGACAGGGGCCTAAATTAAGCCCTCCAAAAACCGTTCGAGCTGGGAGGGGATTATTACAGCGCGTTTTTAAGAGGTGTGGACAGAAAAAACCCGGGTTCGACACGGGTATTTTATGTAGTGTAACAAGGGCTAGTGAAAGGGCATAGGCCAAGTGGGTGAATGAGGGTTTTATGTACCGGTACTTCATTAGTCAATAGTAACACATGCTAACAGTCGTACTGGATCTGTAATGGATACGCATCACTGGGATTGAGAGAAACTAATAATGGTAGGCCTAGGCTATGTCATACACAATCAAGTTTAGAAATATGAACATGATGTCATTTCTGAGTAAAACTAAGGCTTCCTTTACATACGGTACATACGAAAACGCCTGTTAACAAAGGCTACAAGTGAAGCCATTGTTAACCAGCGTTTTTGTATACCGTATACTTCTATAGGCCCTATATAAAGGTAGCCTTACAGGTTTGGGGGGACAGTGAGAGAGACACTAGGCTAGGGTGTACGGTAGCGCATGTGAAGGCCTGGTATGGTAAGCCAAAAACTCAGTCTCGGATCAGTTCGGGAAAGTTCCAATATTGGAAACGTTTCTGACTTTGGAAGCCCAGCGATTCCAATATTGGCAACGTTTCTTTTTTTGGAAGTGGTGTTCGATTCCGATATGGGAATCATTGTAGGCCTAGCCTACTTGCGCGGTACATCGGGACATGAGAATAAAAAATTGGGACGTGTATTTTTTCATTAACAGATGGCAGCACCTGTGAACTTGTATTGTATGGCGTACAATCTGAATTGTTGGCGTACGTTGGCTGCAATGACATCGATAATCATCAATTATCATCATCAATTATCATCATCAAAAGGGTTGCCTGGTTGTGCCAGAATCGCTGGGCTTTTTCCAAAGTGAGAAACGTTACGACATCGGAATCGAAAACCGGTTCCAAAAACAGGGACGTTGCCGAAATTGGAATCGTTTCCAATATCGGAACTTTCCTGAACTGAGATAAATGAGACGCAGGCACAGGCAGGCTGGTCCTGTCCTGGGAGAGAGAAGTCAACTGTCAGATTGAATGATTGCGAATGAAAAGACGGATGGATAGGCCTATGGAAGAAGAATCTATCTCAGCCCAGCCCCAGGCACTATTCTCAGGCCTAGCTAGCCTAAGTCCAGCACTCTGACTCGTCATCTAATGCACTAGGCTTGGCCTAGGCCTAATGCACTATCACTACATAGTACATACAATGCAACTGCATGCACTTGTCTTGTCTGTCAGCTCAACTGATCAGGCAGGAGCTAGCTGCATGAGCTGAGGAGGATCAGAATAGGATGCAACAAAACAAACATTAAACAAATGGCTTTCATTCAGTTCAGGCGATGCAAGAAAACCTTGGAAATCTTGGAAATAGCAAAACAACGGGAACATCTCTTACTTTGACCTTTACTCTCACCACTTCTCGATTCTGGTAACCAAAGACGTTCGCCATCATGTGGAAAAGAAAGTGACTTATTCGATAAATCTATGAATTTTTTAATCAATTTTGTCCAGCCTCCTCCATTTTGATGACGTCAAAGGAAAGTACGGAAAAATTTACACGCCCTCTCTTTAGTCGCTCACTAACGAATGCAGATTCAGCTACTCAGGTAGTGCATTTATGTGTATAAAGTAATTACATCGAACCAGAAACTTGCGCAAGACTGACGCGTTTTCGGAGGGAGAGATTTTCTTTTGTTGTGGTCGTTGGTAAAATAAATGAGATCTGTTCCACTGCAACTGCTATCCACCCATCCTCCTCCAACAAAACTCACTTCAATGCTGTTGTCGCTTAATAACATAGAAAGCTGGCCCAATATTAAATTCTGACATGTAAAATCATCTCAGTGATCACGCTTTTAATAACAGTTCGGGAAAGTTCAAAAATTGGAAACGTTTCCAACTTTGGAAACGTTTCTTTTTTTGGAAGCGATTTTCGATTCCAATATCGGGAACGTTTCTGAATTTGGAAGCCCAGAGATTATGGCACAATCAAGCCTTTTGATGATGATAATTGATGAATATCGATGATTGCAGCCAACTTACGCCAGCAATTCAGATTTTACGCCGTGAAATACAAGGTCACAGGTGCTGCCATCTGTTAATGGAAAAAAACACATCCCGATTTTTGATACTCATATCCCGATTAGGCCTAACATGCAAATAGGCCTACACCGATTCCGATATCGGAATCGAAAACCGCTTCCGAAAAAAGAAACGTTGCCAATATTGGAATCGCTGGGCTTCCAAAATCAGAAACGTTTCCAAATTCGGAACTTTCCCGAACTGATAATGACATGGCAATGATCCAGCAATTATTTCAGAAGAGGAAACATGCTACTGGTACGGTATCACAATAGAGAGGGTCTCCCACTGGAATCACAGGGGCTTGGGATTTCGCAATTTTCATGATATGGTATTCAATTTAACATAATATTCATGAAAAATAGAGATTACTTTCATGACTTGTTTGAGTCAGCAGCAATGACCAAGACATTTCAAAATAGTGTGTTTAACATATTCAAGACTGGTAGCACCTCAACAAATATTTTGGCAGTCTCATATTTTAAAAATACACTGGCAGGCAAGATATAAAGGAATGTAAGCAGGTAAGTACAGAGCATTCTAACACTTTTTTCATACTGATTGTAACGAGAATCAGCCAACACACTCATTAGCAACTTGCTTTTATTGGCCATTCTGTCCCCTTATGTGACTAATCATTTTGTTGTAGGCCCACTCTGCTGGTTTCTCTTTACATAAGCATTTGTTACTTGTAGTGTCACAATAAAACACAAGATGAGTGGACAGAATATGCTTGCATACCAGGCAGTCCCAGTAACTTGCCTGGTGTACCAGCTTGAGCACATCCCCAATATTAAACTCAAGTTCACAAGTACAAATAGAAGGGTCCCTGATGTTGCATGATACAGTTTCTTATCTGCAAGACGAATACACTTTTCATGAAATTTGGATAGAGTAGTGTTGATCCAACAACACACTGTAAGGCAAAGTAACAAAATGTTGCAAGTCCAATTTTAGCATGCCAGGACTGGAAATGTGCCTTTCCATGGAGGACCTTGTTGTAGACAATGGCAGCCAATCCCAATGAGCCAAATATGAATGCTGAAGTGTGAAGGACCCAATGCCATTGAACCTTGACATTTCTGCTGGAATTCAATGCCAGTGAACTCTGTGGTGAAAACATGAGTAAAGCCTCAGCCATCAGGAGACCAAACTGAAAGTGGAAATAGAAAAGACGGTTAATTTAGAATGAAAATTGCATTCATCTAAGGACAATTTTATCAGTAACAAATAGGAAAATGTGTGCAGTGCCAAGCCGCACATTTTGGAGGGGTACTTTTATGACACCCTGAGTTTTACTTACTGCAACAGACATCAGGGTAGGATGCCAGGAGAACAGACCTGAAAAAGATGAAGAGAGGAATTATAAATTAGCGTCTTGGCCTAGGCCTAGGCCTAATCATGTACAAGTAGAAGGCCTATATGGTCTCATCATCAGTAGGCCTGTAGTATAAGGCGCCATGTGGGAATTTAATTGTTTCCAAAATTATTTGGAAATAATGTCATTGTTTTAAACCATAAATGTACGTATTTTGACCTATTTTCATCCAATAAAGTTATACATAAAACCATGAAATTATTATTCAAACCAGAATTTATATTAAACATGGTTTCATTCCCATGAAACTTTCACAAATTCATGGTTTTGAAAACATAACTTACTTTCAAACCATGAAGTTCATGCAATTTCATGGTTTGCAAACCATGAGAATGATATACAAAACCATAAAATCGGCAAAATTATTTGTTTTCAAATCGTAATAATGTGAACGCATCATGGATTGTAAACATTGCAAATTGCAAAAATCATGCTTTGCAAACCATAATAATCCGCAAAAGCATGGTTTGGGAAACCATGATTAGTGCAAAACACATGGTTTGCAAACCATGGAAATCGCCACATCCATGGTATGCGTATAATTGTATGCGCAGTGGAACGTAGACTGGTCTCTGCCCTCGTTTCGTTCCGTTCCGCTGCACTCGACCAGTAGACAGCGGGCAGAGGATCAGTCCATTGTTCCACTGCGCATACAATTATACGCATACCATGGATTTGACTATTTCCATGGTTTGTAAACCATGAGTTTTGCTGTAATCATGGGATCCAAAACCATGCTTTTGTGGATTATCATGGTTTGCAAACCATGATTTTTGCAATGTTCATTGTTTAGGCCTACAATCAATGAAGGATTTGATATTCATGGTTTGAAAACCAAGATATTTGCCGATTTTTCGTGATTTGTAAACCATGAATTTGCATGAACTTCATGGTTTGAAATGATTTTGTTATGCTTTGAAAGCAAGGTATGTTTTCAAAACCATGAATTTGTCTAAGTTTCATTGAATGAAACCATATGTTTAGTCTAATTCATGGTTTGAAAAATAATTCCATGGTTTTGTTATACTTTTATTGGATGAAATAAGTCAAAATACGTACATTTATGGTTTGAAACAATGATTATGATATTATTTCAAATAATTTTGGTAAACAATTAAATTCCCACATGGCGCCTCATACTGTAGGCCTATAGCCTAGTAGTAGCCTCTCTGCAGACAGACTACCGGTAGGCCTACACCCCCTTTAGGCCTATGTTGTAGTGGTGTACCACTATGTCCTGATGTCCATGATGCATAGGCCTAAATCATGTATACGCCTAGGCCTGCTGTGCACTGCCAATGTCATCTTTTTCTGACTTCATGATTGATTTGTTTATTTTGTTCAGTTTGGATCACCTGGCCTAGGTAGGCCTAGTGTTAACTGTTACTTACTGGATCCAGGCCAGGCAGTATAAACTACAAAGCATGTGAACAGGACACAAACGAAGTGGGACACCATCCTTAATGTGCACTCAATTTTGGACACTTTCTTTCCTGATTCTTCTGACTTTAGGGCAGGCTTATCTTCTTCCACGTCAGACATGTGTCTTCTTCCGGGTTTTTGGTACTTCTGTAACGAAGCTGTCACGATTTCACTGTCTCGTGACATGAAGGAAGTTTGGCAAGAACTTCATCAATTTACCCTTATTTTAGGATTGACTGTAGCGTAAGAACTGCTTTTTTCCGTCCTTTCCATTAATTTTGGTGTACTCTTGATAAATGACGTGTGTTGTATGGGCTTAGCAAACTTAAACAGTTGAAGATCATGAGTGAGTGAGATGGCTGCGGTTGTGCTTGTGCTGTATCAGCATGTGTATACATACAACATGGTGTACGTGCAGTGACAGTCCAAGTAGAGGATGCCCTGCTGCCAATAGCTCCTTTTAGTCACTAGTGCCAAGTACAGTGGGGTTGTGACTGCAATAGATTTTCTTATTCGTTGGCACACCTGACTTGACAATGACATTTTTATATGCTTGACTTTTGATGAAGATGATGATGCATAAATTGACTCTGTACGCCTATAAAAAAAAAGGCTATCGGTATAGGCCTACCACCTTATGGCATTACTCTTCTTAGGCCCTGCTAGGCGGGGCCTAATGCCTGCCAATCGTCAAGAATAACTGTAGTGTTTATATTTCCATTATGCAATACAATTACTCCTTCCTTGACTGAAACCCTCTTCTTGTTTACTTTAGCCCAAGGGGAATGATTATTTATTCCGTAAAAGCTATTTTAAGAAGACCCGTCATTCACTCCCCTCATTGCCTTGCCTTCAGACTGCCCTAATTTTTCTGATTAGGCCAGAGTGGAGTAATGCTATGAGGTGTTTAGCTACTCTCGGATTGGTTTTGAGCACTTCAGTGAGGTACTGCTGAACTAAGGATCACAACTTTCTCTTTGATTTCAGCTGGAATGGTTTGACCATCAAACATGTGCTTCAAGGAAGAATTCCGTTGGCGTAATTTTGGCCTGACTCACTACAGGAAGGACGTATTCTTCTCTTCACAGGTAGTTCTGTTAGACTGCTGAATTTAGTGATCTCCCTCAATCAAAGAGTGTAGGCCTATCCCATTGGCAGATAACCTCACGTATGTTCATAGCAATAGATTAACAGATTTTGTTCTCTTCTATTCCAGTGGTACTGGCCGCCTATCTGCTTCATCATATACCGTTTTGTTGTTGCTGGCTACATCGTTGGATGGCTCATGTTTGTTGCTGCCAGTTACCACAGACCACTAGGAACAAGTTTTGAACTATATGCCTGGCCAGTATATCTCACAAACTGGTCATACTTCATCCTATCTGCACACCTTTTGGTTGCATTTGCCATCACATGTGTCCATACTGCAGAACAGGGTAACCACTGCTGCCGTCGTGAACATGTCCTGGAGCTAGAAGACGCCGATGGAGATTATGATGACTTCTCCCCAACCATGACAAGCACGGATGTAGAGGATGAAGAAGTCACCATCCGACAGCCTCAGTCTCTTCCATGGTACATTAAACTGAACTGGATTCTGTTTGATGTCGCAGCTGTAGCAGCTATTCTAGTGACAGTTATCTATTGGACAGTCTTGTTTCCTCAGAGGAAGCATGATCCAAAAAGTATGGGATTCATAATAGATTTTCACTTGCATGCGGTCAACAGTATAGTTATATTGTTGGAAATACTCATCTCTGCTTTTCCTGTACGTCTGATGCACTTCATTTATCCATTGACCTATGGCATTGCATACACAATTTTCAGCCTCATTTTTTGGGCGTATGACCACAGCAGAGTAATTTATCCAAAGGTTCTAGACTGGAACCAACCTGAGACTACTGTTATTGTTATTGTTGTAATAGCATTCGTAGGTTTACCAATTCTCCAGTTACTTTTTTATGGCCTATACAGGTTACGTATTTCTATATTCAAAGCCATTTACAGGAGGTGATGGGGTGGAAATCAGCTGAGTCAAATATGCAAAAAATCAACTGGTAAATCTCAGGGCTCACAAAAAATAGCAGAGGTCCATCTTGAAATGGTGCACACTACCCTTCCATCTCATTAAGATGTTATCATCATGTCCTTACTTTGATTTTCCCCTCAGATTTTGAAAACAATACCTGTGTACCTGATCTACTGATGGCAGGAAATGTGATCCTGCTGCATTGCCACCTTGTCCAAAGAAAGGATCAAATACATCATTCATTCACAGATACATTCCTGAATAGTGAGCAATTCCTGCTGTTGGACCATCTTTAACATTCCATATTGCAGGATGCATAATTGCAAAATTAATGGTGCTTTTGAGATTATATCTGTGGCATCGAACTGTGGTAGTTTATGTAGAGTTTTACCACCTTCTGACCATTGTCCACAAGTGGTATTGTTACTGGGCTTCCACTGTTTACATGTATGTATTGTTTCTAGCCATATTGATCAAATTTATCAAGTTCCTGTCATGCTGTTTTTCTGTATTCTGACCATCCTTGTTCCTGAGAGATGCTTTCAAGAGGCATTTCCTTCTGGACCATATGATATATGACATTATGTAACAGGATTATTCTTGTTAAATTTATTGTAGAGTTGTGCACGAATTTGAAAAAATGCGCTTTTCGTTCTGCATTTTATGTTGTGTGCTTGTTATGGATTCACCTGGAGGGGTACATTTGCAATTTTGTGCTACTTAATTTCTGTGAGATATGTTATAGTTTTCTGCACTGAGTTAGGTAATCAATTTGATAAAATGACAATGTATATTTTCAGAGGGGTGGGCATGGTGGGTGTGGGGGCACATTTCCAGGTTAGTCACAGGAACAACTGGTGGGAATCTCTTCAGAGATTTCTCCTGTTTGATGTTTATATGTTGCTTTGTGTCTGTAAATCATTTATTTAACCATTTTTTTTAGTATTCAGGTGTGATAATCTAGTTCTTATGTAATGTGTAGATATTTGATAAGAAGTCATTTTTCACTCTGGGAACAAAGAAAAGCCGTTATTGTGGTGTTGGTTTGCTGTACTCTATAGGCAACATAATGCTCTGTGCTGGAGTTCCTCCAGGTTTGTCCAAGTCATCCAGGATTGTCTAAGTCAAAACTATGTGTGATGCACCAATTTTATTCAGAGTATGATGTAATTTTCTATGTAATACAGTACAGGGAGACCTAAGTACACAAAGAGCTTCTTTAATCAGTAGAGTTTGGCTGTGAGTTTTGGGTTCAATTCAAAGTGAAACCTAAGTACCTATTAAAGGTGCAACTACACCCCTCTTAACAGTAATGAAATCGACTGACAAATGAAGTCCATATCTCAAGGACCATGTGAGGCGTTTGAAAGGTCCATGATGTCCATGTTGCTAGAGTGGAAATGCATAAAACAGCTATAATTATCATCTCTACTATGAATGAAATGAGCCATTCTTTTACACAGATGTAAACTAATTGGCCTAGTTGTATTGATAGCCGTTCCGCCAGGGGGACAGCGTTGACGATATTCTGGCCGTGGCGCGCTTCTGCTAGCCACGGATGGGCCGTCGTGGAATGCTCCATGATCGAAGTGAATTTATGCACCATATTTGATTAATTATTCAGAAGCACAAAGGAAAAGCTTTCATGATTAATGTTTTCCCTGACGTCATCAAAGATATTTTGAGTACCGCACCGTGACTTCACGCACGAGGAGGACGCCTCGCATCGCCGCTCTGCTGATGCACACTCCCTGCGCTCCCGACCGCTAGTGCGTCAAATTCCACGTTTCGTGATCTCGCCACAGAAAAATTCGCTCCCGAAGGCACCGCGCATATATTTACAGATCTCAAAAAGTTTCATCCAAGTGAACTTCATTACGACACTGAGGTTTCTGCCTCTCGTTTTCAGTCCGTTCACCCGCCTTGGCATCATATTCGACACTACGCCAATTATGCGACGGCCATGAGTTCGATCCTCCACGTATGCAGCCGCTCCAGACATGCCGCGTTTAGAGTGACAGTCACTGAATATGAGATTTCCATGAAAAACGGATTTTGGTCGAAAAACGCAAGATGATTCCCACATCTCCGATGGATAAAGGGAGTCTCCGGTGAACCCGAGAAAAGAAATCCTTGAACGTGCGGCCGGTGTGGACAAAGCTGGCCGCAGGTAATCTTTACTCCCGCTCACCGGGATTTGCAGGTGTAGAACTGCAAAATCAAACATAGCACGAACACAATCAGTTCTGTTCTCCAATAACCATTGTTCTGGTACGTAAGCGTCCGAGATGTAATGAATCCTGAACCCCGCTTTGCCAGGAACGCCCACCTTGATTTTGCTGGGATGGTGGGTGTACTTTTTCCCATCATGGATGCAGTGAGCAGCCGTCAAAACATGTTGAGAAGATATCAACGTTCCCGAACAGCCATCGCCTATCCTGACGACGCATGACCGGAATGATTTCCCATGACGTACATGTAGACGACCGGTCGTCTGGAGTGGCGAAACGTCACCGATCACTTGAGCGTCCGGTTTTCTCCTGCCTTTGTGGCTTGAAGTCCACGGATCAATGGACATCCAGCGGTTTTTGAGCAAGACTTTGCAAGAGCGTAAACCGGATAGGAACAAGCAGAATCGTGGCAGATATTTATATAGCTCGTATATTTTCAATCTCGCTGAAGTGAGAGATGTCAGCACCAAATCGTCTCGCTTGTCGATATGTCGCTCTTTTGGACCTCTTCTGCCCCTTTCCTGCTCGTCTTTTGAAAGAATCTGTAATCGTTCCAGCGAAAAGGGCATTTCGGACTTACTGGTCCTGTCTCGACCGAAGACGTCCTTACCACGAACATCGTCTAATCCTTCTAACTTACGGTAAGACATGAACATCTTTTGAACTGCACCGATTTGCCATGTTTGGTATTTTCCCTGTCTGTTGGTCCCAACCTTTATTTCCAGCGTGTACATTTCAGCAGTTGTCCAAATACAAGCACCAGCACAGATAAATATGAGAAAGTGCTGCATAGTGAGTGTCTCAGCAGTTCAACGTTTTTTTTTCGGATTTAAATCTCACACATTCGACGGTAAACAATTAACTTCTCGGCAAGAACATTTAGCTGTGTGATTATGTTGGTGACATTGGCTGCCTTCTCATCTTGGTGAATCAAACTGGCCGGGAAAACTGGCCACTACTGCTCGCACACACCTTACTACCAAGTTTTAGTTCGTCGGTGTGTAATGCCACTAGTCAGTCCCTGACCTACCTTGTCCTGCTCAAACCATTCAGTGGCTGATGAATTCCTAATAAAATCTTGGTAACATCGTTATTTTACAGAAGATGAACGCTCACATGCACAATTATAGCATATTTCGTCGTTAAGTCCGTATCCACTGTGGAAAAACACAGTCAAAATCTCTTTAAGCCCACAGTTATTCGACGTTTTTGGGAAGAATCGATCACCTCTCCGATTGTCTGAGTGAAAATCTATCAAGATTTGGATTCAAATTTTTGATTAAAATATAAGAAACAACTTCATCACATCATAGATCCCTTGCTTATTCGAAGAAAGAAAATTGACATGAACGGTGCCTATCAATATTCTAACCACTTGCCCTCTCATCCGTCATTAACAATTGTCCACAGCCTTTGCTCCATCCGGCAGCCAGCTAATTGCTTGCCTTNTCACGGATGATTTATCATAATAGAACTGCAACTTTGAGATGATAGTACATTGTAATTGTTTAGCTGTTGGTGCGTCAGAAAACTAAAAATGGGTATCGACGACATAAATTTAATCGTTTTAGCGTTGAACTAAACGCGAGATTAAACAGTGTTGACGGCTTGTTTTGGGCCATTAACCTGTAATGGGCCAATATTTAAGAAAGAAGCGTTGACTTGCTATCTCATCCAACCAAAAACAGATATCTATTTTTGGTCCAACGCAGGTGGAAGGTGGTTAACGATGATCTCAGGGTTCGCATAGGTCATTTATATTTTTTGACAAAACCTTAATGCAGCCGTCCTGATGCTGCCAGCATGATTTATGGGGAAATATACCGGTAGTTCTCAGGCCTGCTGCTGTCAATTGCAGTAATGACTCGGAAATCTGAGGACTAGCTTGCTTGGCAGGTCAGCTGTGCACAGGCAAAAGCAATACTCCCTGGGCTTCGTTTGATAGCATCAGAACATCACGATTTCAAGAGAGCGATCGATCGATCGATAGATAGATATGTGCTTTATTCGACCAAATCAGGAAAATAACATAAAAATAATTGTGCAGATATACATGTAATGGAGATGAGAGAAACAGAATACATGTAATTACAAACAGACAATTTATTCTACCCAAATTAAAAATACATGTACGTGGGTCAGGAGACCTGCGCAAGGCCAGAAAGATCGCCGATGCGCAGGCCACCCCAAAAAATGGAGTACAGAAATAAATATTAAGTAGAAATCAAAATAAGAAATGACAGCAACGTGAGGGTTGAAAGGTAAATAATCACATTAACTGTGGCTTGCATCTACAGTAGTATGACAAAGGAACAGACATAGGCCTAACAGTTTTGAATAACACAGACAGTTTCGTAATTATCAAGCAACAAAAATAGATATTTTTGCAAGTAAGTATTTCTTATAGTATGTGATAAAACCAGGTACACTTAATGGGTAAAAAACTTTTCTGAAATTACAGGAGGTATACTGTTTATCAAAGTGATGGTCTTAAATTTAAGACTAGATTTATAAAAGGAATGACGATGAGGTGGAATGACGAGCCTGTGCTGATTGCGGGTATTATAAGTATGTCCGTCTGCATTTGTTGACAGACGGAAGGATGAAATGAAATAACTGGGTAAGGAGTTATTTACATACATGCATACTTGTAATAGAATTTCGCAACCGAGAGATCGTAAAGACGGGGAAGTGAGATGAGATTAAGTCCTTTGAAGAGTGGCGCAGTGTGAGCAAGATATCTTGCCCCAGATATTAAACGTATTATAGCTTTCTTTTGGTGTTTAAAAAGTCTATCATTATTACTGCCCCAGAGAAATAAATGATAATTCAAGTGTGACATGATAATGGAGATGTATAGAGTCACTAATACGAATTACGTTGGAAATTTGAGATGGGCTGTCGTTCTGTCTTGGGGTAAAAATGAGTGTAGTGTCATCTGCATATAAAATGCTTTCTAAAATGTCGCTGACATTTGGCAAATCATTAGGATAAATGATAAAAAGAAGAGGTCCGATCGACAAAGTGTAAAATTCGTTCAAGGAGCGGGACTCATACAGCGGAGTCCTGAGAAGCTCCCTGCTAGCTCTTTACCCTCCCTCAGGTTCGGAAGCAAGAAAGTGGTAGGCCTATAATAACACAGTAGCGCCTTCGAGGAAAAGCAAGCAATGTTGTGAAAAGAACCTATTGTTATGAAGACATTACAGTCACCCACGCCAGCGCAATGCCCTGGTGAAACATACACGTTTCAATAAAAAATCCTGCCGACCATCAAGCACACGAATTCCTGAATGGAGTGACCTTTTATTGTTGACTTTCTTGGTCAATTCTTGTTGGCCTAGGGCCTTCCCTTGAATTCATCGCGTGAAAATTCCTGTTGTCGCCGCTGCAGCCTTTCCAAAGAAACTCGCGCTGCCAATGATCATTTGGCATGGTATGCCTACACAGTCTCGGTCACGCCAGCCGTTTTTTTCGAATCTGGGCATCCGTGTAGCAGTACTGCGGAACAAAACGGCTGTTGTGCGAGACTATATCACTTGGGTGACCTTACATTGGACAGGTTTCTTTCGCCCGTTCTTTCGCCGCTTGCCCCAGCATGAATTGCAACTGTCGTTCGTTTCTGAGCACCCTCGGTGTCTTATACTGGATGCTGCTCGTCTTGGGGTTGTTGTCCAAGATCCATTGCTTAAACGCGTCAAAGCCCCCTGGTCGCGTCTCAATGACCTTCATCTGCTGAATTCGACCTTCGTTGCGAAGATCCTTGTAACTTTCGTTGTATACTTGCTGGTCAAGGTCAAACTGGAAAGAAATTGATGATAAGCAGGGTTCCGACTTCACAGCAATGTCTGTTTACATCACCTCATTTCACCACTCACCATGTTTTTCTGCTGATCTGTCAGAGATGACACGCCTGGCTTTTTCTTCTCCAACTCAATGAAGAGGATGTAATAGCGTTCGCTTTCGGGTGTTTCTGGAAGTGAAATTTCAAGTGTACTTTTGTTTCTTGGTCCCCCTCTTTGACAAGAGAATGGAAAATTTGCAACAATGTATAAAGCATCCTTTTAGGAAACGCCTTAAATGTCTCCCTGATACATCAGACGGGAGGGAAGTTTTAAAAATCCCGAACAAAAGATCTCTTTTTTTACCAAATTTCATTAAGCTTACCCCGGGAACTGTCGAGGGTTCTGTTCTCCGCGGTGGTGTAATCAACAAGGGAAAAGTCGGTCAGTCTGGCCAGAGTGTCCTCCAGTGCTACGTTGAAGGTATTTTCGGAGGTTTTCTCCCCGCAGACGTTCAGGAGCTGGCCATATCTGAAATGTTACATCGAAAGTTGCTCAGTCCAAGATGAATAGCGGTAATGGCCAGCAGGTTGTTGAGACGGCACCATAAATAACGCCGACGTTTTTTTTCATACTTTACTCACCAAAAAAGCAGACTATGATAACAGTGAAATGCTTTCATTCAGCGCTTCGACTGAACGCCTCTATGATATTCGTGTCAGATCTGAGCCGATCAGTCGGCCTCCAAACTTATCAAATGTCACCAGTTCTTATCACCATTAAAGCCTTGTCCCAATCCTAATGCACCGTTTCATACGAAATCTCAAAATGTAAACCAGCCTTTTGTCGCTGGTTCATATCTTCACATCCGATTACAAAATCTTTTAGATGGCGACCATTAGCTGTCGCTGATTGGGCGGGGGCGTGCTGGGGACAATCCTATCATCTTAGGCTTTACCTCATTTTTCTATAATAAGTGCTGTTGGTGTTCGAATGGCCCCAAGCTGAAGATAGTCAGCAGCATCGCTTGACTATTTACTTGCAACACCATTTGCTCGAGCTACGCTGGTCATTGTTGAAGGCAGAAAGGAGGGATTTTATCCACAAGGAACAGTTGCAGGCTTATTTGAATTCAAAGCATACTATAATTGATGGCTCAGGACTGGCGTGCTTTGAATCACAGCATGCCGGCTGCACAAACTTACCTCCCGATGAACTCGTACTGAGGTGTCTTGTTGTAAAATGACACGACTTTGATGATGTCCCCCGTGCGGTAGCGGGCTAATCCCCTGTCGGTGGTCATACAGAGTTCATACTGTTCATTCAACTCCAACTGGAAAGCAACGTTTTTTATATAAGAATAATTTTTGATCATTTACCCTCTCCTCATTTGGATGGGTTTTCTGTTGATGGATCACGAACCACGCTAAACTTGACAAAGTGCGGGGTTGTGTCAAAAGCGATGCATGCTTGAGCTAGCCAGTGCGATACCCGGATCAAGGTAGAGGAGCATTGAATATCACTCTCCGGAACCGCGAGAGGTTGCGTCCGGATCAGCGTCTAGAACTCTCTATTAAGATGCCGTACCTGATGCATCAGCTTCGTCGGCGGATTGCTCTTGGGAACATCATCTACGTGAATAAACTCATAGAATGCCTGATGCGGGATCATGGTGAAGAAATTCCTCACGATATTTCCTGGGTCGAGGCAAATACCATACAGCCCTTCAGAACCGCAGTGCACACCAGAGACAATCGGAACGGACGGGAAATACTTCCTCTGAAGAGTCAAACTGGGTGTCAGAAGCGTACCGCAAGCCGTCATATTGACCATCTGAACGTGGGGGAAGACCCTGGGGACAATATTCTCAAAACCGCGTTTAAACTCCTTCTTGAGGAACCTGGCTCTTTCCGGGTCTGCCCACAAGTATTTTTCGAGTCGCTTCTTCAATGGCGGGGTGAGGTTGAGGCTTGGATTGAGGGTTCCCGACTGTATGTCCGCCACGATATCTTCCCACCTGTTCTCCAAGGTAACGAACCACGATCTTGCCATTGTAACGAAATTTATCAACAAGATCTCGACATCTTCGTGGAGGAGACCAAAAACGGCATGGATGTACATCAGGGTGTTTTCGTCACGGATGGACATGAAAGCTATGACTGGAGTGGTCATTTGGCCATAGGACATGTCAAAGTATCCAGAGAATGCCCCCATTCTGATGCCAGACTTTTCATGTTTCATTACATGCGGTAACACCAAGCAAACGAATTGGCTCTTCAAATGAAGCCGACCAGGAAAGCGATCACCCCAAGCCACTCCAGGCAGGAGGATTCCCAATTTGATGAAATCCCCAAAAAGGGCTTTGGTCATTGGAAACATCTTGTTGTTCCCTGTCGTCCCTGAAGTCAAAACGATGTAGTCTGGCTTTCCCTTCGACAGCACGTTCGTTTCACCATTGGCTGCTCTCTCGGCATACTTCCGATAGTTGTCGTATTCTGTAAGTGGGACTTTCTCCATGAAATCTCGGACAGATTTAATTCGGTTGTAGCCATAATCTTTCCCGCATGCCGTGTCTTTCCTTTCCTTTAGGAAATGCATCAACCATTCAGCTTGGGCTTGCTCGGGATTCTGAGATTTTCTGATAAATGTCTTATGAAGCCGTTTCCCATACTGGGTAGCGATCGAATTCATGGCGTACTGCCTGAAGACTCGGTAGTAAGACAAGTGGTCACTTGGTTTACTCTTGCTGATGCCGAAGCAGACAAGAGCCGTAATGAGAAAGAAGGCGATGAAAATACCTAGAATAAAAGATAAGTCACGTGATGACAGGTTGACCAATCAGGATCCAGGATTCTTGATCGCTTTGCAAGTGACCAGAAAAAAGGCATAGGCCTAGACCTTAGTTTCTGATTTATTGAGTACCACCTGCCGTCCCTGCATCTACATGATTTCAGCTGGCGGTGATCCAGGATGCAGGTAAATGGACGCAGGGCCCAGTTTCACAAAGAATCTTAAGTCTAAAGTTTGACTTAAGTCATCATGTGACCAGGTTTCAGCAAATTAGATGACTTCATTTCAGACTTAAGTTTTTTCTTAGACTTAAGATTCTTCGTGCAACCGGCCCCTGGAGTACAGTCACGCGAACCCAAGCCTGCAGTGTGCAGTGTGACATCATTCGCCCTTCCCGGGAAGCGCCCCTAGCGGCCGGTATCGGAAAAATTCTGGGGCAACAGCCGGATACCCATGGGTCCTACATCTGGTTTCAGATTTCCTTTAACTTCATGTTTCTGCAGAACGACCAAGGACATGGACAAATAGTAACGCCCGTTGTACAGGAGTTCGCTTACCTTCTAAGGCATAGCTTGTGCAGAAGACAGGCAGATCATGTGATCCACCATTGAACAGCCGGTAAATGACCACGGAGAGATAAATCGGCACCGAGAGGAAGACAATGTTGGCCACGAGGAAGAATTGTGACTCTTTTAAACTTGGTTTTAACGCCATCTTGAAGAGCAAGTACTCAAAGGCTGTACTATAGAGATTATGAAATTATATAGGCCTAGACTTCCTGTTGTCGTACTATCGCCGCACATAAACCAATCATGTTTAGACCTCAGTTAGGCCTATATACTTGTGTGACAAATACGAACGAAAACATCAAATCTATATTGACCATTGATCTATTTATTAACCACTGACCCCATTCGAGGACAATTGGTCTGAATTCCTAATCAGTAGTAAGTAAATGGAAGGAATTAGACCATCGACTCACATCGTGGATCAGGATATCGTCACTATCTGATTAGATATCCACTATGACACACAAAATGATGACATGTACAAATAAAGTCGTCTCCGAATTTCGCAAATTCGGAGACGAATTTCTGAATAGTAATTACCAAAAATAGACATTAATAACTTTTTTTTAAATATCACTTTATAGGCCCAGGTGCAGTACCCTTTGAAAATCTTCATCACTTTGACACCAATCTAAATTCCGGTTGGGGTCAGACAAATGGTTGCAACAGGCCCGATGCACACGGCAAAAATTATTCTATCTTCGGATCCAAAACATGTTCATTTCATGATGCACTAATCGCTAATAGCAGAAATAAGGGGGTTCTTGACGTGGGTGAGAGTGCTGATGACGACTTTTTATTGCGATGCCTTTTTCCACCAGCAGTTCGTTGCTGTTGAAGCAACGGCCGAGAGAATTCCGTTGACTTCCCTTCGCTTTAAAGCCTCGCTTATGTCGCCCTACGCTGTGATAGAAATAGCGTCAACTAGTTGCAACTGTAAACTTACGTCGCCACCGACTAGAAAAAGCCTCGTTTATGTCGCCCTTGCGTACAGTCAGAACTAGTTGGCAACTGATAATCGCCGCGTAGTTGGAACCTATTAGTCACAACTACAAGGTGACATAAGCTCTCGGGCGTCAGCGAGTAACTGGTTGCCAACTAGTTGCAAACTAAAAATATCCAGATCCTGAAAGTCGCACAAGTTCAACTTACTTAAAATCAAAAGAAATCTGTGTCGACATAAGCACTCAAAAGACGGCGATAAACTAGTTCCAGGTAGTTGCGACCGATCGGTATTTTTCCAGTCGGTGGCGACGTAAGTTTACAGTTGCAACTAGTTGACGCTATTTCTATCACAGCGTAGGGCGACATAACCGAGGCTTTAGGCTGATTCATACTCCGTCCGGATTTTGCGCCGACTATGATCAATTTCACTGCGTGTGCACATTCACGTCGTGGAAACCTGCGATCAGTTTCATGCGCTTGACGGTCCGCAAGCGAATGAATCAGCCCTAAAGCCTCGCTTATGTCGCCCTACGCTGTGATAGAAATAGCGTCAACAAGCTGCAACTGATAACTTATGTCGCCAACGACTAGAAAAATACCGATCGGTCGCAACTACCTGGAACTAGTTTATCGCCGTCTTTTGAGTGCTTATGTCGACACAGATTTCTTTTGATTTTAAGTAAAATGTGAAGTTGAACACGCGCGATTTTCAGGATCTGGATATTTGTAGTTTGCAACTAGTTACTCGCCGACGCCCGAGAGCTTATGTCACCTAGTAGTTGTGACTGATTAGTTCCAACTACGCGCCGATTATCAGTTGCCAACTAGTTCTGACCGTACGTAAGGGCGACATGCGAGGCTTTACACGCTCTGATCCTAGGCGTTTAACGAGACGTTTGCGGGCGCGGAATAGGAGGCGGGCGTGCGTGCGGGTGAAATAGCTATAAAGGGAAATACGTTGGATCGATCTTTTCTACCCGCGTCCGCCTCCTATTCCGCGCCCGCACTAACGTCTCGTGGAAAAGCAAGGCTGCTTTTCCACGAGACGTTTGCGGGCGCGGTTTCGGTGGCGGGAGCGGGTGCGAGTGAAACACAGCTATAAAGGGAAATAGGTTGGATCAATTTTTTCCACCCGCGCCCGCAAACGCCTCGTGGATAGACTGAAGCATGCCAATCCAGTTGCCTTCGTTCTCGGGCTTGTACGCCGCTCTACATAACTTCTCGACACTCCACGGTTATCGTCGTATTTGATTTGGCCAAACTTCCCCCTTGAACACAGCTTTCGCGAAACAACCAAGTATCTGCAACCCAGCAAATCTCAGCTGAGGGCAAACGACTTCCCGCCGAGTTGGTGCAAACCGGGTATCTGGACTGAGCAGTCCATCTCATCATCATCAAATCCTTCGGTGAGATATCATAGAAAGTAGGTGGTTCTTCCTGAAATGAACGAGGTGACATCCATAATGGAATGACTCAACGAGAACACGAATGGGCGGATAAATTTTCCGTCGCCTGATCGAGTTTTTAGCATTCATTCACTCTTCAGGCCACCTTTCGGGAAGTACCAGAAGTTCGTCTTCGACAACTTTCTTCCAGTCTCCTGTTTCATAGAATTGAGAGTTTATGTCCCCATTGTCATCGTCTCTTGGAAGAACATCGTTTTCCCTTCAGTATTTATTACTACGTAGGCCTAGCGCTAGCTGTTTAGCTGTAACTTTCTTGCAGGCACCCAACACTATAGTTCTTCCGAAAGAACACCCGGCATTGGATCCAATAAGCATTGACCATTGCCCCGACCAGCGAGTAAGATTGTGTAGGCTAATCGGAGGGGAGGATTTGCGACTCTGTTCATAATAACCGCCCATACTCCAGTGTGCGGGAGGCACCCTAAATCCATGTGCGACAGGCTTAATACCGTGCCGCCCTCTCGCGACGGTATGTGAAACTAATAAGTGTTCTGACCAATGAAAACATCAACACGTCATGGACAAACTCGGGCTTACAACCGGTACCCCAACTCGGCAACTCCGTTCGACATGTTCGATCGTCACGTGATGTACACACGATCAAGATGGCGGACAGAGGCCACAGAAGTTTTGGAATTACGCTCATTTTCTCCCTATTTATCGTATTCTGCTTTGAAATCAATGCTGAAATTGCAGACAGGTTAACAAGAGAAGCAGTAGACAATTTGGGACATCACATGACCCAAGATGCGCCCTTGAATTTACAGAAAAGAGACGTGCATTCGCAAGTGTTTTCTCGCTCGCGAAGATTTCGTCGTGACGCTGGTGACGCAAAATGCAAGGAAGAGAAGGAAAAATTCGACGATGCCCTGAAATCGAAGAGTAACAAAAAAGGTTTCCATTCAAATGTAAGTTATACGAACCCCCTTGAACCACCATGGTATGCAGTTTACACCATCACGCTAGGCCGTGAAATCACGCTACAGCGTGAAAACCTTCTGTGGAAACCAAATTTTTACACACAGAATTGTGTACAAATTCAGCATTGAAAAAAAAATTAAAATTGTTCCTTAATATATCGAGTTATGTGTGTTCATCATGAATATGGCCGATTTTTTTCAATTAAAAGTTTTTTAAAGAAGTTAAAAGTTTTTTGAAAATTGGGCCCTACATTTTGTACAGGCGAATGTACAGTCACGCATTACCGTGATGGTGTAGACTGGTATGTAGGCCTACCCGGTAGGCCTCTAGGGCCTAGCCGAATCTGTCTGTAGGCTAGCATAGCAATCATGCAATCATGATCATGGCTAGGCCTACGCCCGGTGCGGTAGTAGCGGCCTAGGCCCTCCTAGTATGATGACGGTACCAGTTTTCGCGGGTCTTACGGCGATCGCCGCGACTGCTTCACGAATATCGCAAGGACACAATTAAAAGCCGTGTAAAATGAAAAAGATGGTGCTTTTCTATGATTCAGTTTGGATTTTATCGCAATATTTACTTTCGGCAGCATCCAAATGCAGCGCCGAAGAGGAGACGGCAAATTGGGTCAGAATCCAGGCGGAGGTACCTATTTTCGCGAATCCGGAATACGCATGCGTACGGTGCCTCCTGGGAAGGCGCCGTGGCAGGAATTGTGTCCCATTATAGAAACTAGAACAAATAGAGAGTGTCTGACGAAATTTTAATTCTTTTGATGACGAATTGTCATTATTTTGTATGCATCTAATTCATGACATTCAACTTGCAATATACTTTTTCAAAACCATTCATTGCATACCGGACGGGTATGGTAATGTTGCCTGCATCCATGCCCCATTGACTTCTTCTGTGGATTTTTTCTGAAAAATAGTGAAGACTGAACTAAAAGTATCGAATCTTATCCGTCTTGCCATAATTAATTTGAGACACAACCTTATACTTCAAAAAATCACTTAGCCTGTTCATATTTTATTGCGCAGAAAAACAAGGCAAAAAAAGAAAAAAAAAATCAAAGTAAAGGGGAGATATATTGAATGGAAAAATAATAATTAAAAAAGTTCGAAAGGGTCAATGACATAGTTTCTTAACTTTAAACTGTGTCACCCGTTTATGGGCCACTGAAGAATATCGATCTGCGCATGCGCAGTGTGTTACTGGGCTGACTATGGCGGCGCAGTCCACTGACGTCATATTAATGATTTGAATAAAAGCTGCACTCACCTGCCATGCCTGTTTGCACTCAATGCATTCACTCACCTGTTTGTTTCGGCGCATTCTGCTTGTTTTGGACCAAAGCGAAAAATCTGTGGCGAATTACGTCACTGACAGCCATCAATGCGAGAGAAAACGGTAAAAAACACGAATTCGCGAAATTAGGGACCCCTCGAAAATAGGTACCTCCACCATACTATAGATGTGTACCGAAAATTGCGGACGACGTGACGTGACGCCGTAGTGCATCCAACACACGCTGATGCATTGCGACGTCACTGACGCCATGTAAACATGGTCCGCAATTTATGGGACATGACTATAGGCCTAGTAGTAGTAGTTGACCTAACGTCACTTGTCAGGTGATCGCGGTTCGCCACTTTCTGACGTCATGTCACAGCCTGGGTTTCCTCTTCCATTACTTTTTTTAGCCAAAGTAAAGAAAATCCCTATTGTTCAATAATGTTAAACAGCGTGTTCAATAGTGATTTTCTTTACTGTGACTAAAAAAAGTAATGGAAGAGGAAACCCAGCGCCTGCACCGCAAACGCCAAACGGGGGTGTCTACAAAACTAAGACCTAAGACCTACAAAACTAAGACCCCCACTGTACAAAAGTAAGACCCTGTTATAAAAGTAAGACCCCCCACAGTAGCTACAAAAGTAAGACCCTGTTATAAAAGTAAGACCCCCACAGTACAAAGTATTAGTAAGACCCTGTTATAAAAGTAAGACCCCCACAGTACAAAAGTAAGACCCTGTTATAAAAGTGAGACAGTCTTGTCATTTGAGCAAAAAAACAAGATATGGTAAAAAAGTGAAAAGCATTGGGGAAAAAAGCTGACCTAATTTATACTTGTCTGGCACCCATGGGTTAAAAAGAAAAAAGAAAAAAAATATTGACCCTCCCTCACCTACTTTTTGAGAATCAACGGATGATAAACAAGTAATTAATTTTATCATGGGGCCTTATTGTCAGCTATTTTCAATGGAGAGCTGAGTACGGCTCGGCAACGATTGGTTGCCATAACTGGCAGCGCTGCCAAATATTGAGCTTTGCCAAACTGAATTTCGGCTAGCCTAGCGTCCCGTATAGGCCTACATCTAGGCCTACATGATGTAAAACTACACACTCACTGTCACTGACCAAGCTGACATTTTTTAGCCAAAATTATTGGTACAAGCTCCTTGATCTGATCTATACTTCCCAGCCTGGTAGGCCTACAGTGGTTGGTGGGTGTATTGATAACTGAATGGTATAAAGCATCTTTCCACATGCTAATGTGCTCCAGTAGCCTAAATTGTCAAAAGACTTTGATTTTTCATTTCAGTTCACATTCGAAAATGAAACAAAGACAAGTTTGTCGCTGGTATGGGGAAAGGATGACAATGGCGTAAGTTTGCTCTACTATGTTTTCTTTGATTTCAGAACAGTGGCTTTTCATGAACCGGATGCTCAATATACCTGCAATATTTCAGATAACACTAACAGTAGACAGAATAGAATGTTGTGTTTTCGATTGTCATTTTGTTGGTACATACATGTAGACCAATGCACAACACCCCAGCTTTATGTTCTGTGTGGTCCATACCGGTACACTATTACTATACATTTTATCATAATTGTATCATTTTCGACAATTTCCATTTTGTTCATGTGCTGCCACAGAGTCACTTCCTTGTCTACTCCACCAAAAACTTTGGTGGGCCTATTCAAGTATGTCAAAAATTAAGCAGATTTTCTTATGATTCACAGCTTATGTGACCGATGCATTACAATCATCAAAAGCCATCACAGTCCCATGACCCAGAGTCATTCATGTTGTTAAATAGGTCAATAATGGTCATGTGCTCCCAGACAAATAGATAGTAATTCTTTTTATATCATGATGATCGGAGCACATCTGACATGCCTGAGTTGTTTTGTTATATAAATGGTCATGTGTGTGACACATATGCAAAGCCTAGACTACTTGTGTTGAAGTTCAGGACAAATTGGCCTTTACATAATTTCACAAAATGAAATATCATGGGGACGTGATATTGATATGCATCCGGGATATGCATACAGCAAACTAGGAAGTTTCTTGATTGATCTTGATCATGTTTGATGAGACTTTTGCCCAGCAGGCAGACCATCCTGAAGTAATCAGTGCTTCTTGTACTTGTAGGCCTAGAGGCAGGATAGGAGCGAGTTGTTGAGAACCACTGATTAGCTCGGAGGGAGGGAGGGCGGGAGGAATTACTTAGTAGCCATGGGTTTTTTGACTGCTGGAGTTCTATCTCAGTGGTTGACAAGTCTGCTTCTCAGATTTTCATTTGAGAACTGCTTCATAAACATGGAATTGGGCCTGGATAAGCTGGTCTTTATGGAAATAGTATTCGATAGCAGTTCAATGAATAGAATTAGGATAGATTATCTGATGAGTTGTAATGATGGGTAAAGTGCCCAAAAGTATTCTAGTATAAGAATTTAAAGTGAGCTATGAAATAAATCCTTGGCATACATGTATGTGCAAGACAGTGTTATTGGTCTTCTCTGGTGATACTAGTAGGCTCTTCTATAGCAAAGCATGAAAAGACAGAAAAACATCTACCTGTTTGCAGGTAACAAAGATTTGCATGCTCACATGGGATATGAAAGAGGGAAATCCCTAACATTTTCTGATTCATCACAAGAATGTCAAGGTTCATGATAAACTGAACTGTTGTTTTTTAGCCTCCAAGATCACAGGTTGAGTGAAAAAAGGCTCAGATTTCTCACAGACTACATGCAATTTTTACCAACTTCACAGGGAAGATCTTCCCCAGTCATCAAACTATTCCTAATTGTTCTGTTTTCCCTGACTCACTCAGTCTGGCATGTCTGGAAGAAAGAGACGCCAGTTTTTCTGTCTGAAATTAAAAATACATTTTTATGTACTTTGTTTTATTGTGAGGCACACAGAAAACAGCTGATAACTAAGTGATATTGGAATTCAATGAGAGGGTAGGCAAAAATCAATGATTTCTGTTGGTTAAAGCTTCTTTTACACGCATCCTTCATCGAACGGACATCAGTGCATTTGCTGTAGATGAACTGAGAGATTGTATCTTCCCTCGCACACTGTGCTCCTCTGGCATGTCTGGATTGATGTAATGTGTGACGGCTGGCAATCCCATTGTCCTCGCTAACCACCTGGTCAACTGTTGCATAGTGTTATCGCTTGGACTTGATTGATATGCCTATGGTTGGATGAAAACATGACAATTGAATTGAAGTGGAAGGAATGAATATTCCTTGGACTAAAAACATGCCAGGATCCTGTTCATGTCAACGTCATTTAATGATAGACTTAATGACGCAGTCGAAGTGCATGGCATCTGTTGTTGATTAGCCTCTTCCATATGAATATGATGCTTGTTCATGAACCTGGCTTATCCAACAGAAGAAAACGTACCCTTGGTAAACTGAATCAGACAGTTTGCTTGTAAGTGCTGATACAAAAATATTGAGATGACTTATAAATCAAATTGATTTTCATGCCCTTTTCAGAAAAGAATCATCATTGCTGTTGTGGCCGAAGAATTCATGGGCATTCTTGCAAAACCATCAACCGTTTACCGAAGGTGAGTGTGTGAAACCTTTCCACTCATTCAGTTTGGAGTAGGACATGGTTGGGGCTGAGAGATGCTGCCTCAAGATTGAGAGATGTCCAGAAATGTTTCACAGTAGTCCTTCCATACTGTTGATGCTACTTCTTCCTATCCTCATCCTCATATCATCATTAGTGTCTATTCAAATTCAAGATTTCCTTCCTATTTTCAGTGACGACGATGGCCGTAGTTTCAAAAACATTGATGAAAAAGTCAACTTTGACAAAAAGGACACAAGTACGGGCAAGACACCCAAAATTTACATCAAAAAGGGGAATGGCGTGCAGAAATCTCCCAACAGTCAAAAGAAGGTATGGAATATCTCTAACATTACAAACATCTGCTATCCCTCCTGATTGCCATAAACTTAGGAATGCCTAAAAAATAAAACAAATCAATATTTGCAAATTCATAGGTCTTGTTAATTCATTCTCATTCTCTCCTTTGTTTTTCCAGATCATCCTAGTTGGCCATGGCAATGGCAAAACAACTGAACTGTACATAACAGAGGATGGTGGGCTCAGCTTCCATTCCTACACTGCAGACTTCCTCTTCAAAGATGCATTCCTATGGCACCCAAAGGAAGAGGATTGGATGTTAGCCAGGGCTGCTGACACCAAGGTTGGCATTGAAAATTTTAGACTGTACCGGTACCAACATTGATTTGAAATACGAACAACTACCGGTATGCCTGAAAACATTTTGAGAGCATCATTTAGAGACCAAAAGTACATGCATGTTATGTACCAATTGTTAAAAAGTGCTGATGTATATTTCATCTTTTGTAGACTTTGTACATTTCAACTGACCTTGGAAGGAGTTGGAAATCCATATCAACGAATGTTGCCAAGTTCAAGTGGTAAGTTTCTGTATACAAGATTTGTCTATGGTACATGACTTATGCTGGTTTGATGGCTTCTTCCATAACCATATGGTTTGTTGACTGGAGGAGGCAAATTGCACATGATGGCTAAAACCACCTCATGTGTTATGTTTCAGGGGCGTCAGCAGCGATGATTCAAAAGAGACCATCTATCTCACACGTGATCCTAGTGGAGTACCAAGTGAGAGTAAGTTTCTTCATGACTGTGGCATTATTCAAAAAATAAGTTTGGGTGTACCGACATTTGCAGTAGCCTCTGAGGTGGAGCTAACTC
>NMRB01000074.1:728786-758303 GCA_002633025.1 Notospermus geniculatus
TTCAGATTTCCTTTATTAACTTGATGTTTCTGCAGAACGACAAAGGATATGGACAAATAGTAACGCCCGTTGTACAGGAGTTCGCTTACCTTCTAAGGCATAGCTTGTGCAGAAGACAGGCAGATCATGTGATCCACCATTGAACAGCCGGTAAATGACCACGGAGAGATAAATCGGCACCGAGAGGAAGACAATGTTGGCCACGAGGAAGAATTGTGACTCTTTTAAACTTGGTTTTAACGCCATCTTGAAGAGCAAGTACCTCAAAGGCTGTACTACTATAGAGATTACGAAATTATAGGCCTAGACTTCCTGTTGTCGTACTATCGCCGCACATAGACCAATCATGTTTAGGCCTGAGTTAGGCCTACCGTACTTGTGTGACAAATACGAACGAAAATATCATCATAATGTATATTGACCATTGATCTATTTATTAACCACTGACCCCATTCGAGGACAATTGGTCTGAATTCCTAATCAGTAGTAATGGAAGAAATTAGACCATCGACTGCCGTCGTTCACGTTAACAGATCGTCATCTGAATAGATATCCACTATGACAGAGCACAAAAACGACACACAAAATGATAGTACAAGTAAGTCGTCTCCGAATTCCGCAAATTCGGAGACGAATTTCTTAATATAAATTAGGAATACATATCACCAAAAATAGATAATAACTTTTTTTAAATACACATGTATCACTTTGTAGGCCCAGGTGCAGTATCGTTTGAAAATCTTCATCACTTCGACACCAATCTAAATTCCGGTTGGGGTCAGACAAATGGTTGCAACAGGCCCGATGCACACTGCAAAAATTATTCTATCTTCTGATCCAAAATATGTTCATTTCATGACGCACTTTTATAGCAGAAATGAGGGGGTTCTTGACGTGGGTCAGGTTCTCCTCGGCGAAGGCCTCCGGCATCATCATCTTACTATATGATAGGCACCACACATCAGCCGACCATTCAGAGAGCAAATGCTGTGAATGAAGCAACTCCAATCCAACATGTACTCAGAATCACCCAAAATGTCTCCTCAAGCGAAATCGGGGCATCCTCCTCCTCATCCGTCCCCTTGACCACGAAGCTCTCCCGGTTGGTCAAGACCAGGAAATTTCGCTTATTGGTCAAAGTTGTTCGAGAACATCTTCTTCGGGGGTGCTAACGAAGCCAACATATACGCCTTAGCATCCCTCAAATGTTTTCCTGTGTCCATGCGTGGACGTCGTCGTCAAAGTTCTTGGACATATCCCAGAATCCTTGACCAGCGACAACCGCGTTTTCCTCCGTGACTTTTGCCTTCGTCATTCCGATGCTGGTTAACATTCGGTCACTTTTCACTTCCATTAAAAAATCCGCAAAACGGCGAAGGTTGATACTGAATTCTACGTCAAGTTTCAGTGAGAGTGCTGATGACGACTTTTTATTGCGATGCCTTTTTCCACCAGGAAGTTCGTTGCTGCTGAAGCAACAGCCGAGAGAATTCCGTTCAGTGACTTCCCTTCGCTTTAAGGCCCGTTTACACATGCAACTTTTCATATGCAACTTCATGCAACTTGTTGCATAAACCTGATGAGACCAAAAATTTCATCAAAGTTGCATGCGTAAACGGGCATGCAACTTGTTGCAACTAACTACTGCAACTTGTTGCAAATTTAGGATTCAGATCCTATTTTCTGGTGAAGTTGCAACAAGTTGCACGTCGCTGGCCAATGAGAATACAGCAAAAAATCATGTGACGTCTACTAAAGCCAAAATGGCTGCCGAACAAAGGATTCCCGCCCAAATTCCTGCAACTTGTTGCGAACTTCTGCAACTTATCGCACTGAATGTTGCAATGTGTAAACGTCACAGGTAGGCTGCAACAAGTTGCAGCTAGGTTGCAGCAACTTGCAACTTGGTGCAACCTAGTGTAAACTGCCCTTTACACGCTCTGATCATCGGTTTCGGTGGCGGGAGCGGGTGCGAGTGAAACAGTCTATAAAGGGAAATACGTTGGATCAATTTTTTCCACCCGCGCCGCCTCCGCGCCCGCAAACGCCTCGTGGATAGACTGCATGAGCATGCTAATCCAGTTGCCTTCTTTGGGTTCTCGGGCTTGCACCTGCATAACCTCTCGACACGCGGTTTATCGTCGGATTTGATTTGGCCAAACTTCCCCCTTGAACACAGCTTTCGCGAAACAACCAAGTCTGCAACCCAGTAAATCTAAGCTGAGGGCAAACGACCCTCCGATTTGGTGGAAACCGGTTGCTCTGGACTGAGCAGCCGTCTCATCATCATCCTTTGATCATCATCAAATCCTTCGGTGAGATATCATAGAGTGAGTAGGTAGTTCTTCCTGAAATGAACGAGGTGACATCCATAATGGAATGACTCAACGAGAACACGAATGGGTGGATAAATTTTCCGTCGCCTGAGTTTTTAGCATTCAGCATTTTGTGACTCTTCAGGCCACCTTTCGGGAAGTACGGCAGAAGTTCGTCTTCGACAACTTTCTTCCAGTCTGTTTCATAGAATTGAGAGTTTATGTCCCCATCGTTCGTCTCTTGGAAGAACATCGTTTTCCCTTCAGTATTTATTACCATACGTAGGCCTACGCTAGCTGTTTTATAGCTGTAGGCCTAACTTTCTCAGGCACCCAACACAAGTTCTTCCGAAAGAACACCATGGATCCAATAAGCATTGACGATTGCCCCAACCAGCGAGTAAAGATTGTGTAGGCTAATCGGAGGGGAGGATTTGCGACTGGCATTGTTCATAATAACCGCCCATGCATACTCCAGTGTGCGGGAGGCACCCTAAATCCAAGTGCGACCAGGCTTAATACCGTGCCGCCCTCTCGCGACGGTATGTGAAACTAATAAGTGTTCTGACCAATGAAAACATCAACACGTCATGGACAAACTCGGGCTCACTACCCAACTCCGCAACTCAGCGTTCGACATGTTCGATCGTCACGTGATGTACACGATCAAGATGGCGGACAGAGGCCACAGAAGTTTTGGAATTACGCTCATTTTCTCCCTATTTATCGTATTCTGCTTTGAAATCAAGGCTGAAATTGCAGACAGGTTAACAAGAGAAGCAGTAGACAATTTGGGACATCACATGAGCCAAGATGTGCCCTTGAATTTGCAGAAAAGAGACGTGCATTCGCAAGTGTTTTCTCGGTCGCGAAGATTTCGTCGTGACGCTGGTGACGCAAAATGCAAGGAAGAGAAGCAAAAATTCGACGATGCCCTGAAATCGAAGAGTAACAAAAAAGGTTTCCATTCAAATGTAAGTTATACGAACCCCCTTGACCCACCATGTAGTAGCCTAGCCGAATCATATCTGTCTGTTTCCTACGCTAGTAGTAGCAAGTAGTAGGCCTAGGCCTAGTACCCTACTTAGGGGGCGCCTAGCCTAGCGCTAGGCCTAGGCTGCCTAATTGCTGTTTTAGTTTAGTAGGCCTAGGCCTAGCATAGGGTTGCTGTTCTTGGCAACCGTTGCTCTATTCGCCAGCCCAACCGCTGCCGTAATCAGCAACATCTAACTTCGGCGAGCTTGGGGGAATTGCTAAGTTATGTACGGTAGGGGGGCCGGCCTACACCTTGACGCATGCGCAAAACCCGAATGCTAAACTCGCAAAGGTCCACACGGACCACGATGCGTTCATTGATTGATTGATTGTACATGTCGGGTTGTTTACTTTTCAGTTCATAGGGGGCAGCACAATCAATTCTCAAACTTCATCCACGGAAATCATAGTCTGGTTCCCTGACCAGCTGTATGGTGGCGCTGACTGATGGCGCGATACAGAGGTCAGGTCACTGCCACCGTTAATACTGTTCATGTGGTCTAAAATTGTCAGGATCCTTTCAATTTTGCAGTGACGTCACTTAGGTACCGGAAATATGATTTCGCTTCCGAACATCAATCAAGCTGGTTGTGCAGCCTTTTGACCCTACAATTTCGGAATTATTTCTTTGCGATACTTGTACAAGACGATTGCAGAGGCAGAACTGATACTGGCACACCTAAAACATCGACAGAACACCCGGCATTTTGACAGTTTTCACACACGATGGACAACTCGTACGTTATTGGACCCCGATATCCCATAATGGTCAGCGCATGACTAATGTTCTATTTTTAGATCAGTATTGACGGTGGGTCAGCACCACCATACAGCAGGTCTGTCAGGGAACCAGACTACGGAAATCAAAAGCATGCAGCACACTGGCCGCCAACTTCGGCGTCCAGAAGCGTTTTTTTCGACGCCAATGTCCGAACGCCAGAAAAATCCCCAATGTGCTACAAATGGAGTCTGGAGAACGCCGCCAGACAACACTGAACTCCAGATATAAAACATGTTTGATTTTGGACGCCTGTGAACTCCCGAAGCAGCCAAGTGTGCTACCGATGGCAGCCAGACTTGGAGTCGGCGGCAAGGCTTTGGCCAATCAGCTCGCGTCTTGATGTCACATGATTTCAAAATGGCAGCCTCAATGGCCCAAAAAGATGCTACTGAACGCCAAGTTTGGGCAGGTGTGCTCTCACCAGGATCCACTGGCAGCCAACTCTGGCGTCGAGAGGCGTTCAGTCGGACGCTTCTGGACGCCAGATTTGGCGGCCAGTGTGCTGCTAGCTAAAGTTCCATCCAAGTATTTTTGTTTTTTTTACATATTCTTGGATTTTGGCACCCAGCTGGTAAATGCATATGGTTCCTTAATATCCATTTTAATCCACAATAACTACCAATTGTTCCTTGAAATATCGCTTATTTCTGCTGGCTTTTTGTTCTCACTGTTGAGGATGTCACGTGACAATCACGTGACAATCTGATCTATACTTTCCCAGTCTGGTAGGCCTACAGTGATTGGTGGGCGTATTGATTTGATTGAATGGTAAAGCCATTCAGATCCCGGTAAAGCCACATGCTACAGTAGCCTAAATTGTCAAATGACTTTGATTTTTCATTTCAGTTCACATTCGAAAATGAAACAAAGACAAGTTTGTCGCTGGTATGGGGAAAGGATGACAATGACGTAAGTTTGCTCTATGTTTTCTTTGATTTCAGAACAGTGGCTTTAATGAACCAGATGCTCACCTGCAGTATTTCAGATAACACTAACAGTGGGCAGAATAGAGTGTTGTGTTTTCGATTGTCATTTTGTTGGTACGTACATGTAGACCAATGCACAACACCAGCTTTATGTTCTGTGTGGTCCATATCACTATACATTTTATCATAATTGTATCGTTTTCGACAATTTCCATTCTTGTTCATGTGCTTCCACAGAGTCACTTCCTTGTCTACATGTACTCCACCAGAAACTTTGGTGGGCCTATTCATTCAAGTATGGCAAAAATTAAGCAGATTTTCTTATGATTCACAGCTTGCGACTGATGCATTACAATCATCAAAAGCCATCACAGTCCCATGACCCAGAGTCATTCATGTTGTTAAATAGGTCAATAATGATCATGTGCTCCCAGACAAATAGATAGTAATTCTTTTTATATCATGATGATCGAGCACATCTGACATGCCTGAGTTGTTTTGTTATATAAATGGTCATGTGTGTGACACATATGTAAAGCCTAGACTACTTGTGTTGAAGTTCAGGACAAATTGGCCTTTACATAATTTCACAAAATGAAATATCATGGGGACGTGATATTGATATGCATCTGGGATATGCATACAGCGAACTAGGAAGTTTCTTGACTGATCTTGATCGTGTTTTGCCCAGCAGGCAGACCATCCTGAAGTAATCAGTGCTTCTTGTACTTGTAGAGGCAGGATAGGAGCGAGTTGTTGAGAATCACTGATTTAGCTCCGAGGGAGGGAGGGAGGGAGGGAGGAATTTACTCCGTAGCCATGGGTTTTTTGACTGCTGGAGTTCTATCTCTGTGGTTGACAAATCTACTTCTCAGATTTTCATTTGAGAACTGCTTCAAAAGCATGGAATTGGGCCTGGATAAGCTGGTCTTTATGGAAATAGTATTCGATAGCAGTTCAATGAATAGAATTAGGATAGATTATCTGATGAGTTGTAATGATGGGTAAAGTGCCCAAAAGTATTCTAGTACATGTACATGTATAAGAATTAAGTGAGCTATGAAATAAATCCTTGGCATACATGTATGTGCAAGACAGTGTTATTGGTCTTCTCTGGTGATACTAGTAGGCTCTTCTATAGCAAAGCATGAACAGACAAAAAAACATCTACCTGTTTGCAGGTAACAAAGATTTGCATGCTCACATGGGATATGAAAGAGAGAAATCCCTAACATTTTCTGATTCATCACAAGAACGTCAAGGTTCATGATAAAGTGAACGGTTTTTTAGCCTCCAAGATCACAGGTTGAGTGAAAAAAAGGCTCAGATTTCTCACAGACTACATGCAATTTTTACCAACTTCACAGGGAAGATCTTCCCCAGTCATCAAACTATTCCTAATTGTTCTGTTTTCCCTGACTCACTCAGTCTGGCATGTCTGGAAGAAAGAGACACCAGTTTTTCTGTCTGAAATTAAAAAGACATTTTTATGTACTTTGTTTTATCGTGAGGCACACAGAAAACAGCTGATAACTAAGTGATATTGGAATTCAATGAGAGGGTAGGCAAAAATCAATGATTTCTGTTGGTTAAAGCTTCTTTTACACGCATCCTTCATCAAACGGACATGAGTACATTTGCTGTAGATGAACTGAGAGATTGTATCTTCCCTCGCACACTGTGCTCCTCTGGCATGTCTGGATTGATGTAATGTGTGACGGCTGGCAATCCCATTGTCCTCGCTAACCACCTGGTCAACTGTTGCATAGTGTTATCGCTTGGACTTGATTGATATGCCTATAGTTGGATGAAAACATGACAATTGAATTGAAGTGGAAGGAATGAATATTCCTTGGACTAAAAACATGCCAGGCAGATATGAATCCTGTTCATGTCAACGTCATTTAATGATAGACTTAATGACGCAGTCGAAGTGCATGGCATCTGTTGTTGATTAGCCTCTTCCATATGAATATAATAATAAGCAAGAAGTCAATCTCCAGAATTCACGAATTTTCGACCCCAACCAGGGTCTTTTTCAAGTGGAACTTTACAATCTGAAACTCTAGAGTAGAGTTTCAGATTGACACATTTTGTGTGTCAATTTTGTGCTATTCCATATGAATATGATGCTTGTTCATGAACCTGGCTTATCCAACAGAAGAAAACGTACCCTTAGTAAACTGAATCAGACAGTTTGCTTGTAAGTGCTGATACAAAAATATTGAGATGACTTAGAAATCAAATTGATTTTCATGCCCTTTTCAGAAAAGAATCATCATTGCTGTTGTGGCCGAAGAATTCATGGGCATTCTTGCAAAACCATCAACCGTTTACCGAAGGTGAGTGTGTGAAACCTTTCCACTCAGTAAGTTTGGAGTAGGACATGGTTGGGGCTGAGAGATGCTGCCTCAAGATTGAGAGATGTCCAGAAATGTTTCACAGTAGTCCTTCCATACTGTTGATGCTACTTCTTCCTATCCTCATCCTCATATCATCATTAGTGTCTATTCAAATTCAAGATTTCCTTCCTATTTTCAGTGACGACGATGGCCGTAGTTTCAAAAACATTGATGAAAAAGTCAACTTTGACAAAAAGGACACAAGTACGGGCAAGACACCCAAAATTTACATCAAAAAGGGGAATGGCGTGCAGAAATCTCCCAACAGTCAAAAGAAGGTATGGAATATCTCTAACATTACAAACATCTGCTATCCCTCCTGATTGCCATAAACTTAGGAATGCCTAAAAAATAAAACAAATCAATATTTGCAAATTCATAGGTCTTGTTAATTCATTCTCATTCTCTCCTTTGTTTTTCCAGATCATCCTAGTTGGCCATGGCAATGGCAAAACAACTGAACTGTACATAACAGAGGATGGTGGGCTCAGCTTCCATTCCTACACTGCAGACTTCCTCTTCAAAGATGCATTCCTATGGCACCCAAAGGAAGAGGATTGGATGTTAGCCAGGGCTGCTGACACCAAGGTTGGCATTGAAAATTTTAGACTGTACCGGTACCAACATTGATTTGAAATACGAACAACTACCGGTATGCCTGAAAACATTTTGAGAGCATCATTTAGAGACCAAAAGTACATGCATGTTATGTACCAATTGTTAAAAAGTGCTGATGTATATTTCATCTTTTGTAGACTTTGTACATTTCAACTGACCTTGGAAGGAGTTGGAAATCCATATCAACGAATGTTGCCAAGTTCAAGTGGTAAGTTTCTGTATACAAGATTTGTCTATGGTACATGACTTATGCTGGTTTGATGGCTTCTTCCATAACCATATGGTTTGCTGACTGGAGGAGGCAAATTGCACATGATGGCTAAAACCACCTCATGTGTTATGTTTCAGGGGCGTCAGCAGCGATGATTCAAAAGAGACCATCTATCTCACACGTGATCCTAGTGGAGTACCAAGTGAGAGTAAGTTTCTTCATGACATTATTCAAAAAATAAGTTTGGGTGTACCGACATTTGCAGTAGCCTCTGAGGTGGAGCTAACTCGGAGGTTGTCCCTGGAGAATCTGTTACCGTACCGGGTATTTGGTTGGCAATTGGCAAAGCTAACGCATAGAAATGAAACATAAATAGACACAGACGTAGTTCGTAGGTGAATGAATTGAGCCTCACAAATATCACAGAAAATAGCTGTAAATGGATCGAGTCAAAATCTGATTCAATTTAGTGTAATTTCCTTTTTTTCGTTCTTTTTCAGCGCCTTCAGATCCCACATTCCACCCATTAATGAAGACCACAGATAATGGCAACTCCTGGTCAATTGTCAAAGAGAAAGTGTTCACATTTGGTAGTCAGGGCAAGTTTTTGTTCGCTTCCATAATGAAGAAAAATGTAAGTAGTCTTGTTGCTTAATACTTCTCTTTACTTTGATAGTGTGAAAGATTTTCTTCGATGGCAGAACTCATCTAGGAGGGGAAACACAAATATTCTTGTGTCTCTTTACTTTGATTGAGTGAAAGATTTTTTTTTTTTTTTATATAATACTGTAAAGCAGGAAAATTTCGCGTGCAGGAAATTTTCGCGAATTTCGCGAGAGTGTATGAGTCGCGAAAATTTCCTGTCGCGAATATAAATACAGGCAAGTAATAAACATGGTCCGTGAAAGAAAACTGAAAAAAAATGGCAGAGACTCGCGAAAATATCCTGCAGCGAATATGTCTATAAATCTNTTCAATGTCTAATCGGAAGTAATTTGTTTACAAAACACTGTACACCAAACCTCTTTTATGGGACACTTGCATAATGGATCAATATCATATTTTTCAGTTCTATTCTATCTTAGACATGGAAGCGGATATGATCTTCATGCATGTGGATTCTCCTGGAGGTGAGGACTATGAAATTAGAAAATTAGTGGAGAGTAGAGCATGTGCTGTAGCCTTGTTAGCCCCCACATTTCCCCTTTATCAATGAAGTTACTCTCCATTCCAAATCCCCTTGGCGCGAGGTTTATCAACGATAGCTCCGCAACGGCTGGGCCGATTTTGATGAAACATACGACAGTTGACTTATCTTTCTTGGCGGTACAGTCATCATTACAGTCAATTTCCCGAAAAACGTGACAGAAAAAAGTTGTTTCACAAATCACCGTTTGTGCTGACAGCCGAAATGGCGGCCATTTTGAAATGACGCAATGCATCGCGCACGTGTAAACTGCACTGAACAGCATCGCGAAATGAAATGGGTTTTGAGAAAGAGATCCGTTATGCAGGCCTTACGCCAAAAATGAAGATAGCAGAAAGATACCGGCAAGAAAGACAAGTTTATTGATGTATGGTATGTTGAATTTTGCCCAGCCGTTGAGGAGATATCGGCCGAAAACCTCGCGCCAAGGGGATTTGGAATGAAGAGTAGGTACAAATGCCTGGGTTTTCAGCATTACATCTTCTCTATGTCTTACCAATTCCTTTCAGACACTGGGCATGGCGTCCTCTACTCCTCAGACTCTACCGGCATCATATTTGCTGAATCCCTTGACAGACATCTCTACCCTAACTATCTGGACGTGACAGACTTCTACAAGGTCAGGTCACTACGTGGAGTTTACATTGCCAGCCAGATTGCAAGTGATAACAGCATTCACTCTGTGATTTCATTCAACCGGGGGGCGGAGTGGCAACCAATACGGCGTCCTGAAGGTGTGGCCTGCAAAGATGAATCAAAGGTAAGAATCAGTGAACCCGCTTCCTGTCTTTGAGTTTTTTGGTGAACTTTGGTGAAGGAATAAAACTTTACTATGAATAGCTAGTTTTAATAATCTGCTGAGGTACTGGTGGTGGTAAATTGTTCGAATAGAGTATGAATCAAGTAGAATAGATTTTGACTCACTTATGGTGCTCCTTTACCTTCCTTATCTTGTGATCTGATCATCTCAATTTTTTCTTTTTAACTCGGGTAGAAGGTTGGTATAATCCTGTGAATAAGACTCTTATTTGCATTAGAACCCTAGTTGCATGAGAACCCATAGTTGCATTAGAATCCTTAGTTGCATAGAACCCTTCCAGGTGGATTGAAGGGGACGCTGCCTCATATTTGTAATGAATCTTTGAAATTGACCATGAGTTTTTAAAATTCGGAAGACTTGTTGAAATTGACTGAACTTTCAGTGAAGAGGCACTTGGCGCCCCCTCTTTTCCCAAGCCCTGGACCCCTCTGCCTTAATCGCATGTTTTGCATATAATGTACCGCTACATGTATATTTCATTTGCCTTAGTTCCTTCTGTTCCTGAGCAATGCAGTTCAAATTTATGTTTCTGTGAATCCATTGTTGCGTATCCTTCGTGGAGAGCATTACCTGTGTTGTGAATGGTGCATGGAGTTACTGTTGTCGTCAATGAGTTTGAAACCATATCATCACCACCATTCCTGCTTCAGTATTTCACACCAAGCATCACTTTTTTCGCAAAACCTGTTCCTTAAACCTCGTTTTTGTACATGTACTGTGCATTCAACTGACACCAATGCACTTTCACCACTTACCGTAAAGCCTGAAAATATTCTCACCATGTGATATCAATTTTGATTAACCTTGGATTGATACTTGTGCTAAGAAATCATTGATGCTAACTGGCCTGAAAAAAAATTAACGGGTGGTCAACATGTTTCTCTGTAAAAAATTTCCAGTGAATTGTTATGACCTGACCCTAATAGAATCCAAAATCCTCTGTTTTTCAGCCGTGCTACCTTCAGGTGCACAACTGGTACAGTATAACTCATGGTATCCCTGCTCAACTCCCACTCTCAACACCAGAGGCTACTGGCATCATTTTAGTCCATGGTAAGTTTCTGTAGCTTGTGTAGTGTTGGAAGCTCATGGGATTGGTAGTGCACTACACACAGATTCAGTCACATCTTGTACCATTGCCATTAGGCTACCAGGCATAAAAAAGACCCAATGTGCATTTTACAGGTGCACTTTTACAGCAATGCCAAATGAATTATGAACCACGTACATGTATTTAACATTTTAAAGTTCAGTTAGTGTGGGAAATGAGGACACTCAAAATAGAGCAAGTCATTATGCTAATGCAATATCATCATTTGAATACTTATGCATATTGACTGTACATCTTGTAATAAGGAATGTGAAAGATTCTCTGTATATTTGTTGTTGTTTTACAGGCCACATCGCAGACGCCCTCCAGACATCACCACCAGATGTTTACGTCTCAAGTAATGGTGGATATGACTGGATTAAGGTGGGTATGGTTGTATACAAATGCAAAGGAGTTAGTTGCAAACCGAATCAGATGAGATTTCCAGGATTTAATGATTGTTCTTGATCTCAATGTTTGATAGATCCGAAGTCTTGAGTTCTTGCTTTGCAAATGAATGACATCTTTTTCAGTCCCTTGATGGTCCTCACCACTACCAGATAGCTGACCAGGGTGGCCTACTTGTGGCTGTCCCAGCATCAACCAGGACTCCTAAGATTGTTAAATTCTCTACCGATGAGGGGCGCTGCTGGCATGAGTACAAGTTCACGGACGATGAGATCATATTTACTGGCTTGCTAACTGAGCCGGGTAACAAAGCCATGCACATGGGAATCTGGGGTTTCGGTGTGATGGATCGAAGGTGGAGAATCAACATTATTGATTTCTCGAAAGTTGTCACCCGTTCTTGTAAGTCGAATATCTCCATTCAGCAACCTTCTGTGAATTCAGTTGTGACCTGTTCTAGCAAAAGTAGGTGCTTGTCACAACCAAGGAAAGGGTTAATAGTCATACAACACAGTAGCTGAAATGTGCATCTCTGCAGGTTGACAATAGTTGTGGACAGCAGTGATAATAGTTGAGTAAACTGATGACCAATGATGATCACTTGCGACAAGTTCACAATTTATATTTGCAAGGAATTCAGAACCCAAAACTTGTTTCCCTGGATTTATACTGAACGACCTTTTGAACTCAATGCAGCAATGCTACTGGACACAAACGATATGGCTAAATTTTTTTACCCTGAGAATACAGGTGTCTCATGAATGCTGAGAGAACTTCTTTGCATTGGTACCTGATGTACCAGTTGTTTCCTTGTTCACTCTCAGTTTCTGAAGGCACATGTAGGGCCTAGGCTTAGGTAGTTTGTATGGAATTCGTTAGCCGAGGGCATGTGAACATATCAATTTATCATTGTCTTAGGTTCATCTGATGACTTTGAGACTTGGCAGGCCCACAGTGAGATGCTCCACGGCTCTGATCCAAATGATAAGGGATGCCTACTCGGTGTGAAGGAAACATTCAAAAGACTCAAGAAGGATTCTTGGTAAGTAGTTATGATATGAATGGAACGAAATAGATGGAAGAGCCGCTGCAACGTCGTAATGAAATGAAATCTAAAAGAATCATGTTGTTGAGAGAGTTATTTCTTCAGCTCTCACCGTATTTAGTAACAGGCATGAGTGGGGTTCAAATTGGGCGACTTCTGAGGAAAGATTGCTACTTCTTTTGGTATCCAAAGAACGAGAAAGCACAAAAATTGACACACAAAATGATAAGTATCAAGAAGTCAACTTCCAGAAACTTGCGAATTGGGGTCGAAAAAGTGCCTGAGGAAGACCCCGGTTGGGGTCGAAAATTCGCAAATTTCTGGAAGTTGACTTCTTGATACTTATCTACTTCTTTTGGTGATACAAAGGAAAGTGAAGGGAGTTGAGTTCAGTTATCAATATCTCTGTTGTTTCAGGTGTTTTAAAGGCCGAAAGTGGGAACCTGAGGTCAGCACGGCAAAATGTAAATGCACTGAAGATGATTACGAATGGTAAGGCGGAATCCCTGACTACGTCTCCTTTCTTGTCATCTCATCATCATCGTTGTTCTTCCTTGGTCCTTTTAGACCTTTCTTGTTTCATGCAAACGACAATGACAATCATTGTCATTTAAAATTTGTTAACAGTAATAGAATGTCAAAGAGGAGCATGGACACTTACATCAGTAGCTGTGTTGGAGTAATGTTGGTCATCAGGATTCAAGATGTTACATATGTGCTGTTTGTGGGTGATCCACAGGCTTTACAACAACTTTATGATTCATTTACAACTTGCTTATATGGGTTTACGATGAGTTTATGATTACAAATTACAGCTGGTGGATCAGCCTACATAATCCAATCTGTACATTTGCTGATCAAATCTGTCAATTCTTGTAATATAGAGCTCTCCTAGTGTTTATTCTTCACAAGAGGTTCTCCAGGAGGCAGACTGATTGTTGATAGACTCCCTTGATTCTTTTTACAGTGACTATGGTTACTGGAGGCCAATAAACAAATTAAAATGTGAGAGAAATGAAGCAGTTACACAAGAGATTATCTGCCTCCATGGGGAAGAAGAAAAGCTTAATACACTTGGGTAAGTTTTTGATTCTGTTGAATAAGTTATTTCAGTCTGTGTTGTTTCCAAGAGATAACCTTGTTATGTTTGGAAATGTGGGTACCGGTATGTGTATTATCTAATAACGAAATGTCCACCTCTAGGAATTAGGAGTGAATCTCTGTACAAGATGAATAGCACCTCCAAGTAATCACCAAGCACAAAGTACTGTAACAGGCTTAAAACTGTACCCAAGAGATGAGATGGATTCATATTCTGACAATCTTGCAGTGACAGATCTCATGTATTATAGAATCTCGTGTTATTGTTGCCTAACTGTTGATTCATCAATTTCAGGTATAGAAAAATTCCAGGTGACCAGTGTACTAGTGGTTTTCAACCGAAACACGATTCAGAAAAGGATCTTTTTAAAAAATGTACCAATGGAGAGAAGTTTATTAATCCTACATCCCAGGTAATACCTAGTATTCCATGGTTCAGTGGAAGTTCCCTTTAACTCTTTTCCAGTTGAGTTGAACTACATGTACTTTGAAACTTCTGAGGACTGGGAGGACAGCTCCAAAAGTTGTGTTGCCTGCCCAGTTTGAATGCCTCCACATGATGTGCTGTTGCGAGTTGGGACCCTTACATGTGTACATCTCTTTTGTTGTGCCTGTTTTCAGATTCCTACTACTGGTGGGAACAGTGGACTTATCGCCGGTGTAGTTGTCATCGTCCTAATCCTTGTGCTGATGATGACAGCATTCTTTGTTAGAAAGTGCATCCTGCTGAGAAAAACGTGAGTTCTGCATGACACATTTGCAATACCGGTAATCTAGTTTTGCATTTATCAGGTTAAGACAAACTCATGAAATTACTGGTCGAAAGACTAGGCCCACCATGTTTTTGTTGAAGACTGGTGTCTTATTTCATATCTTTTCCTTTCAGAAATATAACTTATAAATATTCCATGCTTCATCAAAATGAGGAGTATGATTATGACAATGATTTTGAGAACGCTCTCTCAACATCACATACGAGTAGTTTATATCAAGATTCCGAGGAAGAGGTAGGTGTCTTTTTAGTGCATACACCTGTGTTATAATGTACTGACCCACTGAAGAGCCCCCATTACAAAAGTACACTGTGCACAGTGCATCAGTTCATGAATGCATGGGTTGATTCTTCATGAACATGTATTCCCTCGACTAGCTTTTCCAAGTGGCTATCATCGTGATTATGTAAATGTGCAATAACAAAACAGGCTTAAGCTTCAATAAACCAACCTGCCTTTGTACATACTAAGACTGCTGATTACGATCCAAATTCTAAAAAGGCTTTGGTTATTTTGTCAGCCTCATCTTTATCCTGTCTACTTTTATCATCAGAACTTCGATTCCCTGCTTGTTGCAGCTTATGACATTCTTCTGTACATTCTCTTATGTAATGTATTCAAGAATCCCAGAATACCTGCCAATGTTACTCTTACCATCAGCATATGCAGAACTCGAGTCCATACATCTTTTGTTTGGGGAGATTTTATTACATTTTCCTTCATACTGTTTTAGTTGTTGGCCAACTTTGGACTAACAAGACCCCAATCGCAGGTATAATATTGCTTTGAAAATGCATCATTAATCATAACAATAGAGGGTCATCTCAAACTTATGAATCAGAACAAAACAAGGTCATAATGAACTGCAGGTCTAAGTGACACAGACCAGGTAATCTCATATTCACCAATCTGTTTCATTTTCCAAGCCTGATGGCCCTTCTCCTGTCTTATCTCTGAGAAGGGAGTCAAAGGAGAGATAAGAGAATAGCATTTTTTGCTTCAGAGAATTTGAGATGGTCCCCAATCACCAGATAATCATCATGCTCCTGTTGGGCTTCACTTTGACTGTCAAGATAAAGCTCTCTCTCTCTGTTTCTGTCCTTCATAACTTCAATCATAAATTGTTTCTAACGAACTAAACCTTGTGTTTTTGCTTTAAACTGACTAACAAGTGACTTGATTATTCTAGCCTTTTGGGATGACTGAACGCTCTCGCCATCAGGTATGATATATTTTAACCTGACCTGGTGGAAAGATAATGAGCAGAATCATTTCATGTTTGTGATGATACCGTACTTTTGGAAGAGGTGGTGCACTCTGCAGCACCTTGACCAGTTTTGAAAATTGAGAGAAATCTAAATTCTGAATCTTTATATACAGTAATTTCATTGACTCTTTTGACAAAAATCAGCACATGAAATGTTTCAGAACCTTTCTTGGGGGAGGATTCCCATGAAATCTTACTTTCTGCTGCCAAATCTGTCCTTTCCCTTATTTCCTGATTCATGAATGACCGTCGTCCCCTTTGTGAACTGATGAGTGAATTTTGGATTTGCTTATTTTGCTTGAGTTGAGAAGGTTTGGGTGTTTCAGAAAGATTTTTGCAGTTATCCTTTTGAATCATGTGTTAATCTAACGAGGTATTTGTGCATTCCCATGAAGTTTCTTTGGTGGTAGTGGTAGCTAACTCCATTCCTCAGTTCAGATGCCTTTTCTCACTTCTAAGACATTCTGTTGTTCCATGGGTTCAAAAGTAGCTTGTGACGTTGAGCACAACTCCCTGTGGGGCTTTCCAAGTTTCTTATTCTCTTGGCTTAGTGTCGGCATGCGAGACTTAACAATTTACTCCTCTATTCCTTGCAAACATATTGCAGCTTGTGTAGCCTCTTACATAAAAAGGTACGAAACAACTGCATTCTACAAGTCCTGAGTAGTCTCATTCAAGTCTTTGAAAATCATCAATTTATTCAGTTTCCTAATTGATTCTCTTTCAGGAGGTGGATAATTCCACTCAGGCCAAAGGTCCAGTCGCCAATGGCCAAGTGAAGGGGCCACGTCCGATGGCCAACGGCAACAAACCAAAAGTTCAGTCATACCATGACGATTCAGATGATGTAAGTTGATACTAGATTAGAATGAGATTGTGTAACTGTATGTTGTACCATCATGATGTCAGTGGTAACACCTGGAGGGTTTTCCTAAATTACCAGGTCTACGACAGTTAGAAATTAGCAAGGAAAATATATTGTACGTTTTGATCGCAACATTCTACTTTATGATACATGAAGTTCACCCATTTGTCTGGGGCGGCTTGTTCATACCAACTTTTATATCCTTGATAGAGCATATTTGATTAGAAGATGACCCCAGGTAGGAGATTACTAACAGTTGAAACAGTTACTTGTGACTGCAGGACTTTAGATAATACTTTGTGCCAATGGGTAACAATGATACACTCCTTTGCTCTGAATGCCAAGGAGTAATGGACACCTTCCCACAGAGACTATTTCGCACATGTTGGTACTATTGCTTTTAACCCTTTCGTTACCTGGGACCCGGTCACCGGGTCATCCAAACCCCCACGAAATTTCCGTGGGACCCGGTCACCGGGTCCTGTATAATGGAAGGCTTAAGTTAGAACAGATTTTTGTTAAAACAGTTTACGGATAAACAGTTTTGAAAATATGGACCTCCGTAAGCTGGTGACCATTGCCAGTAACAAAAGGGTTAAGAAAAAGATGTATTCGCTGCATATTTGGCAACTTGAAACCTGAAATCTGTGAGTGCTTCATGATTTCAAGGAGTATACCCTGATTCTCCATGATTTCAATGAGTATACCCTGATTCTCCTCTTCCCTAAAGTCCTGCTGTCCCATTATGCATTTGTGTTTTAAATCTGGTGAGAGTTTTTTCTCTTATTCTTGCTCTTTCTGTCTCTAGGATATGCTGGAGTGAGGATGGATATCACACATTTATAAAGATGAACAAGTCAACAGAGACACATTCCATGCTGTGGCCAACCTACAGAAATATTTATTGATGAACAGATTTTCAAGGTTACTGTACTTGAGGACTTCGCATTACATAAATTAACAACAAGGCAGAACTATTCCAGGCAACTAGGCATAGACTTTTGGTAAATGCACTTGTACCTGTATCCTAGACAAGGGCTTTTACAGGATGCTACAAAAAGTGAAAGGGGTTACTGTTGTCAACTCCTTTATACCTCATAAAATTACCAATTGAAAATCTTATTCCCAAAGTAGTTTTGAAATCAAAATTTTGGATAATATGCTTGTTTTGGCAAAAATGAACCCCAACTCTCTGTAGCATTTTGTTAAATGGAAGATTTTTACAGTACATGTATGTCAAATTGAAAAGGTGATTAACAGAACTTACTGTATTATTACATATTCATTTGATGAATTGCAGCATTTTCAGACTTGGAAGGTGCTGAATTGTGTGACATGGCCAGTGTTCTTAATAGCTTTCCATGTTCTTTTTTTTTCAAAGAAAGGATATTACTTTTAAAAACTGGTTATGTCTGTTCATGTTCTTGATTTGACATGCATTCAATATTGAAAGAGCTAAACCAAGTCTAATGGTATCTTATAAAGAGTATTCTAGCTATGGTGACTTTAGCTAGCATGGGCGGCTTTTAGCTGGTGAAGTCACTGCAGTGAAAATTATGTTGTATAACCAAGCAGTGATTACAGGATCCAGGTGAAGATTATGAATTGAATGATCATACATGTAAATTGTGTTTTTGTGTGCCTTTTATTTACATGTGTAGATATGGTCATTAGCTTCTCTCAGCTCTGCCTGAGGTAACATAATTTGCTCACCTATAATGTTAATAATCTTAACATTTGATGCTCATAATATTCGGTTGTAACATGCAATGTTTCTGGTAATTTCTCGAAAAGTCGTGTCTTCATGTTTGTTACATTGGGATCAATCCTAAGAATGAACATCAGCCATTATCATATGTACCGGTAACTAATTTATTTCATCCACTAGTCTGGTGGCGGTACCGGGTAACTTGATCTAAATTTAGTGGTTGTGATGACACATCAAATGCAAATACCTTATTTCCTTGTTTAACTGCTTCTACGCAGGGGTAGAGGAGCAGATGTTCTGTAAAGAACCAGTATCATGGTTGTATGCAGAATGAAGTGACAAATTGGCTTGAGGATTGTAAAATTGGTGCAATGTACATGTAGTGTTGTTATACGTTCAAATTTTTCAATGACTGTCACTGACTGGCTACTTACATGTATCATTGCCAACTGCTGTGACATGGAGTTGGTTCACACTTGGTTATCACGCGAATCAGACAATTCTTGTACCGGTACTCTGCTACATGCAGGGCACACCCTGGTGTTGGACTCATTGACATGACTCCTCTATGGTTGCTGTCTTACCTTCGCTGAAATATGAATCAACCATTCAACTCTGTGTCAATGTTCAAAGGCTTTCCTATCATGACCGGTTTCATTCTGTGACCAATTTGGGGTATCCTTCGTGGCCACTACAAGCTTTTTGTGATCATTTTGTGTTTAAATTTGGTTTAGTCGGAGTACCCCTCCCTGAGGAGTACATATTTTGGAACTGTACCAGATTGCAAAATTTCTGTAAATGATTGTTTCTAGGCCTAGCTTCACTGGTACTTCTCTGTGCAATCTTAGGCCCTCCAAATCTTCATCATGCAAATAGTGTAAATATAATGTAAATAGTTCTAGAGAATAGGTGGATAAGGAAAACATATATTTAAGAGAAAGTTTCTTCTAATAATTTATTGTTCCTGTATAATGAATGAATGTTTTGAAGGTTCTTTGGATTATTTCTCCACTTGAGTTCATTTGTCTTGGTATAAAAGGACCCATTTGAGAAAAGTCAGTTCTCAACGAGTTATCAGGCAAATGACTCACTGAGTCAACGAGACAGAGCCTCTCCTAACTCGCATCCAGTATGTGTAATTGTCTTGTGTACTCTTGTGCCTGTGCACGTAGTGTGAGTGAAGTTGTTGCTGTATTTAAAACTTGATGTGTGTGTGGACATGGCAAAAGCCTCAAAAAATCCTTCCTATAACAACCGTGGCTTTATTGATGACAGTGCATGGTCAGATATCACTCCCCTCGCATACGCTTCATATACCGGTACACTAGTTTGTGTGACTCTCAGAAACTCCCAGCTCCTGTTTGCTGGTTGAGACACCTCACATTTTTTTCTGTTTGGTTTTCTGTCCTTTCTAACAAATTCTTATTCATTACTTATCTCAAAATGGTAGAAATGGATGGCTTAGTTTGAAAATGATTTCTACAAGTGTGGCTTTACTTTCAGTTTGTTTCCGTATTTCCCATATTCAGGTCATAAGAATGTGGTAAGCATGACTTAGGTGTCGGATTACATGTATTATGCTGTATTACATGTAGCTTTGATTGCGTTTGCATGGCTACAGTTGTTTGCAGTAGCAACTTGCTGATTTGGTTTGTTATCTGATGGTTACACAATGAAGAATCTGCAAACTTCCACCACTTGGAGGCACTGTGAATGAGTGCACCTCTTCTTTTGATGTTTTGTTCCTGTTGCACTGCATCCAGTATGTCATGATGCGACTTAACTCCCTTTGTATATTCGCTCACAGTGCCGCCTTGTCAGGATAAAATGTCAAGCAGGTTCCTCATTATTATCTCCTGAGCAATTTCAGATACACAAGTACAGTACACAAGTTTCTATTCTATTAACTCACTGAGTACCAATGTGTCCAGTTGGTATTTTCCAATGCCGTATTAGCAAAAATATCTTGTCTATTTTTGATATTAGGCAAATGAAATCAGGGCGATAAATGTGAGACAGAGAATGGTGTTTATAAATGGATCAAAATTTTTGTTAACTTTTCGTGAACAGAACTTCACTTGAAGTCATACCATTCTGAGGGAAGATGTGTCTCTACACTTGGCACTCAGCGAGTCAATATCAATTAGTTATGTTGGTGATTTTGCTATTGAAATATTAAAACTTTATAATTCAAAGCTTGCAGTTGTCATCTTATGTGCCAGTGCCTGTTTTTCTTCTCTTCCTTGACTGGGATATCGTCATCATATTGACCATTTTATACCCAAGGTCCATTGCCAAGGATGGGATAGACTGGTCCCCTACCCTCGTAACCCTCTGCAAATACACTGTACGTATAGCAGAGCGTTTAAAGGGCGGGGACCAGTCTAAGGATGGCAATATGGGAATGCATCCATGCTACTGAAGTTTCTTGCATGGTAGATTCTTGCTAGCCCTGGGGTAGACACCAGGCACAATGATACAGTGTTGGGTGAAGTGTCTTGCTCAAGGACATGAATCTGGACCCATCGGGCCATGACACTTCAACCACAGCACCACTGTCCCATTGCACTGATGGGGAATACCGGTAGCTTATTCCACCATTAGTTACTAACCAATTGGCAGAGGGCAGCACCTTACGGTGGCTTATGTTACTTACGCGAAAACGCGAAAGAGGGCAGCACCTTACAGTGGCGTTGGCGGTGACGTCATCACTTATATCATACCGCACTATTTCGAGAATGCACCAAATCGCTAATCACCACGCACATGTCATGCATGTACTGATGTACATCAGTGTACATGTAGGTCTGTGCTGCTGTGCTTGTTTATTTATTGTCGTTTATTATTGATTTGCATAAAAATTAAAACTGATCTTTGATCTCCGACTCTGCAGCAGGCTGGCTAGGCCTAGGGGAGGGGAAGTGCATCAATCAATCATCAGGAAAGGAAAACCTCAATCACCACACTCCACGACCACAGCAGCAGGTCAAGTGAATAATACCTAGCGCGCGCAGAGAGTACTCTCGTTTAGGGAAATCTCTCACTTAGGGAACTCTCACCTGGGGAAGTGTATTGGGGTCGTCCAGGCGGTGGTGTTCAGTATACGTCATCGGTCAAGTCGAAGTCGAAAGAAGCCTCAAAAATCAAGAAAATAAATAAAATGGTGGTGTCGCTCTACTCACAGGAACTTGTACCGTTAATTACGGGGGTCCTACCCCCTATATATATAATACAGACAAGGAATGAAACACCTGCCTTTTCCTGTACATGAATAGGAATGATCCGATGTCCCGTCGATTAAACACCGTTTTCACGGTCATATTCACTTTTAATCCACAAACAATGGCGTTCTAATCCATCCATACAAACCAAACATTCATATCAACACATTGGTTTTACCATCAACGGGTGATTTCACATAATTTCAACACAAAATATCCAGAATTTTCGAAAAATTGACACAAGAACCTCGCGAACTTCAGAACGAGGCTCAACAGGCAGCGCCGCCACAAAACACGGCGGCTTACGAAAACAATCAGTGAATAGCAACTGGGTTGTTTTCGTAAGCCGCCGTGTTTTGTGGCGGCGCTGCCTGTTGAGCCTCGTTCTGAAGTTCGCGAGGTTCTTGTGTCAATTTTTCGAAAATTCTGGATATTTTGTTGAAATTATGTGAAATCACCCGTTGATGGTAAAACCAATGTGTTGATATGAATGTTTGGTTTGTATGGATGGATTAGAACGCCATTGTTTGTGGATTAAAAGTGAATATGACCGTGAAAACGGTGTTTAATCGACGGGACATCGGATCATTCCTATTCATTCATGTACAGGAAAAGGCAGGTGTTTCATTCCTTGTCTGTATTATATATATAGGGGGTAGGACCCCCGTAATTAACGGTACAAGTTCCTGTGCTCTACTAGAGCGACACCACCTAGAGTCTAGGCCTAGCTACTACTAGGCCTCTATCATGCTATATAGCTAGAGGCCCTAAGCCTAGGCCTAGGCCTAGTCACTAGTGTACTAGCTACTAGAACTAGTGTAGGCCGGTAACTGGTCTGGTGATTTCGGCCCACGGTGATTTCGGCCCGGTGATTTAGGCCCCAGTTCAGTTGGTGCATGCCCGCCTAAGTCCCAGTGATTTTGGGTATGTCAGTTAGTTTTGCTGGTTTACTAGGCCTATATTATTAGACTACGTCGTAGAATTAGAATTAAAATTTATTTATTTATAAGACAAACATTGGTTTTTAGTTTGATAGATATTAATAACGATATGATTATGAACATGATCATGGAAGATGTACATTTTTGCCATGAGTGATGCGTAACTTGTCTGAATAAAAGAATAAACTAGGCCTAGCTACATTTTTACGATGAGACAATCAAAATTGTTTATTTTTTTCAAAGGCCTGGGCATAAGTAGGCCCCTATTATGCCTGATGGTGAATTATGGTCGGGCCGAAATGACCGGGCCGAAATCACCGTGGGCCGAAATCACATGAAATCGTGTAGGCCTAGGCCCCTCCGCCTCCGGTAGCACAGGGGCATGGGACAGCCTAGGCATGCTGTTATGAGTTTGGCAGTTTGCCGTTCTATCAAAGTTCTTGTGATCAAAAGTTCATGTAAAACTATATGAACTTCACTGTTATTTGGCCGCAGTTCGTGGTTCAACCATAAAGTTCATGGTTCATTTTTTCCTGGGAAACGCAGGGGCTCACTCAGCCTACCTGCCTATGCTCTTGAAATGATGGCACAAGCTGGGAAAAAGCAGGATGTCGCACGTCATGGTCTGTTACTTGCTGTTGGAACTGAACTCAAGGGATCGCATGGAAGGAGATGGAAAATACAGAAGAACATTGGACAGGGTCAGTGTTGTGTGGTGTACAAAGGAACGTTGGTTGGAGAAGACACTGATGCTGCTGTAAAAATCTTTAAACCTGGGCAGAATTTTGCTGCAGCATGTCAGAGAGAAGCCAGACTTATTGACATTCTACACCAAGGAACTGGGGGCTCTAACCATCTAGGTAGGTAGGCTATGTGATAAAAAAAGGATCTTGTGAGTTGTTTCACTATGGGACACTTCAACCAGTTTTCCTTGGTTTTCCTCAGTCTTCTTACTCAAATAGTTGATCGTTGAAGCTGCTTTGGCAAGTCCTAAGATTAGGAAGTGATGAAGTACCAGTAGTCAATATAAATGGGCCTGGACATGCCTCTTCTATTTTCAGTGAAAAAATTGGATGAGTTTCAGTATAACCAAAATAAGGTGTTGGTGACAGAACTACTTGGAGACAACCTGCACATGCTGTTGGCCCATCATGTTGATGAGAAAATGTCCATGTGGATGATACAAACACTACTTCTCGATATTCTGAGGTGAGTATACCAAGCAGTGATTAAATGCCTGGTAATTTGTACATGTAATTCCTTTATAATTATATCAGGCTGGTAGATGACTTCACTTGTGCATGACTCATAGCCAGTGTAAGAAGACGTGTTCGTGAAGCCTGTAGAGTACAGAAGTCAACTTGGAATCTGCACTGAGCAGTTTGTCATGTAAAGTGGGAGGAAACTGGCATCCCTGGACTAAACTTGGTAAACTGGTTTCTGATCAGGAACATAGAGGGGACTTGATTTAATGTGCCATCATTGGTGATCCCACTGCTTGGGAACTTTTAAAATATCATTACCGTAACTTTATTTTTCAGGAGTCTAGAAATTCTCCATTGTCGTGGCTTTGTACATGCTGATATTAAACCTGGCAACATCAATTGGTCTCCGGAGGAATACTGCGCCAAACTCATTGACTATGGGTTATCTTTTCACGTCCAAGACAAGGTATGGATGGGTGTGTTTATTGAGGTCCTTAAAAATGCTTTGGTTCTATACAGCAATTCCCTAAAATGGATTTCAAACATCAGTTGTTACAAAGAAGTGTATCTGTTTTGGAATGGTAGAGAGATTTCGTTGCTAAAAATCTTGATGCCCATTTACTGGCTCCAACTCAATGCATTGAATATTTTCCAGGTGAAAGGAGCAGTCCAAAGCACTAGCTACCGTGCCCCTGAATCTGGGAGCGTATTTGGTGCTTGCATCATTCCAGATTATGAGAATTGCACTATCCAAGAGGACAGGGAACAACGTCTAATGTCAGCAGTTACTGGTGGCTCTGAATGTAATGGGTCAGTTTGCCTAGGGTCAGCCAACATGCAGCAGAATGCAATTACAAAAGACTTACAAGATAAGAATAACTTTAAGACGAACCATTACTTGAACTTCGAAGTCAAAGGAAGGAGAAATAAAAGGGGTGTTGTGCATCACAGACCCGAGGCTACAACAAATTGTTTTGACAATGATTGTTCATACTCTAATTTCACTGCTGCGGACACCAGTCATAGCGTTGAGGTCGGACAGACTGGTCCACTTCATTCTACAGATGGAGTATTTACTGGTTTCGATTTCTACCGACATGAGAAAGAACCAACTGTGTTGGGTTCACAGGGATCGTTTACAAGACTGTCAAGTCGGCATGGTGTTGTTCACCACAGACCAACGCCATCATCTTCATCTTTTACTCTGGCTGGTCCTTCAGTAGTTCTGGATTCCCATAACTTAGCTAACAGTGGTGGTGATGGTGCTCAAGTGGGCATTGATGGGCTGTTGCAGAACACGACATTTCATAAAAAGACTGTTTCAGGTGCTACATCCAAATGTAATTCAAATACTATTGCAGCTGATGGCTCGGAGACTAACAGTATAACTGTGAGTAATGTGAATTCTGGATGTGTTGATGATATGTCTTTCAGTCTGAACAATCTGGGTTATTCTCCCATGAATGAATTACTGAGAGTGACAAAAGAGGTGTGTAATTGCGTAACGTGCGGTCGTTATCTCAGTTGTGCAATTGACATGTGGAGTGTCGGATGTCTCATCCTGGAGATGTTTCTAGGGAAGGGAGGACCATGCTTTGGTGGAAAATTGAAATGTGAAAATTGCGCAGTGTACGACTCACACATGTCGTGTAAGGTGTCATTGGATGCTGGGGGTCTGATCAGACAAAGAGAAGAGGATGAAGGCCTCGTAGACAAGGACCTTGTTGTGGAAAATCTCAGAGATCTGGTACAGAGGTCAGTTCCATCAGAAATGTTTTCCTTACGGTACTTCTTTGGATGTTGTTTTGATTATTTTATACTTGTTGAATTATGAATGTTTCTTTCTTCTCCAGGTGTATCATGTGCCATTCCACACAGAGAATCTCAGTTGCTGCTGCAATAAGTCATCATTTCTTCCGTCACTCACTGAGTAAGTGCTCTGAAACTTGACGACAAATTTTATGAGTACTGAATCAAGAATTGAGGGCCTATTGCGTAGATTGTTATTAGCTCTTCATACAGTACATGTATAACTCATGACGAGTGAATCCAAACAAGCATCAAATGTATCACCTTGTTTTTTTAACGTTTTAGATGCGAGTTACAGAGATATGTTACTTCTCCCAAGCCGGGTGTTATGTCTTCTCAACATGGTTGATGACACTGATTTGGAAAATGAAGATGACATTGCTGGTAAGCTCCTTGATATGATTCTCTGAAAGTTTTTGTTTTGGAATATGACCAGGATTCTCCACTAATGAGGTCAACCAGATGCATGGGACTATTGAAATGTAGACTTTGGGGGATAGAGTCGCGGCTCGTGTATCATCATCATCATCATCATCATCATTTGTATCGACTCTGATAGCCTAATTGGCTGTAAGCCGCTGCGTTTTAGAATCAATCGTTGCGCAAGAAACGGGGTGGTGGTGGTGGTATAAATACAGGAACAAACAAGGTGAATTTTTTGGCTAATACAGTCACAGTGCTGGTGCATTTTGTACATACCCCTAACCGATAACGTATACTACATTCTTGTCCTGTTTCCATCTCACTGACACTCCTGTGGAATGTGTCTTTTTCGAGAGAATTTCAACAGGTTATACAATCGAGAACTTACTCACCTGGGAAAATTGAAGTCGTGTCTAAGTTTGTCCTTGTCAACCTGAGAGCAGTCTGTGTGTAGTTGACCTGTTTGGTCTATGATTTCAGAGATTGAAGTTGACATCCAAGAAGAATGTGAGAAGTATGGAGAGGTGAAGAAGTGTATTCTTTGTAAGGCTGGTCCTGAAAAATCGAAGGTACATGAAACCGTATTGCCTACGACTGCACCAAATGCATTTTAAGCAGCCCATACGATCAATATTATTGCAAAACATGAAGATCAAAGCCAACCTTCTATCCTTTATGCCAGAAGCACGTGACCTATTTTAGACCCCATACTGTGCAATAATGTTGGATGGTGTATGGACCGCTTTACTCAAAATGAACATCTGTTTGAGATGAACACATCTGTTTGAGAAAAATCTCCCAACAAATCCATGTAGGCCTACTTTTTCCAATTTCAGGTATTTGTTGAGTATGCTCGAGCCAAAGACAGCATGATTGCATGGAAACAACTGAATGGGAAGACATTCAACTCCAGGACTGTTATCACATGTTATTTTCCTCTTGAGAAATTCCACTCTGTAATGGACTCCAACACAACATAAGGAATTTTGCATTTTATTGGTTGATGAAACATTGGACTGGATTTCTTCAGAGAGAACGTTCTGAGTCATGAACTGTGAGCAATCCCATGTCTGCTCAATTCCTCCAGCCCTAATTCAGGTTTTGTTGCTCTGCAGTTTAGATGCTTTATTGTGCTTGAAGACATTGTAATTCCTTTGTAACGGTTTGTAATAAATGATTATGCGATGGTAACTTCTTATCAAATGTCCCTGGTGGAGGTGTGATGACTCAAAATAAAAGCAAATTCAACATTTTCTCTTGAGAATAGTGACTTTGAAGGCCGAGGAGAGTTCAGGATTGTGCAGGAAATCATGAGTGGTGATGGTGGATGAGTTGGTGGGGCAAGGGGCATGCCAGGATGCGCTGCCAGAGTAGGAATGGTTAGTGAAGGAAAACAGAAGCAGAGACTAGGCTAGTGGCAATGAGCAAAGAGTTGACAGAGGAGAGAGGCCAAATCGGTGGAGGGGTATTAGATATGAAGAATTCCGATCACAAATGCTCAGTGGTCTAGTGTTTTGGACAGAAGGGATGGGCGAACGTGCCCTCCCGTGACACGTTCAGGGTGGAGGAAGAATGAAATGGCGAAGACGGATACAGTCCTGGCGTTATATCAGCCGACGAGAGTAATAAAAAAAGAACTGGTTCCCGTCTTTGCCGCCTGGCCTAGTCCTGTGATCTCGTAGCGCTCCTGGACAGGTAGTGCCTACGTGACTTTTGCATCTAATTGGTTCATCACAGGTGGAGCTGGATGCCGCAATATCGCAATCTCGTACCCAGATCTACCTCATCCGAGGATGTTGTAGGAACGTAAACCCACTGGGGACGAGTTTGGCAATATCGGTGTCTTCCCGCGCGTGCCACACCCTCTTCCCGCCATGCGGCCCACGCCGCGGGGGTGAGCATGGTGAGTATTGGGTCAAGACTGATGAGAGAGGGTGCCAATTGTGTTGTCTGTTTCAATGGGCTTATTTGACTTGATCATTTTCAAACAAGCATTTGATTCCAGTGATTCGGAGAACAAAAAAAAACAACTAGATGCGGACGAATTCTTTGGATGAATTGTGATGGGTGGCATAGAGTCTACAAGAAAAGCGATCATACAGTCTCAGCAGCCTATATAGTAGGGCCTACACCAAGGCCCAAATCTGCGCCTCCTTTCCTCATGATTTTAACAAGTAAATGCCTGTATCCACTACAACGGTTTCCGGTGCGGTTTGCGGCGCGGGAGCGATTTTCACAGGCATTGGGATAATTAACACGCCATGTATTGTTAAACCAAGCCACACTCCTTCGCAGAGGTCAGTGCTCCACTACGTTACGCTATACTGACTCTGCCAACATACGGCCGAACTATTTCCATATCCTCCGCGGACTTGCAGAAGTGAAGAGGGCGTTTGTTTCCAGAGGCATTATTAGCGACCGCCATATTGTGGAGCGAAATGCATTCTGGGAACCAGTTTGAAACCAAGCGTGTGTAGGCCATAGGTCTATCGGGTGACGCAAAAAACATTGGTGTGGTATTTCAGTAGCTATTATTATTATTATTACAACATTTTATAGCGCTAATGTAAAAGAACTTCAAAGCGCTTTACAAGTATGTACGGTAGAATAAAAGATCAAAATAAAACATTTAAGAAATTGATGTTAAAAACAGTCTAGGAGCCTTTTTGCGTCAGGCGGCCGACTCTATGGCGAGTGAAATTCTGTTTATCGACATGATCCAAATCCTCATCAGTATCTATTTTCTGTCCTTGTGATCTTCAACCACACAACCTATCCGAACCCGCGACTCAGTCGGTGATGTAAGACTGCCACGGCTCGGCTAGGCATGACGGTGTCCAAGGATACTTGAATGGAAGTCAACAATTGGTCTGAGTTACGTAATCCTTCAGGACTTGCCCACACCTTGGAGGAATTATACTGTCAGTATAATTCCTCCAAGCCCACACATACCACGAGGTCATTTTTGGTGCAGGTGAAGTGTGTGCAGGACGTGGTGGAGGAGAGTAGGAACTTCAACGTGGTCATATGAAAATGGTGAGGAAAGTTTGTTAAAACTTTCCTCGCCATTTTCAAATGACCACGTTGAAGTTTCTGTATGTGACTAGGTGTAGGCCTACTAGACTATGAGGAGGGCCAACTTATGCGTACAATGAGGGTAATTCAGCTGACTACCACTTCCAAGGTTTTGACCGCTTGTTGGGCCTATGGCATGCGGCCACTTCGTTTTCCAGCAGATTCTACTGAAACAACATAATTTATGTGCCTTTCTTTTTTACTTCCAGGCATTCTCTGGTGTGGTGTGAGACAAAAGTAAAAAATGCTGGCCACGCCGCCACGAACAACT